>OY292314.1:57893754-58493754 GCA_958496155.1 Sisyra nigra
TAATGAATGTTATATGCGCATTATAAATACATATATAGATAGACATATTTCAAATAAAAACCTACAACGAGAGACGAACGAAGATGGAACGAAAAAATCCACAATTACCATCTGAACAACTCATTCAAAATAATTATTATTTTGATGGGATATTCTGCAACAGACAATTTCTCTTTGATATATATGATGCTCGTTCCTCGATGTACAACTATTTGATTATTTCTAAACATTTTTTTTTTTCTTTTCTTTTCACTTACAACTATTTGTACACGACACGACACGACACACCGAACGGGAGGCGAGAGGAAAATGAAAAATTCAATTCGATAGTTTTGAATCATAAACATAATTTCATACACTAAATGATTGCGTAAGTAATTGAAAGTTCTTGATAATATCAAATTTGTATCCGACAAAAAGAGATAGCAGTAAGAATCGAATCATTTTCATGAGTTTTAGTTTGAAAATTATTTTCCAACTACGTAACTCACGTTTTGATCCATTTAAAATGTACGATGTAAAAAAAAGAGTCTCGAATGGAATTTGATATGCATTTTTCAGGTTTGTTCAACCGTTTCAAATCGTTTATGCGGCACCTTTTGTTCTTCCTTTTTTAATTCAACTTAAATATTTTTTAATGTTAAAAGATATAATAGAATAAGCTTCAATATAATCCAAACAAGTATAAAGAGTTCAGAGGGATTTCCCTAATCAGAGAAACTCTACAATAAACAAGTCAATCATAAAAAATACTTTTTATAGCATCTTTAGCCTTTTAAGCTTCACATCAGTGCATCATCAATAAATTTTTTTACTTTTTTTATTACTAATTTTATTAGATCTATTGCAGTCTATAGAAGTCTATTGAAATCTATTGAAGTCTATATTGAAATCTATAGAATCTATTAAAGTCTATGAAATTTGTGGCGACGACATACATCCATAGTCCGCACATTACACATAGCGATCAGTAAGTGTAGAAAAGGCTTAAGAAAAAGAGGATGCCCCCAATGAATGCAATTTGATGCAATTTAGTCGAATCAGTGCATCAGGCTGTATGCATTTTCTTACGGCCTTTTTTGAGGTGTGACGACTATCAGGGATTGACTACTTGACTTAAATTGGACTTAAAAGCAAACTTACATTTAAATATCAAGTATCACGTTTGACTCAGTTTCAAGTCAAATCAAGTAGCTTTACAATCAAGCCGAGTAGTGATTCCCTATCTACTTCAGTTATGGCAGGTGGTCACCCCCGCACACGAAACAAAAAAAGAGTGAGGAAGAAATTGAAGAGCACCATGTTAAAGTAGAAACTGGAGCTCTACTAATTATTTTTGATGAACACCAACCAGAACAAGAAACTGAAAAGCACCAACCAAAAGTTACCAGTACTGAAGCACCGACTTCTCGACTCGTAAGCGATCATTTGGCTCCTGAAAAAGTTGAACCAGAGGTGGAAGAAGAATCAAAACCAAAGGCAGATCTTTCAGTTACCCCAGAAACTGTGCAAAACGAGTCGGATGTCAAAGATTGATTACCACAGGTTCCCGAACCTGAATATATCAATCATTACTAAAGTTTAAAGTGTAACCCAACACTCTGAAGAAAACGATTCACGCCAGTGAATGGTTCTTCACTTGGTTCTTTCTGTGTAAAGATTTCATAGCTTTCTTGGTTAGTTACACTTTCGTCATTATTTCTGTTTTTGTAACCGAAAAGTATCTCCCCTGTTTTATAAGAAGCTAGGGGACAAGTATCTCTTTTTTACCGATCCTAGGATATTCCTTTCCTCTATCACCGTGACCAAGGAGGTCTATCATGATGTGAGCCTCTGTGTTTACTAGGGGAGCGTCAGTTAAAGAAAACCAGCACCTGCTTAAGGGCTGCCATTGCTATCTCGCCAGGCGTCTTAGAGACTTATATAGAGGCTTCTTAGGAGCCTTACGTCCCTTTTGCCTAGTGACAATATGTCATAAGTTCTCTTCTTGGAGAACTTTATAAATTTCGTAAATTATCTATGCCCCGGAGTATTCCTCCAGTGCTAAACCTTGGTTTTGGTCATGTCCGTCTTTCTAAGATACTGCAGTCTTTTGAACGCTGCCGCATATCAGCAGAAAATGTGCTTCGCCGTTTCTGCCGCTTTCCAGCCGAGACGACATATGTTGGTGTCTGCTTTACCGATCTTGTGAAGATGGTAATGCAGGGTACAATGGTCCGTATAGAGGCTTGTTAGGAGCCTTACGTCCCTTTTGCCTAGTGACAATATGTCATAAGTTCTCTTCTTGGAGTACTTTATGAATTTCTTAACTTATCTATGCCCCGGAGTATTCCTTCAGTGTTAGACCTTGTTTTTGGTCTCCCAAGCCATAAAAACGTTTTTGATTCTACTTTTTGTGATTCTACAAAACGGTGCAGGTCCTATGAGGTCTGATAAGGCGCCATTTTTGCCCAGTTGATCGGTCTTTTCATTGCCTTCTATACCCTCAAGTCCTGGAGCCCACCATAGGTAGACCTTGTTACAAGCTGCTACTAGCTCCCTGAGAGTTTGTGAACATTGCCAAACAAGCTTAGACCTCATCGTCTTTGATAACAGTGTCTTTAGCACTGCTTGGCTGTCACAATATTGATATGTGCTCCATTTAAACTCTTTGCGAGGTTCAGGGACAGACGTCAGATCCAGGAGAGATATAAAATCTTCAGATCAGCGTTATTTTTCTGGTTAACAATTAACAATCGTTGCGTAATTTAATCAATAAATATTTCCACTCTTTGACTCTACATTTACACTTTCTAATAATTTTTTTTACAGAACATAGGACAGTATCCTACCCAGTACATTTAGTCTCTCCCCTGGTTTCTTAAAAAAACAAGAAAAAATTAATAAAATGACTAACCTTTTAGTGGGCAAACTAAGAAGAGTTGTTTCGATGGAAATATTATAAAATTAGATTAAAAATTTTGCCGTACTGTCTTTTACCAGCAAAGCGATTGCCTCTTTAACTGAAATTGATCCATACAGAGTTATTCTATTATATTACGATTGAATCAATGCTTAATTAGTTTTTAAGCTACGAGCTGATGATTAATTTCTGCCTCTAAATATATGGTCACATTCTAATATCTTAAAGGTGGAGGAATGTCGCCATTTTCAGAGTCTGGGAGTACCACCTACCCCGTCAACCAGCCAATGAAGAAGCGGCGTGGTTGTTTATTATCGAGCAATCTTCTAGCACAATCTATGGTTCTAAGAAAACTGGAAAGTGGTGGCAACAAATAGGTCCAAGAAAATTAGAAAGTCCAGGGGGATAATAGAATCGCAAGTACTAGAAGAATTCTGAAATCCTATATAAGCCCCGGATAAACATAGGCGAGTTAGTCTAAAATAAATAGTGAACGTGAACAGTTTGAAATAAATCTTCGACGAGACTTAAAATAAATCGTGAAAGTGAACAGTGTTAAATAAATTGTGAACATTGTGAAACAAAGTGTGTGACATTTAGTGAATAAGTGACTGTGAAAACTGAATAGTTAAACAGTGACCTAAAAAACTGTTGCATTTTCATCATGAAACGAGTCAAAAGTTGAATAAGTTTATCGATAGAAAGAACTAAAAGAACAAGTTTACATCACAAAGTAGGTAATTTAACAACTTCATACCGTAATATTGATTGTATATTAAACATAATACAAAGAACATTTTATTGTACTAATTAAATTTGAACATAAAACAACACACACACATACATATACACATAAATGTAATAATATCATGTATATTGTGACATATCCGTCTTGCATTTAAAAGACTTCCAATTCATTCGCGACAGTGAAAAGATAATTACTCGAATGGGCCATCCAATTATAATAGCGGGAGCTTTCAAAGTTCAAATCTGCCCCCATCCATGCATTTCACCCGGTAATGAAACGGAGGAGTGAATATTGCCCCATTTGACATATTTCACATAAATACCCCGAGTAACGTTTTCTATGCGCATGTTAACATTAGAGACAATTTATTACACACACAAAATACTAATATAAAAAGATTTATGACACAAAAATTACACATAGACAGTGAGCTTTACAATATAGCCTCTTGCTGTTCAAAGCTCACGACGGCTTCTTCCCATATTTACGCGCCCCGTTTTTCCCAGATTTCTTTTTCTTTATCTCACACTATATTTTAAGTACACTGACAGCACAAATCGAAACTTGATTCGACAACGAATTAGAAACTTTTACAATCTAAATAAGTAAAAAAAAATTATCTTACGTGCCTCTAAGTAAAAAGTTGATTATATTAAATCATTTACTTATATAAAATGTTTCATTATATCTTCACATATCAATACTTGTATCTAGATTGTATCCATTTTTATTAATACACATAACTCTTTGGAAAAATTTCCATAGAAGACTTTAAAGATTTAAAAAAAAAACAACAACCATTAAATTTATGATACTTTTGCAACAATAGAAAACAAAAGAATATATTCAACTACTTTTTTTTTCGTTTCTGACTTGTTTCGATTCAATTGTTTTTGCTTCCATTTTGTATTTTTGCTCGTAAAATTTTTTTAACGTTTTTTTTTTGGACTGTCCTCTCAAAGCAGGTTTATATTCAATTCAAAAATATTTTAATCTGTATAATTTATAGATCAAAACTGAACTCGATTTCGTAAAAAGTTTGTTTTTTTATTTTCTTTTTGGTTATCAAAGCAAAAATATTTCCCAACTGCAAAAGAATAAGTTTGACAAAGGGAATGTAATTTCGCGAGTGATGGCTTTTAGATGAAGCTAATTTATATGACTCCTGATAAAGTGGTCCCCTTTGAGTATTTCGTCATTTGTATTAATTCAGTTAATTTAACGGTATTTGTTTTGATTATGGTCGGTTTGTTTCACTAAGGATTTTTCTGGGCAATTTTTAAGTATTAACAGAGTGTTACGTCAGGGCCTATGCGGCTATTCCTATTTTTGTTAAGATAAGTTGAAACGAGTTAAAGAATTATTCGTTGTACGTTATATACGGTTCTCTTTACAGCAGCGGTTGGAGTACTTTTTTTTACCATTACCCCAAATTATTTTTGCGCAAGTTGATACTACCACCCCATTTTGAAAAGGAAGCTTAATTGAATTAATTAACACGAAAAAAAGTTGCATAGAAGTAGTAAGTATGCAATAGACAAGCAAAATAAAATTCTCATATTGAAACAAACAAAAATTAATTGAAAACTTTCCCCCTTCAGGAAAAAAAATTGAAGCTTTTTGATGTAAGAACAATTTAAATACAGTCTTCGGACATACCAAAACGCATATAAAATAGCCATGAAAAGAATGTCCTAATTGCCCCAAAAATATAATTGTTACCCCATTCGGGGTAATTTACCCCGGTTCCCCGACCGCTACTTTAAAGGGTTACATAAGAACCAAATAACATTCTCTGGCCATATTAACACGCATATAAAATAACCAAAAAAAAAAATTTTCTAATTGCCCCAAAAATATAATTGTTACCCCATTCGGGGTAATTTACCCCGGTTCCCCGACCGCTACTTTAAAGGGTTACATAAGAACCAAATAACATTCTCTGGCCATATTAACACGCATATAAAATAACCAGGGAAAAAAATTCCTAATTGTCCCAAAAATATCATTGTTACCCCATTCGGGGTAATTTACCCCGGACCCCGACCGCTGCTTTAAAATGTTACATAAGAACCAAATAACATTCTCTGGCCATATTAACACGCATATAAAATAACCAGGAAAAAAATATCCTAATTGCCCCAAAAATATCATTGTTACCGCATTTGAGGTAATTTACTCCGGTTCCCCGACCGCTGCTTTAAAGGGTTACATAAGAGTTTGAAATAAGAATTGAATTTGAAAATAAGAATTTGAAGTCAAAATGGGCAACCTGCTAATATAGGATTGTCAATGCCTTTCCTAAGGAGGGGAGGGGGGCGATTCCTTTGAAACAGAGCAGAAAAACCGGGACGACAACGTGAGTCATGTAATCATTAGTCATGTAAGTCAATTTTATTATTTTTTTTATTATAGTTTATCAAATATTTCTTTAGTTATAATTTCGTATGTTCATCCATTTACATAAGTTCTTCATATCTTTGAATTGTTAAGCATATTTCAGTCTCATTTATTGCGAATCAAATTGGAAAAAGCAAAATAGCTCTTAAAATCCAGACATCACAAAATGCTGCTCAGGAACAGGGACAGTTAGAGATCTTTTTGTTCTAATGTGCGACATAAAGAATTTGTCCGTCCAATCCCAGGTATGAGCTTCTCAAGGTAATTTTGCAAGGAACATTATGATAAAAAGAATAAAGGTAATTCTCATGAAATCTTGAAATTCCTGTCCTAGCAGTTTTTAGAATAAACCTAACCGAATTAGGATGTTTTTTTTTCGAAAGAACATCATCAAGGCTAAAAATGTTGGTAATAACTTTGGGGTTGTACAGGCATTTCTGTGAGGAATAATAAATCTATAGTACTCTAAAAATCATTCCCTCACTATGTCCCAAACTCCAGATTAGAACATTGTCTAAAGTTTTTATTGAGAAGTTCTTAAAAAATCCGTTTGTAACTATGACTTGTTTATTGTAAATACAACAAATTTTCAAAATTTCTCTGAATTTAGAATCATAAGTCATCAACAACTTGTCTTATGCTAACTCAACACTTGTCCCATGAAAAATAATCATTCCCTCACAGCATTACCAACAGTCGATAAGTAGGTATATTTTCGAGGACTTTGGTAACACTCTCATTAGTTTTTGACAGTTGGTAGTACGGTTACTTGTTCGGAATGGGGCGAATTGACTTTAAGTTTGTTAGAGTAATTGTTGGAAGAAGTTAGATTCAATTTCAATTTCGATGACGTATGAAAGTATGTTTTTAGAGGTACAAAGCATAGCAAAAAGCTAGCTGGTAACGAACACGGTTATGTTACGAGATTTTTTTTAGGTTTTGATTTGTTTTGTCATTCTCTCATCGTCATTTCCTCATTTTGATTAAAAGTGAGGGGATGATGAGTTATGAGGTAATAAGTTTCAGACTAGATCGACTCGGTTTTCGTACATCTTTGCTTACAGAAACTTTTTAATAACCATCATAATTTGTAAGTTAATATAACCTAGTAAAATTCAAAATATATTAAAATAAAATAATACGATTTAATATGAAAAATAAATATAATCATCGTTTCCTCACCTCAGTCATCATTCCCTCACATTTAAATCGTCAAAACTCATTTATTCTGGAGATCACGATATTTTTCACTTCTAGTTAGATAAATAGTACAGATTTAAGAGCAAATGAAGATGAATTGATTTAAATATTTTTCATTAATTTATTGATAGGTAATTTCAAGATTTCATGACAATTACCCATAAAAGTGAAACATTTTTGAATGTTCCATAAGAACAATCAAATGTAATAATTTAACAATAAAAATTCAAACAAGTGACAATTAAACAATCGAAGTCTCTGGAATGTTCTAGAACACGAATTTTCAATAGGGCAATACTCGTCAGTGATTAAAACGAGAAGTGATTGAAAAAAAATGTGAATTAAAATATAGTCTCGAACAAATCCTGTAACAATATCTCGATTTTTCATAAAAGTTGCATCAAAGTCACCCCTCTTCAGGTTTCTCTTGACGTTTCCTTCTGTTTTAAATCTGTATTTTCCCCGAACAAATAAAGTGCTATCTTAATATCTAAACCAACTACGTAAAGATAAAATGTTCTCAATAGCCAAGGGAAAATGATGGCGGATTGTATTTAGGATCCCACGAGTCCTTTTCGCTTCGACATTCTGACGAACCAACGTCAATTTCTCTCAACATTTTTATTTTAAAACAAACAATACACAGTAAACATGAACATAGAGCCGTCGATACGGGAAGAAGAACATGAGATCGAATCGAAGCAGATCGAGCTTTTATATAGAGTGGAATGCAATTTAATTATTTCATTCATTATTGCATGTGGGCCCGAGTCGAGTCGAGCTTTCTCATATTTTTTTTTCCTCGCTAGTTTTGTGAACTTTGTATGGCTAGGACTGGCTATGTATGTCGGGGTGTATTTGCTCGATGAAATAAATTACTATTGACATTTGAAATAAAACTATACCAAACAATTCTCAAACACCACAATTGTTTCTAATAACACAATTTGTGATAATAGAAGTTGTAAATTGGAAAAAAAAATTCAATTGCTTCGATTCCACCTTAACTAAAAAATCGATTCATCGCATTTCAACCCTTCAAAATCCAAAACCATTATTCACCCACATTCTCCATTATAATGTCTACATAAAATAAGTTTTTTAAGCCATTTATTTGACAAGTGGCCGTTCGCCGACTTAAATATTTGGGTGGACGAAATAATAATCAAAGTTTTCTTTCCGAAAAGTGGATATTTTATTATTTTTACGTCTAAAACCATTTTCGTTCGGTCCCACTCTAACATACATTTCGTCCCATTTCGTTCCCACTCTCTCTCTCTCTCAAACTATAGAATCTGATTAAACTTTATAAATCGCATTCATAAATAAAATGGAGCTGTCAAACTTTTATAAAACGAATTTTCTTTGATAAATCTGTTTATATGCTTGTTCGTAGAAGAAAAGATGGGAAAATAGAAAAGTCGGACGGGAAGCAAAAGAAAGAGCGAGGTGGGCAAAGAGGAAACACCCCGATAATAATATACAATAAATTTGAGTATCTCTTTAAATATGTCTGATTGTATTCTTAAAAAAAGAAAAAAAAAAAGGAAAATGAAATAAATTGAGAGAAATGGAAAGATAAGTTTTCCTTTTATATAGATACGTATTGCGAGAGAGCATGTCCATGATAAAATTTCTTCGTTTTTTTCGGTCGTATTTTCTTTCGTTAAAAGAATGAATTCTTATCGAGAAAAAAGATAATGTAAAACTTTAAATTGAATTTACTGGATACAGGAGGAGAAAAAGACAGAGAGAGAAAGAGAGAAGAAAAAAAACTCGAATACCATATGTATTATTATATATTATACAATATGTATGATGAAATTGAGAAACTTTCAAATTAAAAAGTTTTCAATTTAATTTTAGAATTTTCGCTGGAAAATTTTACAATCGATGAGAACCAGGAAGAGGGTGTTGCATACTGTCATATTATATAGAATTACCATACTGTAAAATCTATAACAATACTTCTTCTATAAACTGGCCGCTGACTTTAGATTTTTACTTTAATCTTAAACATGATGAACAACTTATCTAAATTGACTAATTTCTCTTAAATAAGTACTAAGGTTGTATCAATCAATTAATTATGAAAATTAAGGACTCAAAATCCTATGGTAGATACTTTATACACAAAGATTTCCCCCAATGTGGAGAGGAAAATTTTTGTTGTACAAGTGATATGAACTATTTGAGTAAAAGTATTAATTCAATAATTGCATCTCTGGATACATTTTTAATTTGTTCTAAAACTGATTGGTATGTATTAGAGAAAATATCTTCTACGACGTGTTACAGACCTTTAAAAAAATATAAATAAAACGCACTGTATACTATTTACACCCCCTTCAACCCTTGTCCTCAGAACCGCCTTTATTTGAATTTTCCCATGAAAAAGTTTCAAATAAAATTTGTAGACTTTGAAGACTCCAAAAGCTACAGCAAGTTTAAAGAAACTCGTAAGAGCCGTTTTCGAAAAAAAAATTGAAAAAAAAAACATGCTCTTGCTATTCCCACTCCCTTCCCCAGAAACCCTTTTATTTGAATTTTCTCAGGAAAACGTGTCAAATAAAAGATGTTGGTTTTGATAAGCTCAATAACCATAGCAAGTTTAAAGAAAATTGTTAGAGCTATTTTCGAAAAAAATTGAAAAACCCATTAAAGGAGGCTTCCTGCTCCCACTTTTTTACCCAGAACTCTTTTTGTTTGAATTTTCCCTGAAGAAAAGTTTCAAATAAAATTTGTAGATTTTGATAAGTCTAATAACCGTAACAAATTTAAAGAAAATCATTAGAGCTGTTTTCAAAAGAATTTGAAAAAACCTATAAAATAATTCTTGCTGTTCACACTCCCCCCCCCAAACCCCTTTTATTTGAATTTTCCCAAGAAAAAGTTTCAAATATAAGTTGTAAGTTTTGATAAATCTAATAACCATAGCAACTTTAAAGAAAATCGTTAGAATCGTTTTCGAAAAAAAAAATAAAAAATCCTAAAACCCTATAGATTAAATTCCTTCCTGCTAGCTTTCAACCAAAGCTTCGTCGAACAACTAAATGAAAAATGAAGGCAAAATTCCAAGTTAAGTGAATAGAGCATTTATGATGCAACACACAAATTAAAAAAAAAACACACTTTTCCGGACTTAGGGGACCTCAAAATGTGCATTTCAGGTAAAAACTCAAAATCGAAAATTCTACCTGATTAAAATATTCCCTTGACAATGTAGTGGTAAAAGAAAATAAAAATTATTCGAGTCTTCTAGAACTGCAACACATCAATTATGAACGTCGCCATTGTCGCAAGAATGCATTGCATAAAGAGAACTAGTCTTGTTACTATAGGTTTGTTCGCGGATCTGATACTGAACCGATAACGAATCAATCCAAGTGAAACGCATACACGCTTATGAACTGATTAAGAGTTATTTTTCCGTGAACAAGTGTTAAAATGTTTGGAAGTAAGACGAGGATTAACGAGAACCCACGAAAATTGTTAATTTATTTTAAAGTTGAAAAAAAAATTGCTCCGTCAGAATCCGCTGTTGCTCCAAGTGTATAGTTATTAGTTAATCATTAATTGTTCAAAAATAAAAATTGCTATATAATCCAAAATAATCACTGTTTTTAATTTTTTTTCAAAGTGTTCCTTAAATGCTCGTTCCGGATCCGCAATTGCTCCAGATGTATAGTTAATTAGTAATTCAATTTTTAAACTATTCATGTTTATAAGATCCAACGGCAGTTGATGACGTCATAGTACAACAATACATATGTATAAATTGCTAAAAATAATTAATTATTAAAAATATTTCAAAGAGCAGAATAGAAAAGAGCAGATAGAGAACTTAAAAAAAAAAAGAAAAATTTAAATTTAAAATTATTTTGGGTTTTATAGCAATTTTAATTCTTGAGTTCATTCATCAATTAACAACTATACACTTGGAGAAATTGCGGATTTTGACGGAATAATTTTTTGGCATAAAGTTTAATTTAAAAAAAAAAAAAATGTTTCTCGCTAACTTAGGTAACTTTTTCTGGTTAAAAAATATATTTTCAAGAGAATTTCAAAACAAAAGCTACAATCAATTATGAAATAATCAGTAGGCAGTGGAAGGAGAAACATACTCTCTCCAGTCCATGCGCATTACACATCGTTTGCCCCACTCGATCAAAGCGACGAAAATTTCACTGCTTAACGCGTTTTGCTTGTAAAAATCGCATTTTTAAAACTTTAAATACTTCGTTTTTAATTAAGATATCGTGATAATTCTTTTTTTTTTTTTTAGATAAAGACCAAGTATATAAGAAGTAAAACAAAAAAAGAAAGTGATCGAAATCTTTTCAGTTAAAAGCGAACATTGGAAAACAGCTATCATAATTTATTTATATTTACTAATTGCCATTGTTCTTATGAACTATTATTTGTTTATGTTAAAAGTTTAGCATTGGTGCATAAACATTTTTTTATACATAATAAGTCCACCAAAAAACCAACCCCAACAACGCTAAATCAAAACCTAGATGTAACCTTTGAAAACTCCAACTAAATCCTAATTTAATGTATCACGCAAATTTTTATCCATCATCCATTTTCAATTAGAATGCTCACTCATTTCTTCACTCGGTCATTTAATCCTTTTCAATTCAATTTTTCAAGTATTTCTTCAATTTAAATTTAATTAAAATTATTGTAGTAGGCATATAAATGTGTTGTGTATGTGTGTGTATGTTTTCCCCCAGTCCCCATACTATTATCCCCAATCCCTGACTGACTCGTTTCATCAGGTCTCAACCTTACAGCCAGTCCCCAGGCCGACCGATTCACATTTTGTCTAGCCTCGTAATATGTGACGTAATAAATGGTCGGTCACTAACCCTTACCCTTTTCCTTTTCAAAACCTTTTAATGCCACATTAATAAAATACGGGTCAGTTAAATGTTGATTTACAATCTAACTCAAAGTCATGTATAACATAAACTTTTAAAAGATTTAATTTCGATTTGTTTTTAAACACAAATAGAAGCGAAAAAAAAAATGTACCAAACTTTATTTTCACATACAATAAGGTTAAAGATATGGGCAAAATTTATAAGTAAGGAAATATTCCCATAGCGAAAATTGTTATAGAGCGATAATGAGAAAAACCTGAAGGTGATGAGTTGCAAATTTATCTATAAATATAAAAGGTAAGTGACTTTTAGAACGTATATTAGTGTCTGCGAACTGATTGTATTGATCCCACAGGACGTGCGCCACCATCGTTGCCTCACATTCGCGCCACCAATGACGACGACGACGACGTCGACAAACCTGGAACGGGACGAACGAAAAAACAGAGAGCGACACCGGGAACGCGAATCGTTTTTTCTTTCTCGCACTCCAAAGGAAAGTAAAAAAAAAATACAAAAAGAAAAGGGGAACGACAACCAAAGTGTTGGCGCACACATTGGGGACTCCACCACGTCTCTTTGCTTCATGTACCCATCGTTTTCCTCCAAATCACACCCCATCAACATCATCACCAACATTTTCTTTATCATCTCCTCTCTTCAAGTTTACTTTTCGAAGAAAAAAAAAATAAATATATTTCCAAACAAAACGAGTATAAAAAAAAAACCGGAGGGATTTAATTCAATTACTTCCCTTAAAAACTTTTCTGCTTTGTTCGTAGATAATTAAGAGATATTAATTTAAAAAAAGACGAAAAGAAAAACTCAATTAACTATCGTAACAAGATGCATTGTAATGCATTTTTAATGCACTTATCTTTTCGAATTGCACACTCTTTCAACGTCTTTCACGTCCATTAAATATACTTATATAAATAGTTTAATTTAAATGCATATATTAGCCAAATCTAATTAAAATTTGCATCGTTCCACTTTACCGTATACATCTACATTTCCTCGATGAAATTGGTCACGTTTTCGTTGCTCACAAAAAGGATTTGTCTATGAAATAAAAGGACTCACCTGAAACAAGAAGAAAATTTATTTTTAAATTTTTATATTTAATACAGATCGTGAAAAATTGACACTTGGGAAAAAATCAAGAAATCGATAGGAGTTGTAAGTGTCGGAAAAATAAAAGTGAGACGAAGAGATTGAAATTCCCGACCAGAAACATAAAGAGGAGATCAAAGGGTTGTGTATTCGCCTTTTTTTCGAGAGAGTGATCTGAAGGAGAAGCTTTGAAATCAGCCAATTTCACTTGTCTTCATTGTAGTGGTATTCGTTTGATAGCGACTTAAATTTAACAGCTTTTTAATTGACTCAATTAGCATAGACTCGAGTCTCGATTAGCATTAAAATCTGGTCCATTTATGATTAAAGGATATGAGAGGTCTATCAATCTCTTCCTAGTTGACTTAAATCGTTTGATTTTAAAATCTCTTTGAATTTTCTCTAGTAGCCAGTTTTGTGGTCAGATGAACAATTTAAAGTATATATTCAATGGGGTTGGCAAGAAAGTTCTTGCGGTTTACACTAGTAGTTAGCGTTATGCTTATTTCGTTATTCTTTTGTCAATGTTAGATTTTTTTTTCTCTTAAGATTTGGTAGTCGATATTTTCAGGTAGTTGTAGAAACTAATTTCGTGTAATTTTGTTTACAACTTTCAGTTTACGCTCAGTTTTAACATGAAGTGAAAAAATAAGCCACATTTTACTTTCATAAAGGCAAGAAAGCGGCTGATCGTTTTCGATTAACGTTATTATATAAAATCCATTTTTCATCGCCAGTGATGATTCGTTTCAAAAAAAGGTCGATTGTATTACGTTAGAAATGCGTATCACAAACATTTATTCGTTGTGTTCGGTGACTTTCTTTTAATTCGTGCGGAACCCAAATATCGATCTTCTTAACACGTCCTATATTTCTTATAAGCTTTTCAATTGTTGTGTCTGATACATTTAACTGTTTTGCAATCTCTTGCACAGTTATGTAACGATTTGATTCAATTATCGCTCTCATTTTGTCATCATCAACTTGAAAAGGTCGACCAGAACGTTGTTCATCTTTCAGTGAGAAATCTCCAGAACGAAAATTTTTAAACCAATTCTAACAAGTGCATTCTGTTAAAAAACCAACACCATAAACTTTACATATCTCTTTGTGCGGCTCAGCCGCTTTCTTGCCTTTACCAAAATAAAAAATTAAAATTTGTCGAAAATGCTTATTTTTCACTCCATGTTAAAACTGACCATAAATTGAAAGCTGTAAACAAAATTACACGAAATTAGTTTCAATAACTACCTGAAGATATCGACTACCAAATCTTAAAAGAAAACAAATTCTAACACTGACAAAAGAATAACGAAATAAAAATAACGCTAACTACTAGTGTAAACCGCAAGAATTTTTTTGTCAACCCAATAAATAATCGTTTTTAACGAAATTATTTTAAATGTCTGATGGGAAATTGTATAAACGAAAGTGTTGGGGTTGTTTTATAATACCAATTTTTTTCTCGTCGAAATGACCGAATTTATCAGGTGTCCCTTTTCGATTTCATTCGTTTTCAAACGAATTTAAGCACTTCATATTTTAAGGTTAAAAAGTTGCCTCTAAAATTTTTTGAATATATATATATTTTTTAAAATGAAACTATCTAAAGTTTTACCTATATTTGGGGATTCACCAAGTCAAGTAGCATGGACATTTTGTATAAGGAATTAAGCTCGTGTAAAATAAATCGCTTAGACTTTGATAAAGAATAAAAAAAAATAAATCTAAAAATGCATGAAATCGAAGGAAGACACACCTGGGATGCCTTCCTTCAAAGTTATCTTCAAAACAAACAGAGATTGTAAAGGTCAAATCATTTTATCTGTTACAGCAGTTAGAACTGCATCTTAACAGTCGGTCTGTAAGGTTCTTATCTATTCTGAAATTGAACTATTTAGTAAATCAATGCTTTAATTAAGTTACATAAAAACGTTGAATCCATTCTTACATTTTCAAGCTATTGGTAAATTAGAAGTTTAACAAAAAAACGTCATTGTAAAGCCAGTAATTAGTCTAACGTCGAAACGAAATGAACGATCCGAATTCGAGATGGTATTTTAACGGTGTATGTACCTACGTACAAATGATATGTTATACTTAATAAGGCATAGATATATATAGAAATCATTAACGATTTATGTATATTATATCAAACCTTGTAATGAATCTGAAAATACCACCCTATCTTTTCGATGGTGGCGACTATCGACCACGAAAATCAACATTAGATATAATATATAAATAATGCTGCTAAAAACCATCCCCTAAAAACTGAAATATCCAATTACGGAAATCACGTTAATTGTGACCGTAGAGCAAGTCCACAGAATCACCAAGAAAATAGCGGGTGGACTTGAGGAAATGTATAACTATGCTCCAGTGTGTTACTGGGTGTATCTAAGGCATTCGACAAGGTATAGTAGAAGGAACTCTGATTAAAAATTCATAGAGACCTTCCAAAGCAATTAAAAGTAAAATATGAGGATGAGTTAGTTCTCGAAGCTGAAATCTATTGGCGCTGATGTTCCGCAAGGGAGCGTACTCGGGCCAGTTCTCTACCTTCTATACACCAGAAATATTCCCCAGACAGAAGCAATTGGCATGGCAACTTTGGCAGGCGCTGTAGAGGAGTCAACAGGTGCTTTGCAGAAGACTTTAAACAAGATAGATCGCTGGACTAAAAAGTCGAGGATAAAGCTGAACGAAACTTAATACCTGATTAGTGTACCATGGTACATTGTTTAATCTCATCAAAATGCCTCAAATTCGAATAGTGTGCCATGCTACATTATACGAAGCTGTGGTTCCATGCGTTTTGAGCCCCGGATAAAATATCCCCACGACAGAATATCCTCAGACAAAAAGTCCTCATAGAATAACTACAAATCGTATTGATGTTAAAACATTTAGTTTTGTGTAAAACTTCGCGGTCTCAAGAAGTGCACATTCAGTCAATGAATGAAAATCAGGTTAACGTATTATGACTATAATTTCTTTGGTTGGGGCTCCCCAAACCCCCGCCAGAGGACCCCTTTGGCATTAATTAACACAGCTTTTGCGGATTTGACACGGGCACATCGGGGTCAATTTAACACTATTTCAATAAGTAATTGGAGGCCAATTTAATACAGTTTTTGCGGATTTAACTCGGTCACATGGGGGTCAATTTAAAAATTTATTTTGTTTGAGGATATTTTGTCCGGGGATCAAAACGCCTGATATCGGAGCTGTACGATACACACTAACTTCACAAATAAGAGGTGCCAACATAGCCTCGTGTACTTGAACATGCAACGTGTTCCTTATAGTAACACTGTCAAATACTTGGGACTAACGCTTGACACTAAATTGCGTTGGAAGGAAAAACCACGTGAAGGTCAAGAAGCGGGAACTTGAAATGAAGCACAAAAGGATGCATTTGGGCATACGGCATCCAGCTTTGGGGCTGTGCAGAGCCCACGAATAGGAAATTGATTTAAACATTTTAAAATAAAATACCCAGAGGCACTGTCAATGTACCTTCGTACATTAAAAACTCTGACGTACACAGAGATTTAAATATCAAAACAATTGAAGAGAAAACCAAGAAAAATGCAGAAAATCACCAGCAGCGTCTTCGAGTACACCCAAACCTTGAGGTCTAGAAAATGACCCTCCTGACCCTCCTGGTCAGCTCAAGAAAACAAAAGCCAGCTGATCTGATCTAGTTGTAAATCTTATTTTATATGGGAACAGCCACTGGGCTGTTCCAGAAAGTCAAGATGCTAATTAAGCCTAGCTCAGGTGTAACGAATTGGATTAAAAAAAACCTCTTGTATATATAATACAGTGGTACCTCGTCATACGAGTTTAACTCGTTCCGCAACCTTGCTCGTATCTCGAAGCAAATTTCCCCATACAAAACAATTGAACTACCATTAATTAATACCAGCCGACCTGCTAAACCGAACTCGTATCTCGAATTTCGCTCGTAACTCAAAGCAAAAAATCACTCACTCGCATCGCATCGCTCGCTCGTATCTCGAAAAACTCGTATGTCGAGGTACCACTGTTAAATGTATTATTATTGGCGTTGCAACATTTCTTTTACTGATTACTAATAAAACTAAAAAGAAGTATTCAATTATGAAAAATGTAAATTTAGAATCATTCGAGTCCAAATTAAAGAATTGATTTCCAAACCTCCCAGCGCTTCATAAATATGGATTCAATTCCTGAATAATTACTACACTTGCAAAATGTTGTTCGAACGAATATAATTTTAGCTTGGGATTTTTTTAAACGATTTTTAAACGAAATTATATGTACATCAAACATCATAAGTAATAACAAGTTTTATGCTCATGCATAATAGACTTGTTTTAGCCATTAAAAATGTTATTATTATTATTTTAAAAATATACATATCAGTGGCGTGCGGTGACTTTTGAAACAGGGCATGCGGTTAGAAGTGGGGGTGGGTGGGTTATAAGAACCACATTTTTAAAATTTATTTTTTTATTTGATAAACGTGATGTTATAAGTTTTTTTTTTAAATTTACCCTTATTCTACGCTCCTTCTTACAAAAATCATCAACAACCGCATCATATAATGTATTTAAAAACCAGGAAAATAGTTCTTATCCTAAAGAACAGAACATTTGTATGGCCTTTGGGTCAATAATTCAAAATAACTCACGAAAATTATCAGTAACCATTAAATTCACTGTTTAGATTCAAAACGGCAGACGCATCTGCAGACCGTTAATTGGCTATGTGAAATGCCGAGAAAGATAGTATTCGACCGTACTAGTGCGCATGCGCGACCAATTCGAAGCAAAGAATCGCATGCTACTGTCACCAACGCATTCATTCGACTTTTGCCGTTCATTTGATTTGGTAAACTATGCCAATTTTATGAGTGATACCTTTCATTATTACGTAAATTAAAAATTAAATGAATAAATCATAAAAAATATTTAATTTTAACGACGACTGGCCAGTCGTTCATTCCCTCATTATTACGCCTTAACGAACGAATTTTTTTTTTTTTTTTTTTAGGCGTCAAACGATAATTTTTCGACAAAAACTAGAATTAAATACAGTTTTAAAAAATTGCATGTTAAAATTTTATAGAGCCTCCAACCGGTGAGTAACATAAAAATGTATTTTAACTAACGAGAATCATTCAAATAAAACGTTGCGTTGGTAAAATATTTCTTCGTTGGAATTTATTTATATTTACGCGATAATCGAGTTGGTTAGGTACCGTTCCCGAAAAAGTGTTTGTATTGAAAATTAAACGCAACCCTTGTGACAAATGAAAATCTGTTCGGTAAATACGATTCTGATTAAATCTAAAATTCATCTTTCTCAAGAAAATCTTTACATAATTAATTGTCGTGGGCGCGATGACCGACATAAGTGAATTATTTCGACATAATGTCCGTCCCTGGAGCCGGCGTGTGTTTTATGTTTATTTTCCTCCGTGCCACAAATTGAATTAATTTTACGTACAAATGTTTACGTTTCACTCTTTACAAATACAACTAAAAATTTATTCAAATACATTCCGTCAGACTAACATAATTATCAATAAATTTAAATGACAAATTGGCAAATTCGTTCTCGTCACCTCGTTTATCATCGTCACACGTATAATATAATCGGGAATATGAGACGAGAACAAGGAAATTTGCATATAGAGACATTTGAAAAACATTAAATTACGAATTATTTGTTCCGAAACGAGACACGAATATATGCACAGTTCGTTGCTAACAATTTATTTTTCGAAGCTTCGTTAAAAAAAAAAATCCACTTAAAACACAAAAACCCAATCGTTTAGTCATAAATCTAAATTAAAAAAAAAATTCCCATCAATTAGCGATTAGTGGAAATTTTAACCAAGATTTTACCTTTAAAATAAATACTTGTAGACCAGGGTCGATAATTTTTGGACCCAAAAAAAATTATAGTAGGATGAAACCCATTAGAAAAGGAAGAGAATATAACAAAAATGAAAGAAATAAATCACGGTCGATCTGAGGGGGGAAGTGGGAAAAAAAAGTGGGGTGAGGGTAGAAACGGTTTATCTCGATTTCCGACAAAACTACAAGTCCTATGAAAAAAAACATAAATAGCAAAGTTGTAGACAATAAGTAGATCTACAACTTTTACACAATTAAAGTGTAAATTTTAATAATTGCATTTTCTGAGAACATTTAACATTGTAATGTATATATTTTTTGCACCATCGGAAAGTAGAGGTTTCAACGAACAAAAAGCTCATCGACTTTTTAAAAAATTCAGATTTTTGACGTGAGAAATTTCGATTGAAAAGAAGTAGGGTGCTTTTTCAATATTAAGGTTTTGGATGAAAATTTGCTTGTTAAAGTTGACCAGGGTGGTAATTTTTGAACAGAAAAAAAATTATAGTAGGATGAAACCCATTAGAAAAGGAAGAGAATGTAACACAAATGAAAAAAAAATAAATTACAGTCGATCTGTGGTGGAGAAGTAGTAATACTTTATCTCGATTTTCGACCAAACTACAAGTCCTATGGAAAAAAATTAAATAGCAAAGTTGTGGGTAATAAGACGATCTAGAACTTTTGGACTAACACTTTTTTCACATAACCTCAAAATTTATGTAAAAATTCAAATTAAGTACCAAGTTTTTGGTTTTTAATTTTTATCTTCAACAAAAAACATTTTTTTTTTCATCAAATTTGGCAAATCTTACCTTTTAATGTCCCAAACACACTGCAATTTTTTTGATTTAAAATATTTATTTTTTCACCGTATTTTGACTTCATATTGCAAAAAACACCCTTATTTTCAATCGAAAATTCTCACGTCAAAATATCCGCTTTTATTCGTTGAAATCTTTACTTTTTGATGGTGCAAAAAATATACAATACAATGTTAAATGCTTCCAGAAAATACAATAATCAACATGTAATTTTTCATAAATTTGATTACATTTTTTTTTCTTGTAAAAGATAAAAATAACAAACCAAAAACTTGGTTATTGGAATTTTTCACATAAATTTTGAGGTTATGTGAAAAAAGTGTTAGCACAAAAGTTGTAGATCTTCTTACTATCTACAACTTTGATATTTAACTTTCTTCCATAGGACTCTTAGTTTTGTCGGAAATCGAGATAAACCGTTTTTAACATGAATCTTGTAGAAGTCAAGCCTTTTCATCAATATGTTAAACATAGTCATGGTTTCCCCATGGTTTAGTGAAACATAAAAGTCTAACAAATGAGGATCTATATAAGGTAGTATTTAACGATCGTGTCCAATTAACATTCCCGAATATTGAAGCAATTTTGAGAGTATTTCTTAGAACGATGGTTGCAAATTGCTCTGGAGAAAGATCCTTTTCTCAGTGATAGAGGATAAAAAATTAATTTAGAACAACAATGACTCTAGATAAATTATGTTCACGCAGTCTCATGTGCATAGAAAGTGAAAAACTACGCAGTTTATCATTTGATGATGTCATCAGTGACTTTGCCTGGGCAAAGGCAAGAAGGAAAATATTTTTGTAACGTTCCACTTTAGACCCTGTTGGTGTACAATGCAATTTTCAGTCATTTACAAATAGAAGTGGGTATTGATTAGTATCATTGTAACGAAAATAACTAGATTTAAACTTATTTGACTGGATGTGTACTTACTGAGTCCGCGAAGTTTTACATAAAACCACCAAATTCCTATAACCTCAAATTCTACTCACTATACGTCTTAATTGTATTACAGTTTAACCCTATAAGTATCCTAAATTTATATTTGTCACTGACAGAATATCTGGACTTCTATACGGGTTCCATATCTCAATTAGCTTGGGGTCCTGGTAACTTCTTTGGTTTGTTAGGTACTAAAGTTGTTGATTAAGAAAAATGTTAGTTTTGATACCCGGAAATTAACAGTTTCCTTTTAACTACACAAGTCGAGGAAATGTATTTAGAAATCTAAAAGTAAATTTGAATTTCGTTTGGAAAGGAAAATTATTGCAATGCCCCTGTGGTTAATAACAGTTTGGGAAGCACTGCACTAACAATTGGGTGAAACTGTGGCGTACTACTAGGATAAGATATAGTAAAGAAGTGAATATATTGAAAAAAACGTTTATTATTAATAATATTTTATATTGTTCTCCGGTAATTCCGGGAATGCCTTGAAAAGCTGTCTTGTAGACAGAAAAAAATATAAAGAGTGGTTAACATGTATTGGTGGTTATTGTCTTTTCCTTACAGTCTAGTTACTATACCATTACTATAATTTAAAGTCTAACTACCACCTATGACTACCTTAAATGCATTTCTATGTATATAACTCAAGACAAAAAATCAAATGAAAATATACCTGAATGTATCGTAGATATCAACAAAGAAATATTTTCCTTCAACGATAAAATAATTTTCAACACTTTTTAAACGTTGATGGCACTTCGTTTTAGTCAAAAAATTTAAAAGAAAAACTTTTATTTAAGACACGGTGTTCTAACCTAAAAAGTATGCACGTGGTTTAAGCCGCACACTTAAGTTAAAATAACTTAAAACAATACTAAAATGTAATGAATCGATAAAAATAAATTAAACTAATCGAATTTAATTGAGTTTACATTTGATTTTCGACTTTTTACGTAGATTTTTCACGTTTTTCGTCGAGCTGAAGTCGACGCGTTCTAATGAAAAAAGAAACTGTCATTTTAAACTGAACTTACACACGGTAAATATTCACATGGTATAAGACGTACGTGTATTATACACACAACGTTTTATATCGTGTAAAGCAGACTTTTTAATTTCTCGTGCATTAATACCAAAATTGTTTTGGTGTTTTTTTCTCAAAAGAAAAAGTTCCTACATTCCATTTTTTTTTAAATTATTAATTTACAATAAAAATTGGGAAATGTTGTGAATTTTTTTTTCAGTTTTCATGTGTATTTATCAAGAATTTAATATAAATTCTTTTAGAGCTCAATAAAACGAATTTGAAAGCAGAGAAATAAAGGAGCGCGCAATGCCTCCGTGTTCCCCATTTCATCCTTTCGATATTCGAAATCCTACATCCCCGTACCCCATTTGTAAAGGTGGTATATTTCAATTTATCAACGTGAGAAAAATCAATGAGTGAATGGTATGTGTAAGCCATGGAAAATTTAAGAAATAACAACATTTAATTTACATTAAATTTATCTAAATACAAGCACATACTTAAATACATTGAGCCAAACACAAATGAATAATTTAGCGACGTAGAAAAAAGTTCTTTCATATTTTTTTTTTTAATTCTAAATTTAACGATGCCTCCTCGTCGTTTCATTTTATCTGTTTGGTTAGTATTTCAAATTACATTTTATATCTATTTTAAATGGCTCTAAGTTATGCCATTTAAATTATAAATGAGGGACGTGGTTCTTTCTATATGCCTATATACATTTTTATGTTCGGCTTTGATGTTTCTGTTTGCCTTATTTATTTATTTTTTTCAATTACTATATGTGTACTTTCGTTTTTTTAAACGAAAGAAAAGCAATTTTTCCGCTTTAAAAATTGATCCCTAAGATTTTACTATACTTAATGTTGAACCTTCATACAGAAACTTTTATGCCTTAATATATTAAAAAGAGAAATATTTACTTTTATATATAAATTTTGCTTTGTAAATGTTTGAATACAAAAACGATTAAGTTCAATTAAGATATTAAGCGAGCAGTACTTAGATATGTAATTTCCAAACAATTTATTTGCCTTTGTCGAAAATAATCCGTTTTCTCAATAAGGGGTTGAGACATGGGTCGGGTGAGACGGTTAATGTAGGGGGGGGGGTGGAGGGTTTAAAATTTACATTTGGTTATTAAATGCTGTTGGAATTTAATTGGAATAACAACTCAAAAGAAAATAATTCAATCGATATGCTCATTATATTATAATTTATATGCTAAAGTATTTAGTGAGATGAAATTAATGTTGTGGAATAGGCAGAAATTTATGGATGTCGAGGAAATCTCATTAAGAACGAACTTGTGGTATTTGGTTGGCTGTTTGTGGCGCGCGCGCAGGGGTACCAACTACATGGGATAAGGGATACAAGATTGATATTTAGATATAGCGACGACTCGGCGAGAGTAAGCGAGATGCTGCGTGTCGGGCGGGAGTGAAACAACAGAAGAATGCCTTCGACGGGGTGCACTGGGGGTTTCGGGATCTGGGAACATTCGAGCCACGGGATGGGGATGCATGTGTATATAGTGTAATATGTCGAGCTGAAATTAAATCCTTTATAGAAATTGTATTTATAATCGATAAAAGTTTAAGTTATGATTTTGAAAAGATACCTTAAAAATTTAAAAGATCTATATTTAAGAACCAACTAGATTTTTTCGTGTATTATTCTGTCGTTGTTTCAACCCCAACATAAAAGTTTTCTTCCCCCTATTTTTGCATATTTAATATATTTTCATTATTGATTTTAATTCGAACTATGCATATGTCTATACAATCACCCCTCTTACCCCTCATACACACACACACACACACAGCCTCAAACATTGAGAGAATTATTTGCCGGCAAGCTTAATTAAATATCTTGACAAGTATAAAAATATAAGCTACCATCAGAAAATCAATACGATTCTATTCTTCTTCGTCCGTTTTCAACTTCTTCCACTTCTTTGTCGTCTCATATAATTTTAATTGGAAACGACAAAATTAATCCAAAATAAAACCACAAAAAAGAGATTATATCGATTCAAGATGGCGGAAGTTTTGAGCGATTTTAATGCTTTATATTGTCAAATTTAAATCTTCAACCAAACCCCATATAAGGAAAAACTTTTAAGCTTTGAGTTTATTAAAAAATATATAAGATAGGACAAAAATGATTATATCAAAGTAAAATTTTATTGATGAACAATGTTAAAAATTGATAAAAGCTGGTGATTTCAATGCTAGTAATTCGTTTTTTTACTTTCTTTTACTACTATATAGTATAGGAAGTACCTATTGTAAACGGGTGGAATTTGAGCTTTCACCGGAAATACATGTTTTGAGGTTCCCTTAACCCAAAAAAAAAGTTTTTAGAACCATGTCTGTGTGTGTGTGTGACTGTGTGTGACAGCCATATCGTATCGAAAACTTTATCCGAATTACACCAAACTTGGAATTATGCCTCCATTTTGTATCTGGTTGTGCCGCAAAGCTTTTGGTTGAAATCGGTTAACCGGAAGTTCCACTTTATTCTAGGAATTTATGAGTTTTTTCAATTTTTTTCAAAAACGGCTCTAACGATTTTCTTTAAACTTTCTATAGTTCTTAGATTCATTGATACCTACAACTTTTATTTGAACTTTTTTTCTGAGAAAATTCAAATAAGCTCAATTCTCGGGTGAAGGTTGAGAATTCGTAAATAGATTGTATGCATACAGCTATATACTATAAGAGCTTATAGTTCTTATAACCAACAGCAAGTTTTTTTTTTGGAAGAGTTCAAAATAACAATAAATTTCATAGATTGTCTTTTAAAATCAAATTGAGTCAAATTGATGAGCGAACACGAAATAGATAAATTGTGTGTCCGTAAAAAAGATAATACAATAATCCGATCGTTCGTTACATTTTCGCTAAAGCTGTTTGAAATATTTTCCTCGTCGAGAAATTGCATTTCCTGTTGAAACTATCTTCCATTTTCTCCTCTCGCATTTATTTTGCGTCGAATAAAACGCGACAAACTCAAATTTTCCGTCACATCTAAACGTTCTTCTTCACTGAGAAAATAGAAAACGTTAATAGTTCTGATTTGTTAAAGTGGACTTGATGGCAACATGAAATGTTGTAACACATCATAAGTATTGAATTTTTTCATGATTTAAGCGAGGTAATTAGGGAATTTTTTTTCGGGAGTTTTACACAGCGTCTGCGTTCCAAGAAAAACAGACATAAATTAAAAATTAAATTATTCCAGAAATTAACAAAACGATTAATCTTCGTTATTTGTTTTCGTTTCGAGTAAAATTAATTTTCAAGACGTTTATAATTGAAAATTTATTTCTTTTTTCGATAATTAACTTTTTAATTAAATTTTTTCCAAAGTTGTCTTGCACGAGAACGAAAGAAAAGGACGGGGAGAGAATTAAGTCTTGATTAATAACTCGAGCTGAGTCGTAGCTGAAAAAAAAAATCAATGTTTGGGATGGTGACGCCTGATTGGGGGGGGGGGGGTAAAAATGCATTATGTTGCACATAAAGTGCATCGAGTGTAAGTTTAATAATAATTTTGTTATCCTTGTAAATGATTAAAGTTTACTCCACTTTAGTTCGAGATTGTTAAAACACAATGCAACGAGGGGATTCGAGTGATGCTACAGGGTGGGTGCCAATGGGGTGATATGTAGGTGGCGCGGCACGGCTCGGCTGCTGTGTGCAACTGCAACTCGATAAGTAAAAAGTTTCAAATTATATTTGAACCAAAACTTATAATGAACGACACAAGTTGAGCACTAAAGTTGAGGTCTAAGTGCACCCACCACCCCCCATCCCCCAAACAACCACCGTTTTTATCGCAGGCCCTGCCATACTGGCGCCGTTACGTATCGTCATTACAAAAAGTTGGTGAACTAGAAAAATATAACAAACAACTTTCATCTCGCCAACAACAAGTACCAACTTAAATCAGGACAAATTTAAAAAAATTTTGAGACAATCTTTAATTGCTTCAAGAAGATTTCAAAGGGAATTTTAGTGCATCAAATTGGGACTCCTTTTCATTCAACAAAAAGATTTACGATTAGCCACTAAATGCAGCCACATATTTGCAGTTACTCATAAAAGTATCCCGAAGTACATCTAAAGAATTTTTTTTTAGGTCAAAGCTCTGCTCTTTTAATGGTATAATAAGCGATGTTTAACTGATATTCAATTCTTAGAAAAAAAATAATTCTTCAGGGAGATTTTTAATTGAATTCGTGCTTTGGCTCAAAATAAAAAACGCAATGCAATCCTCACAATTTCCATTCATACAAAGGGTGCACTTTCAGCCATACAGTCGCATTGTCGCACTCGTCTCGTTAACTTTTCAATATGTGTGTATGTTAATCGCGATCGAAACGATACAAAAAAGAAAAAATCGAGAGCAACGAGTGTTACACGTGGAGGTACAAAGTGCACGTCGTGAGGTAGAACGTGCACGATTTCGCTCACTGAACGATCGAAATATGCACTAATTAGTTAGCAGAAATCCCACCGGTTTAATTTGTTTCGATTCTAATTGTTGCACTTTGTGGCCGTGTATGTGTGTGTGTGTGTGAGTGTTAAATGCACTTGCATCGATCGTAACAATGCACTTTTAGCTCTCCATTTGCTTGTGTTTGCTATCTAGCCACCTTTTTTTGCCCGCTGCCTCATTTGTTCGTGTCGTGTCGTACTTTGTTAGCACTGTCGATGATACCTTGATAATGTGTCACTTTATTACTTACTGTTTGCCTTAAGCACACCATTCTTAAACGTATTCCTCCGATAAGTGTTTGTTGAAAAACAAAAACATTTCAACGAATAGAATTAATAATAATATGCATATAAAAAGAATTAAAGTTCTTCGTTTAATAGACAATGGTGGGCTGTAAAACTAAGGACAAAAACTGTAACATATCGTGTAGATACTCGTCAAATTTATCAACATTCAAAGGCGTGACTACACGGTGTGCCACATTTTTACTTTCTTATCCTTATTAATATTAAAAACGTGAAAGTTTGTAAGAATGGATGTTTGTTGTTCTTTCACTCAAAAAGTACTGAATGGATCTGGATGAAATTTGGCATAGATATAGATTATAATCCGGTTTAACATATAGTATACTTTATATCCAGAAAAAATGTACGGTTCCCGTGGGATAGAAATTTTTTTTGTTTTTTTACAGAGCCAAAGATTAAGTCCCTTTTCTGTAATATCGTAGTTTAGGGGTCAGAGAATGATATAGGTTACTTCTTATACCCGGAAGAATGAACGGTTCCCATGGGATAGTAAAACAAGTATGCATTCTATAGAAACCGAGTATTGAAAAGAAGTTTCGTTAAAGTTCACGAAATAGAGTCTTCACTCATTTTCCTTAAGAAGACTTGAACTACTTTTTATTCAAGAGAGATGTACTATTCCCGTGGGAAAGATAAATTTTTTTGTTTATCACAAAATTAAAGATTGATATGATTTTTACAATGTGGTAGTTTGGGGGAGAATGATATAGGTTACTTTAAAGGCTAGAATAATGCATGGTTCCCATGGGATGGCAAAACAATTATATCCTACAGGAACCGTACATTTAAAAACTTTCGGTAAAGTTCGTGAAATAGAATTTTAACGCATTTTCCTCAAGAAGGCCTGATCAATTTTACACAATAACGAAAGAAATCTCTACAAAATGGAAATTAAAAAATTGAGAATTTTCACTGGAAAATAAATATGAATTTCAATTTAACACCCGATAAAATTAATAGTGGCATTTTTTAAAATATTTGAACTTTTTTACTGTTCATTGTCGAAGATATTATTTAGAAATAAACTAAAAATTTCAAAATATTAACAATTACTTAACGGAATGAATTTTAATAAGTTTAATAAGAGTTTTTTCTAAAGATCCTGTAGGATAGCTACTAATCTATTCTTTTAAGGGAACATCCATTAATAACGAGAGGCGTTCAGGGGCCCATGGGGTCGAGCCGAATCTCATCTAATCTTACTTTGGGGAAAGGAAAGGTCTTCCAAATATCACGTATTTTTTTGTTTTGAAAAATATCACATTAGATTGCGGGTTGGGGGAATGATATATGCCAAATCTCATGTCATCTTACGAGAGGGGATGGGATGGGATTTAAAAAATCAAAAAAAAAAATGCCGCGCAATTAATGGATGCCCCCTAAAATAGCTGTAGGGTTTTAAATGACATTTGGTATGAAAGATTTTCAAGTCCTAACAGAAGAAGCACAGGTAATTTTTTACTAAAAATCGTATAGAAGCTGATGTGAGACAGCTTAAATCCCTTTCTTGAAGAGTAGTGTTACGAATTTCGATGAAATTACTTTGGATCTAAAGTCTGAAAGTATCTATCATTTTTTTTCTGTCAAAATAATTTTTTTTGTTATTTCGCTATGAACGTAGGGAATCTTTTAATCAATCAGTCAAATTTAGATACACTCAGCAAAGCGAGCGGGTATCAGCTAGTACTACTATAAACAGTAAAGGATATATTGTAATTGAGTCGAATTTTGTAATTTGAGCTTTCACCGGAAATACATGCTTTGAGATCCCCTGAGTCCAAACAAGTGGTTTTTAGAAACATGTCTGTGTATGTGTGTGTGTGTGTGTGACAGCCATATTGTAGAAAGCTTTATCCGAATTACACCAAACTTGGAATTTTGGCTCCATTTTGTATCTGGTTGTGCCGCGAAGCTTTTGGTTGAAATCGGTTAAACGAAAGCTCCACTTTATTCTAGAATTTTATGAGTTTTTTCAATGTTTTTCGAAAACGGCTCTAACGATTTTCTTGAAACTTTCTAGAGTTCTTAGACTCATTGCTGTCTACAACTTTTATTTGAAACTTTTTTCTGGGAAAATTCAAATAACAACGGTTCTGGGGTCAAGGGTGGGAATTCGTACATACATATAGGTTGTATGCAGTTTTGTTTATATGTATAGTTATAAAGTGCTTATATTTTCTTTTAACCAACAGCAAGTTTTATTAAAATTTTTAAATACAAAAATGTTAAGTAATTGAACGGAAATATTTTGTCCTCTTTCCTTCTTTTGGCTCTTTTCTTTTCATTTGTATGTAAATGAGTTGAGTTAAATTGAAATGACATTCCATATATTTGATAATTAAATGGGTCATTACGTTAATTTAGAAAATATTTTCCTCGTTGAATCATCAATTTCACCACAAAAATAAGTTTTAATTTCCTAATTAAAGTTTACGTTGTTTGTGCTTGGATCAGGAATCAGGCTTTGGATCTTGGATCGATTGTCAATGATTAATTAGATATATTGCGTATTTACGGCTATGATTAAATAGTGAAGATTGTTTTATGTAAATTTGTGTTTGAAAGAGTGGGTGATTGGTGTTGAATGGGGTTGGGTGACGGGAACAATTTGGAGGAAATTGTAAATTGAAATTACGAGGCGGTGAATATAACTTAATAGATTCGGAAACGAGCGAATTGTTTGTATGTGTGAGTTCGGTTGCATTTTGATGTGAGTGAAATGCATTTATTGAATGCAAGTCGCTCGAAATTTCGAGTCTGTTTGTTTCGACTTTGAATTGAGTCTGTGTGTGTGTGAGTATGAGTGTAGTTTGCCACAATCACGTTGATAATGAAGTGAAATATTGGCGGGAGGGTGGATTAAAGGAAAAAGTCGGATTAGAATCGAATTCTTGGTGACTTGAATAGTTCAACTTAATTAAGGTCTTTGATTCAGGGGTCGATGAACCAAAGATTTTTAATCCAATCGAGACTTAAAATGATTAATATGAAAAAAAATGTTTTTCCTGATAAAATTCAAATAATAACACGTACCATGAGAGCAAACAACAAATTGAACGAATTTTCCAAATAGGGGGATGGGAGGGTTGGAAAAAAAATACGTAATCGTTTTTATATGAAATGTTAGAGTCATTTTTTGTCGCAGATAAACTCTTTTTTTTTCGATGTGAATTTATCTCTGAAACACACCAAAAAAAAAATGGATTTCTAATAATAAATTTTTCACAGAATGATATATAATCATGTGTCATTTTAATTAAACTTTTATCACTGACACAAACGTTATGAACGATTCAGCCTTTTTCAATTATATAAAATTTCAATTCCTATTATTTCCATTTCGTTTGACACTTTATATTAATTGTAAATGAAAAATTCCATAGGTCTTTATGTCGCTGTTGTATATATATACAAATATATGTTATAATATAAATATAAAAGATTAAATTTAAAAAAAAATACAATAATAAATCAAGACAAATTAATTATATTTATATTAGCCGCAGGCGAATTTCTTTGAGAATTCTTAATTAAAAAAAAAAAAGGAGAGATACTTTCAAAAGAATGTTTCAGAGTTATTTATAGCTTTCACAAATCGATTATTAAAAAAAAAAAACGAAGAAAAAATTATAGGCATGTAATATTTACTAAGCTTTTTTTTTTGAGTTGTTCATCTATAATTAAACGTTGTTTTGAAATAATGAGTTTCGTTTTAAGAATTTCTTATTTTATAAATTAATTAAGTATTTGAAAGACACAAAAAAAATTAAATATTTTCACTTTGTGATTAATGTTTAAACGTTGTAACCGAAACTTTCCATGAGTTTTCGTCGAAAAATTATAAATTTTTGTTTTCAAGTAAAACTATTTTTGGCAAAAGATATGGAGGCACTAAGAATCATCATGGGTGGTGCAAAATCAATGCCGATCGCAAATTCAAGCTTCTGTCGAACCACTCGTCAAGAAGTGGCCAAGTGTAAAGCGGATGAACCCCGAAAAACGACAACGCTACCGTAAAGCTCCAAATACACGGAAACAAATAGTGGTGTAAAATTTACAACACTAAACTAGCAATATTTTTACTGCACTGGGAACCGTACATTTTTCTGGAATAAATTTTAAATTAAAATTTTAAATTTAATTTAAAATTTATAATTTTATAAAAAGAAATTTTTTAAATTTAAATTTTTTTTTAATTTTTGGAAGTTTCGACAATCGAACTCTCTCAAATGTTCAAGAACACTTTGGTTTGCCTATATAAAGCGAATATATAAGAATGTACCGTCAGACTAATGGATTCATTCTAAATTGATTCAAGTGATACGAGCTATTTGAAAAATGATTGTAGTAAAGCGATTTTTGTATCAACGAATTAAAATTAATAAATTACTTTGGTCTATTAAACGTTATTAGAACCTGTAACGAGAAGCTTGACATAGGTTGGGAATCCCGTTAAATTACTGTACCTAAAAGTTTTATCTAAGAAACCTTTGTCATTCTCTGACCCTTAAACTACCACAATGTAAAAAGGTCTTGTAAATTCTTTGCACTGTAAAAAACATAAACAAATCCCACGGGAACCGTTTATTTTTCTGAAATAAAAACTAGCCTATGTGCTATTGCTACCTATAACCTACCTTTGTACCAAATTTCATCCAGATTTGTTCAACAGATCGGGCGTGATTGAGTAACAAACATTCATCTAAACTTTCGCATTTATGTTTCATAAGATAACGAGTATAAAAGCTATAATTAATTGAAATTTCTCAACACTTACACTTTCTCCCATTTTTTTTTAATTTTACACAGAAAAAAATAGTGGTGTAAAATTTACAACACTAAACTAGCAATTTTTTTACTGCACTTTGTGTTCACTATAACCACAAATGTAACATTAGATCACACACTGTGTTGTATTCAGTTCTAAAGTGTAGTACTTTTAACTACCATAGTGTAGTAAATATATGTAGCTGTTACAACTGCTGAGTGTTGCACAATTAACACATTTTGGCGTTTGCGCATGCGGCGCGTACAACATAACCAATAACTGTGACAAATAAATGCAAGTGTCAAAAATTCAACTACATTTTTACTAGTTCGTGTTGTTAATAATACTACAGTTTTTCAATTACACTTGACTGGTCATCCTATATAATACTACGTACTGAAAGCGAGCTTTTGTAAATATCTCACTTCCTATACTTTTAAGAGCATCTCTAGTTATTCGCAAAGTTGTAGATCAAAAAAAATCTACAAATTTGATCCTTGAAAAAATTCCATACAACCATCCATTTTTGAGATAGAACGCCAAATGTGCGAGGATTTTAAATGTATGTGTGAAAACCATTGACTAATCGTACTTTTCTTAGATTTTGCGTTCTATCTCGAAAACGGTTGATTTAACAAAAATTTGGTAAGAAGCAAATTTGTAGAACTTTATCTGGTCTACAACTTTACTAATTACTTAAAATGTCCTAAAAAGGACAGAAAACGAGCTAACCTACAAATTAGGTTTTTTCGTGAACTTTGAGCTTAAAGCACATTTTTTTAGTATATCTCAAAAACAATTGAATGTGTAAAACTTGACAAACATATAAAAATATCTTTAAAAGTACAGGACATGCAAAAACCAGTATTGTTCGATTTGTCAGAGCTTTGAACTTGAATATTTTTAACACGAGCACACTGAGCTTAAAATTTTAACTTTGAAATTAAATAACTTGGCAATTTATCCTTAATATGGCTTGATACTTGAATATACGACTTGAGTATTACCTGATTTAAAGTTCAATTTGAACCAATTTAATAAAGGCGAATAACTTAAAATCAAGTCAAACAGTGAACCATTGCCATGCTTGTTTTAGTAGGTAAAAATTTTTACCAAAAAAATTTCAAAATAAAATTCAATCGGGACAATGTTTTCCCTTTTTGCTTTTTTTATATTTCATCATCTGTTTTCGTTGTCCACGTCTCCCCGCATTCTTCGCAAAACCTTGATTTTTTCGCACATTGCAAATCGAAAACCTAATATTTCATAATAATGCCAGCCAACAAGTAGCGATAACGTTATGTGTATTTATTATTAAACCACAGTCTTTAACTTATACACGTAAAGAAATTATTTAATAGGCGTTATCGTGTAATATATCTCGAAAAGTATTTATTACATAGCGTGAGAAGGTGCTCTAAAAATGGACGAAACAGAGAACGAAACGATCGACTCAACAAAAAGTGCACCGCTTAAAACAAGTTAGAAAAAGAAGCATTTAAAGGCCATAAAAAAAAAATGGAAACATAGAATCTCAACATTAACAATTTGATTGATTTTCCATTTCCTACATAATTATGTTACTCTCGACCGAGCGTGTTTTTCAAAAATTATAACTTTAAAATTGAAAATCAAAAACAACGCGATAGTAACAAGAAAATCAAGAAAACCGTATTTAAGTTGTTTGCAAAAAAAAATTGGTAAAGTGCAGTTTAATTATATTTTTAAAAGACACGCAAAATTAAGACATCCAAAATGAATTATCTTAGCATAATTATGCTTTATAACGAGCTCAAGTAAAAATTTAATCTTCTCTCTTAAAGCATACAAAGTATTACATTATCTCTAAAAGCCTTCAAACTATATATATATATTATAAAAATGCATAATAACTGCATTATTTGTACGATAAAAATGAATGTGTGTGATAGAGCTTGAGCACCATAATTGAGAAATAAAAACTAAAAGACGGGAAGTTAAGTTGACATAAATAAATATAACAAAATTAAAATTCATGACAACATAAATATAAATAAATACTTTGAAAAGATTAAAATGAAACGAGCATGAAGCAGCGCGTAATTAAAATCGTAATGAATATAAATGGGGATTAAAACAACAACTAAAAAAAAATTAAAATGAAAAAAAAAAACGAAGAAAAAAAGATTTATGTGAAACGTACAGAGAACTCCACCACATCACTACGAATGTTTCTACTCTATAATTTTTGCACAACAACAAACAAACATAACAAAGGAACGACCAGAAATTACAAATGAACAAACAAAAATGGTGGTGTGAAAAAAAACAACATCGGTACAAACAAGTTTTGTTTGGAACCTTTTTAACAAAATTTTCACTCAGATAACGAGAAAATTAGAGAGAACAATTTTATTGACGAGCATTGATTTTATTTTCAATACAAAAATTTATAAATTACCTGTTGTTTTAATAAATTAACAACTAAAAATAGAATTGCAGTTTAAAAGCTAGAATTACAAGCTTTTGTTACATAGGCTGTGCGTTGATTTAAAAAAAAACTACTCGAATTTATGAAATGCTTTAATTAAAAGCTACGCAGTTTGAAGTAGAATTATTAAAAAAAATAAACACTAAATAATATAAAATGAAGCATCAATCAATAAAACAGTAAAATCTTGAACAAAATTGCCAAGGAGCTTTTCTGTCATGATGCCACACAAGCGTTTGACAGGGGCATTCTAAGACTTCTATATAAGCTCCGAAGTTCCCACCGTCATAATCTTTCCAATCGATCCTTCAAAGTGAGACGCGGATCTGAATTTTCTCCCTTTAAATTTATCCTTCACGGAGGTTTGCTATCTAAGGTTTCATCTGGATAGTCGAATTACGTAGAACCCACACACAAGACTGAAACAATAAGACCTTAACAGACGTGTTGGACTCTTAAGAAGACTTTTAGGACCACAAACTCCCAAAGACTAACTAAATTGCCTTAATATAGCGTTTGACAGGGGGATTCTAGAATTCTATATAAGCTCCGAAGTTCCCACCATCATAATATTTCTGATCGATCCTTCAAAGTGAGATGCGGATCTGAATTTTTTCCCTTTAAATTTATCCTTTACGGAAGTTTGCTATCTAAGGTTTTATCTGGATAGTCGACTTACGTGGAACCCACACACAAGACTGAAACGACAAGGCCTTAACAAACGCTTTGGATTTTTAAGAAGACTCTTAGAACCACAACTTCTCATGGACGTACCAACTAAATTGCCTTGATATAGATCCTTCATTAGATCTATTTTGACATATAAAATAGAACTATGGGGCTTCACTAAACCATCTTATATTAAAGGCATCCAATCATCAAAATATTACTTGTTAGTTCTTATTTACTAGAGAACTTATACTTTTTATAACATCTTAAGCCTTTTAAGCTTCACATCTGTGCATCATCAATAAATTTTTTTACTTTTTTTATTACTAATTTTATTAGATCTATTGAAATCTATAGAAGTCTTTTGAAATCTATAGAAGTCTATTGAAATCTATTGAAGTCTATATTGAAATCTATAGAACCTATTGAAGTCTATGAAATTTGTGGCGACGACATACATTTATTGCACATTACACATAGCGATCAATAAGTGGAGAAAAGGCTTAAGAAAAAGGATTTTCCAGTGATAGTAAGGTAAGGCTTAAATTCTTGACTCGATTTTAAAGCTACTTGACTTTAACTTGACTTGAAATTAATTGAAATTAGAGTATCTACTGTTCGATATGTAAACATCATATTTAAATATTATTTTACCAAGTTATTTCTTTTTCAAGTTATATTAACAAGCACAATTCATTTCATAACACATCCAATTACTTGACTTGATGAATCTCTAGTCATAAGGGTCTATGGATAGAAGCTTACTTGTGGTAGATCAATAATTCCTTGTATTTTGATTACGTTGGAATAATAATAATTGTGATCGTTTATTAACTTTAAGCTCACCAATACAAATTATCTTTAAACATTGTTTAAAGATAATTGTCAATAATTTATTCCCATTGTTTTTTTGTTAACTCTTATATTAGAGCAAGCCATGAAATTGGCAAGTTCTTAGTCATTGCGCATGTCCACGTTTCTTTCTAACCAATAAGCGATAACTCAATCATAGCCTTCTTGATTTAAACTAATTTTACCAATTCTAAACCAACTTTAACCCTTTAAATATTAAATTGTTATGATCTTAAACAAATATAAAATTCTCTATTATTTGCTTATACAATTTATATAAACTCTTGCAAAATTTTATTTAATTTTAATAATTCTCTTTCAATTAATCTAAAACCTACAAATACCTATTGTAATATCGGCATCCCCAATAATTTAATTTTTTTCGTCGTCTATAATTTTCCCTTTGATAAAAATTGCGTCCCTCCGATCAGTGCAAACTAGCATGAAACTCAAACAAAAATATGCGGCTTAATGAAGGAGGGGGGGGGGGGACACAAGCCACTGACAAATGTATGGAATTGGATGGGAGATCAAAAACGGTGGTTGTATAAAAGCTCGCCTTACACCAACGAGCTAAGGGCGTTTACATGAAGCTTTACATTATTGTTAATTTACGTTCATCAATATATTAGGTGTATGTATAAGTGTGTATCATATTATGGATGAATGTATGCGTTTAAATGTGTATTTGTTATAATAGTTTTGTTTACAAACGGCCAATTATGAATGTAATTGAGTCTTTAATGCAAACATAACTCACTGATATTATTGTTATTTGAGTAAATATATCTTCGTTTTCTCTTTCTCTCACTCTATCTCTGTCGCTCTCATTGCGGTTAATAAGCTTAACCGCGAGAGAGAAAAGTACTAATTAGTTGGCATTCGTTTGTGTCTGCATGTAATATTCAAATAATTGCGTTATTAATTAAACAGTACGTACAAAAGCAAGCGGCGCCATTTTTAATATTTTACTAACCAATTGGATATTTAAAAGAAAATGATAAATTACCGAGTATGGGCTGAGGAAACAAGAGAAAATTTTAGTAGTTCAATGAAGCTTTCAAAATTGAAAATTCAAATTTTAGATTGTTTACGTGTCTGATTTGTTTCATTTTGATTGTCATTTTGATTTTCTTTTACTACTATATAGTAAAGGAAGTATTGTAATCGGGTCGATTTTTCGAATTCGAGCTTTCACCGGAAATACATGTTTTGAGGCCCTCTGAGTCCAACAAAAATGGTTGCGTGTACTTATATACGCGCGTGAGAAGTTATACTTCTTTGGTATCATTATAAATTAGTTTTTATTAATTTTTTTCAAATAATCAATTTTAAACAACTGTAATTTAATATTTAATATTAATAATATATATGTTTAAAGATATAATTATTAAAAATAAAATTAAGAGAATAATATTTTGATTTGTATCAATAAATAATATCCAAAGAAAGCTGCAAGAAGTTTATAAAATTTGTCAGGATCATTTTTCTGGTTAACAATGCATGCATGTCATAAAAACAAAGCTTCATAGAAATTGCGAAATAAAGTAAGTAGCTACTTGTCAAAATAAATGTCTTAATCTTATTCATATCTTGTGTTACTAAATTATTATTCTTAGATGGTTGAATCATTTCAGAATCCCAGATTTTGTGATAACTAAGAATATGCATGGAATGCAGACGTCATTTTCATCATTAAATTTCAAATAGTATAACAGCTACTGCAAAATTCGAGAAAAGTAATAACTTATTTATTAATAATATGTGTCATTTGTATATATAGTTATTTTTATTTTAATATAAAAATAAATAAATAAGTAAATAAATACAACAAAAATTCAAATTACGCGCGCCAAGAAACCCAGTGGTTTTGCGGCTAACTTCATTTTGTTAATTGTTGTCTCAAGATGGCCGCCCATCTAAAAATTTCACTCTCATCATTTTTTCATAACGCGCCTAAAGAAGTATAACTTCAAAAACTGGTTTTTAGAAAAATTTGTGTGTATGTGACTGTGTGTGACAGCCATATCGTATCAAAAGCTTTACCCGAATTACACCAAACTTGGCATTTTGCCTTCATATTATATCTAGTTATGCCGCGAAGCTTTTGGTTGAAATCGGTTAAACAGAAACTCCACTTTATTCTAGGATTTTATGAGTTATTTCAATTTTTTTTGAAAACGGCTCTAACGATTTTCTTTAAGATTTCCATAGTTCTTAGACTAATTGATGCCCACAACTTTTATTTGAAACTTTTTTCTGGGAAAATTCGAATAAGGACGGTTCTGGGGTGAAGGTTGGGAATTCGTTTATACATATAGGTTGTATGCTTATATGTTTGTGTTTATATGTATATAGTGCTTATATTTAACGTGTGACGCCTCGCAGCAGATATTTTACAACTGTTTTAAAACATATTTTCATTCAATATTCGAACATTGAACAATAAATAGCGTATAACCTCAAAATTAAATCATTAACATGATATTTATAGCGCAAACAATTAAAAATGTTGATGCGATTTAAAATAATTAGGTTATAATACACATCATGGATGTGTGGATGAAATCAAAACAAGGACTATGAGGGGGGTTTGGTTACATTTTGTAAACATGAAAGCACATTGAATTCAATGAACCGGGACAACCAAAACAGGTCCATTATAAATAGAATGATGAACATGAGCCAGAGAAAGGGGGTAGTGCTGTAGGTGGTGGATTTTGGTCATTCATTCATTTGTTGTCGGGGTTCAATTTTGTTTGGTTCGCGAACCGAATCAGTGGTTGAGTGATTATTGCAATGATGATAGATGAGGGTAATAATGACAACATTATTATCAATGTTTCAATAAGTGGGACCGATATTCCTGTGTGGTGCTATGGAAACAAGAGTGTGTTCAGGAGGCTTTTGGGGATGGGGGGATGGGGTGGATTATCGAACTGATCACACATTGTCGACCGGTATAATATTAATATGAATATATGCGGTAATGTGTTCAATCACTTCTCATCCCTAAATTTAATCTCCTCTCACACACATACACAAAAAACAGCATCAATTTGATCATCCGCAAGTGGCAAATAATGTAATGACCAGCAAACAACAACACCTGTGGTTCATATTTTCAAATCAAACACAAATTAATTTCATTAATTGATTTATACGAGTATATATAAGCGAATTAAAAACAAATGAAATATGCAACAATAAAATGCAAGAAAACAAAGAAATTTATCGGTACAACAAACAGAAAAAAAAAAGAAATACATTGGTACAAGAGGTTAGAAACAATGGAATGTTCGTGACGCGAAACCTATTATTAGTAACAGATGAAAATGTTATTATACTGCTATCAAATTCCATTATAATAATATATCTATCTATATTATATCCAATATACAACCATTTCAAATATTCAATAAAGTTATTTTGAATTATTTATTGTATTTGTATTATTTATTAAATTACCCAACAAAAATATGAGAGAAACAAAAATTGTATGTGCACGATACTGAAACAAATCGATGATGGGATCTACAAGAGAAAAGATTTTCCGTTGAAATTTTCCCCCTTGTCAATTAAACAACCAATTTTTGATGAGTGTAAAGCTAGCTTTGGAAAAAGATTTCATTTTTTTTTAAATGAAAACAAATGTTATATAATAATAGAAAATTCATTTGTTCTATGGAGGCGACGCCTGCTACGATATGTACAAGAAAAGACGTCCATCTTCCATGTTTGAAACAATAGATAGTTAAGTTTAACAATTACTAATTTAACCCAATTAAACATTTGTGTAAAGTTTACAACAATTAAATTAAACTTTTATTCTACAACACATATATATTATGGAGGAAAATCCGCCATTTCTATTACGTCAACTATGTATATATGTATATGTATGTGTATATATAGTTATAAAGTAGATATGAGTAGTGCGAAGAACCGACTTTTCTTCCAACAATCCCCCAAAACTAAGCGGGTGAAGTCAAAGGGACGTTGGATGGGTGGGTGGTGTGGGGGGACGATGAACGATGCTCCATAATGAAATCGCTTTTAAATTAGTTTTGACTTTCATTAAACTTCTCGAACATAATCCTTTTAAATTGTGAGTTTTAACATTGGAATTTTATTCGCTTAAAATTTTCAGTCAGAGCAAAAACTTTTAAATTGGTATTAATTATGATTTGTAAGAGCCAGAAATAAAGCTCACACAAAAAAAAATTCTTACTAAAACGTTTTGAAAAAGTTTACAATATCATAATGTATTATAGAGGGGGATATTATTATGGAATACTTACGACGATTTAATATGAAAAATGGTTGAGATGTGGAGAGATTAAGATGAAAAACAGCAGAGAACTTACCTAAAACAAAAAAAAAAAAGTTATTAAAAGTTATAGATCATATAGATCATAGATCAGCCTATATATCATTGAATTAAAGCTACTTTATCATATTAAGGTTATGTTATTGATCATAAAAAAAATGAATCTATTTTAAAATTTTAACAAATAATTTATTTCAGAAGGTTTAAAAACCTAATAGGGGAAAAATATTGTTGAAATTGAATGAAACTATTTCTTAGGGAAAATCTATAAACCAGGATTTTTTTTTAAATATAACAACTTTTAAACCAAGAAAATATTTCAAAATTAGTTCTGCTAAAAGTGGCGAGAGGTAGACATTATCCAGTGAGTAAAAATAAATATAAAATGACACAATTATAATAATTAAACAAAACATATTGCATTTGCTTTGTTGCGTTTTACATAGATATCCTCTTTTTTCTGTTCTACGGGTCTCAGGATATTTCTTCCCTTTATCACCGCGACCAAGGAGGTCTATTGTGATGTGACCCTCTGTATTAACTAGGGGAGCACCAGGTTTTTAAAGAAAGTCAGCACCTGCCTGGGAGTTGACATTGCTATCTCGCCAGGCGTCATGTTCGTCTTTTCGAAGTGCTGCAGTCTTCTTATGAAAGCTGCCTCACATCAGCACAAAATGTGCTCCGACGTTTCTACCGCTTTCTAGCAGAGACGACATATGTTGGTGTCGACTTTACCGATCTTACGTCCCTTTTGCCAAGTGACAACATCTTATGAGTTCTCTTTTTGGAGTACTTTATGAATTTCTTAGCTCGTCTCTGCCCCGGATCATTCCTCCAGTGCGAGGCCTGGATTTCTCTTTAGGAGAAATCAATTGTTTAGCTTTTATAAACAATGAAATATAGTTAAAGCTCAAATAACCTGAACTTGGGACTGATAATATTAACACAGTACGTTCTTCAGGTGTTCACCTCTAAACTCATTTTGAAATTTGTTATTCTTCATCGAAATCGAGTTTAAGTGGATGTGATCCACTAAAACTAACAAACAAAAATAATTTACAAGCTTTTATTTCTTAAGTACTTTCTTCTTTTTTGTTGAAAAGCTTCAGGAAATCCAAAATTTAAAGGGTCTAAAACCTTTCATAATAGCCAAAAAAAATCCGAAAATCAAAAAGGTTGCAACTTTTATTACTTCGGTTTTCTGTTATTGTTAGATGATTACGTTTTACGATTTCTTATGATTTGATTTTTCGTACAGACTATGTAAGATGCAAGAAAACTGAGGTGAGGGGGTGGGGAGTAAATTTGAGCTTTCATGTATTATAAACTAACAGAAATGAATGAGTATTGTAGAAGAAGGATAAGTTAATAAGAATGTTTCAAATGATTCTCGATTTAATTTTTTCTTTAATTCTCCCAATACATAGAAATGCATCAAGTCAAGTAACTGAATTAAATTTGCGTTGAATTGTGCTTGACATTTTGACTTGAAAATGAACTTACTTAATTAAGTTGACTTTTAAAGTCAATATTTAAATTAAGTTTGACTTTATTTTAAGTTCAATTTAAGTCTGGTTGCTTGAAAACCAAGCTTTGGAATCAAGTCAAGAAGGAATTGTGTACTTGACTTGAATTGTTACTTAAAGTTGGGTCAAACTTGAAATCAAGTCACACGTTGACTTCGCTACTGATTACATTTACAAGTCAAAATATCAAGTAAAATTCATTTTTAAAAATAACCAATTACTTGACTTGATATATCCTTCGTGATACTCACTTACAGAAATTTAATGAATCTATAGAAGAGTACTTCTCATGAAATCTTGAAATTCCTGTCCTATCAGTTTTTAGAATAAACCTAACCGACTTAGGATGTTTTTTTTTTGAAAGAACATCATCAAGGCTAAAAATGTTGTTAATAACTTTGGGATTGTATGGGCATTTGTGCGGAGTAATAAATATATAGTACTCTGAAAATCATTCCCTCACTATGTCCCAAACTCCAGATTAGAACATTGTCTAAAGTTTTTATTGAGAAGTTCTTAAAAAATCCGTTTGTAACTATGACTTGTTTATTGTAAATACAACAAATTTTCAAAATTTCTCTGAATTTAGAATCATAAGTCATCAACAACTTGTCTAATGCTAACTCAACACTTGTCCCATGAAAAATAATCATTCCCTCACAGCATTATTAACAGTCGATAAGTAGGTATATTTTTGAGGACTTTGGTATCACTTTCATTCGTTTTGGACAGTTGGTAGTACGGTTACTTGTTCGGAATGGGGCGAATTGACTTCAAGTTTGTTAGAGTAATTGTTGGAAGAAGATTTCATTGCAATATTTTTTAAAGATTACATTTTATTCAATCATTCCCCCACAGTGAAGAATAAAAAAGGTTATTATAATATTTCAATTTCAATGACGTACAAAAGTATGTTTTTAGAGGTAGAAAGCGTAGCAAAAAGCTAGCTGGTAACGAACGGTTATGTTGCGTATTTTTTTAAATTATGATTTGTTTTATCATTCCCTCACCGTCATTTCCTCATTTTGATTAAAAGTGAGGGGATGATGAGTTATGAGGTAATGACTTTCAGACCAGATCGACTCGGGTTTCGTACATCTTTGCTGACAGTAACTTTTTAATTTCCATCATAATTTGTAAGTTAATATAACCTAGTAAAATTCTAAATATGTTTAAAAAATAAATAATACGATTTCATATGAAAAATAAATATAATCATCATTTCCTCACCTCAGTTATCATTCCCTCACATTTAAATCGTCAAAACTCATTTATTCTGGGGACCATATTTTTCACTTTTAGTAAGATAAATAGTACAAATTTACGAGCAATTGAAGATTAATTAATTTCAATATTTTTCATTAATTTATTGTTTGGTAATTTCGAGATTTCATGAGAATTACCCAGAAACATTTTTTAATGTTATTGATATTAAATGGTTAAAATTATTGACAAAGTCACGACTTATAAGTTGTCGACATCTGGAATAAATGCAATTTTGCCAACCTAATTTTAATGAAAATACATTTAAAAGCTTTTTATTGGTACCCATTTTTTTGGCATTTCCACAAAGTTTAAAAAAATATGAAATACGAATGAATTAACGTGAATTATAGGCTGAGTCATTTAATTTTATTTTAAATGTTTTTTTGCTAAATTAATGGAGATTAAATTTAAAATGTTTGCAAAAATGAATTTTTAACTACCTAGATATATTTTACATTTTTCACACGCACACATCACAAGTTAGAAAATATATTTAAATTTCATGTTCAACGAAGAAAAATATCTGGTTGAAAATTACGACCTAATTAATTTTAATTCTACATGATTTTTGTGGTTTAAATTTCGTCCCACTGAATTAGACGAATAAATAATTAGTGTCACAGGTTTTATTTAGTTTCGTCTCACCCGTGAAGAAGAAGAAGAAGAAGAAGAAATAGAGAAAATCGTTTCACATATTATGTATTATGATAATATAATTTTGCATTTTGTTGGACCTCGTGGGTGTTTGTATCATATGTATGTATGAGCGCCCACAACATCAACTATTACCATTATAGTTTCAACTCACTTAGTTTTCCTCCCGCTCCCCGACCCACTCTTTCGATTCGGTAGTTTAAAAGATTTATTGACTCTAACAAAGTGTTGCTTTAATAACTTTATTTTTCTCGTTTTATCAAATATATATATAGTTTATGTAGACGAGGTTTTTACTTAAATTATTTATATTAATGAGCAGTAAAACTTGAAATAAATCTGTCGAAAAGCTCTCGTTTCATTCAAAACGAAATAAATATTAATTAATTTTGCAGCTATGAATTTATTTGTGTTAGATGCAACGAATATCATTCGTGTCGCACGTTCTTTCCAATAAATAAATGGCTAACGAACCGATTTGAGATTTGATAAATTTCCCTGAACAAACAATTCCCTATTCATTAAGCCCACCATCGACACACACCAAGTTCGAGCTGAACAATTCGTAATTACGGCCTAATTAATTCCATTCTTCCATAAGTCGCAACTTTTGAAACAACCAACAGAAATTATCCTGGCCATGACTTAACAATCAGTAGCTATAATTAAAAAAAATTATTAACCTTTTTAAGGTTATAATTTTCTAAAGGCTATAATTTTTGGGAGATAAACTTAAAATTAATTCAAAACACAAAGGTCAATTATATGAAGAAAATAATTTTTTTTTTTGTTCGAAACTATTTGATGATTGAAGGACCCCCGGTTGGTCAATGACCGCAATAACTCTTTTTATAACAATAAAATTTTTATTATTAATTATTAAAACATCTTAATTTCCAAATCTCCATCCTCCTCGACTCGATTCAATGTGACAAAGAGCAAACGCCAAGTTTTCGACATAAAAAATAGGCTTTGTTAATATTTAAACGATCTCTTAAATTTAATTTATTATTAGATTCGAATTTATTTTACGATTGAAACATTTGAATACATAAAGTATGTGGTTTAAAAAAACAAGAATTAAGCGTTTTATTACACAATTCATGCGCAGCAGCAAATAAATGAATCACTTTAATTGTCGTTTAAATTGTTAAAACGTTCAAATTTATAATTTTTTTTATATTCCCTCTTCTTCTTCGTCTCTCTTTGATATTATGTTGATGACTCAAATTGTATAATACAAAAGGTCATGCAGGAAGTATTAATATTCATAAATGCGTGTAATGAATATTTCTTCATTTAACGCATTAACGACTTAATAACATTTTAAAACAATTTATACAATAACTTTATTATTCTTCATTATTGTTGTTATTATTATTATTATTGCGTACGACCTGAAGAACCTTTTGTCCAAATAACATTATGAAGATATTAATAAATTAGGGAATTTTCGTGGGAACTAGAAAAAAAAAAATAACAAGGCTTCGTTGATTAGTTTAAAGAATTTGGTCAGGATTTGGTTGCTTCCTTGATATGTTCCAAATGTATGTTAATTATTGTGAATGAGTAATAATTTATTTTTAATCACAATTATAAGTTTAATTAAACAAAGGTTTAACCTCAAAATGAATGATTATATGCTGAAAACTAATATAAAAAGCTCAAATCGAGCTTTTATAAATATCTCGATTTCTGTGCTTTTAAGGACATTTTAGGTTATTTCCAAAGTTATAGAGCATAAAATTTCCTAAAAGTTTGATTCCAAGTAAATTTTTATAGAACCAACCGTTTTTGAGATAAATCTGTAAAATGTAGGAGAATTTTAAGTGCATATGTAAAAATCATAGACGAATCGTTTTCCTTTCAAATTTTACATTTTATTTCGAAAACGGTTATATGTCTGAACATTTCGTAAGAAACAAAATTATAGAATTTTTTATGGTCTACAACTTTGCAAAATACTTAAAATGTCTTTAAAGGGGCAGAAAACGAGATAATCGCTAAAAAGTCTAAACGTTGTTTTGAAAGACTTTTTGTATCAACTCATAAAAAGATTTTTAGGATATTTTTAGCTTATTAATTTATTATAACTATGTTGTTAGACAACCTAAAAATTCAGATAAGTGCTAGTCATTCTAAGGACGACTTCCTATTTCGTCTTATGGATGGAAAAAAAATAGTTTACATAGTTGCCATCTCTCCCGATTTGATCGGGAGACCCCCGAAAACGTGTAGTTTCTCCCGAATCCGATTTTTACTTACAACTCCCGAATTTTTTAAGAAAATATTATGTTAGTTATTGTGAATGAGTAATAATTTATTTTTAACCACATTATCAGTTTAATTAAACACAAGTTTGACCTCAGAATGAAAAATTAAATGCCCAAAACTAATATAAATATAAATAGCTCGAATCGAGCTTTTATGAATATCTCATTTCCAGTGCTTTTAAGGACATTTTGGGTTATTTGCAAAGTTATAGAGCATAAAATTTCCTACAAGTTTGATTCCAAGTAAATTTTTATTAAACCAACCGTTTTTGAGATAAATCTGTAAAATGTGGGAGAATTTTAAGTGCATATGTAAAAATCATAGACTAATCGTTTTTCATTCATATTTTACATTTTATTTCGAAAACGGTTATGTGTAGAAACTTTTGCTAAGAAACAAAATTTTAGAATTTTTTATGGTCTACAACTTTGCAAAATACTTAAAATGTCCTTAAAGGAGCAGAAAACGATATAATCGTTAAAAAGCCTTGACGTTGTTTTGAAAGACATTTGGAATCAACTCATAAAATGATTTTTAGGATATTTTTAGCTTATTATGACTATGTTGTTGTACTAACTTAAAGTTCTAGACTTAAAAATCAACTTTTCAACAAAGATACTTAAGCCAAAACAAAGTTACTTAAAAATCCAGATAAGTATTAGTCATTCTAAGGATGACTTCCTTTTTTGCCTTATAGATGAAAAAAAAATAGTTTACATAGTTGCCATCTCTCCCGATTTGCTCGGGAGTCCCCCGAAAACTTGTAGTTTCTCCCGAATCCCGATTTTTACTTTCAACTCCCGAATTTTGTAAGAAAATATTTTTACATAAAAATTTATTTTCTTGGTAATAATTTCTATAATTATGTAATGTACTTTTAGAGTTTTCATATCCGGTTATAGTTTGTAATAAGGACACGATTAGGACTTTATCAGGTTACCCTTCTACCTTGATAAGATTAAAATTAGGATTCCCAAATGGGGAAATTAAGAATATCTGATGACAAACGACTTTTATATTTCTGAAAAAAACTTCAAATGAACTCGACCAGAAGTATCTAATAGAAAATAATTTTTTATTAGGAAAGCTATCCGCGATCCTGATTAGAACCACGTCAGGTTTACCTTATTGAAGCAATCCTTATTTATTCTTGATTAAGTTGTTACCAGGAAACAAAGAAATCAGGAAGAATTTCTTGTTAAATACAGTGGGTTAGGTTTTTTTGGAAATCTCTTTCTTTTTACATCCCGAGTTCTTATGACTTCGTGAAACTTTGAGGTGGCAACCCTAGTAATATGTTAGGACCTTTTAACATATTTTTAAACTATTTTATTAGAAAATCAGCAAGCTTTTGTTAGTTTATCCTACCTGTACTCAAATTCATCTATTTATGACAACATTTTTTAAGATAATGCTAAGGTTTCTGGCTACTTTTAACTACAACAAGTTAATCGTAAAAAATACTTTTTACAGCATCTTTAGCCTTTTAAGCTTCACATCTGTGCATCATCAATAAATTTATTTTCTTTTTTTATTACTAATTTTATTAGATCTATTGAAGTCTATAGAAGTCTATTTAAGTCTATATTGAAATCTATAGAATCTATTGAAGTCTATGAAATTTGTGGCGACGACATACATACATAGTCCGCACATTACACATAGCGATCAGTAAGTGTAGAAAAGGCTTAAGAAAAATGAAGTTTTGAATGTGCTTTACAGTTAATGACTCGATCCAAATTGGAGATTTGCATAGTTTAGAACAGTGGTTTTTAACCTGCGTTCGATCAAACTCCAGGGATTCGATGAGTCAATCTTAGGGGTTCGGCGGAGGTCAAGACCCACACCCGACTAATATAAGGTATATGGAGATATAGGTCCCATACCTATACTTTGAATTTGAAAATTTTTTTTTTTTTAAATTATGAAAGGTTCGGTGAATGTGCATATGAAACTGGTGGAGGTCAGTACCTTCAACAAAAAAAATTTTTGTTGCAGCAACCAAAGAAGTACCAACAAAATTACTTGAAACATTACGATAAAATGTCTTAAATGAAGTCGGATCCATCAAAGTGTTAAATATTTCCAAATTGAATGAAGCACCCTAATTAACAAAAAGCCCTCTAAATCTCATCCGAGTCTCACCAAAAACAGCCTTTGAAGTTATAATTATTTCATCGGTGGAACCTTCAAAAAGAAAATTATATGGGGCTACGTTTTTTGCCTTAGTCCTCCTTTCTCGCATCCCTGTGTTTCTTTTTACGCGTTTCCGTTTCCGTTTGAAGATTTTCATTTACGTAATTAGATAAGATTTCGGAGGATATCATTACCGAAACAATTGTTAATTTAATTCCAAATATAATTCAAATTAAGCCCGAGAGATGGAGCTTATCCCTCTTAACCATCAAGGAGTCTCATCCCGACCCAGCCCAACCCTTTGAGTATCCTGTTTTCTCAAAGCCTAGTTTCTATTTGAGAATTTAATTTATTCATATAAATTATTATTACTATATTTATATATTATATCGAGGCAAACTTCTAATTACTTATTTATTGACCACATTTGAGGATAAAATCTGAGTGGGTGCGAGAGAGAGAGAGAGAGAGACGGACAGATGCTAGGGTTGCGATGTGGGTTTGAAGTTTGGAAAGCCAGATGGAATGAGGTGTAGTATATATGTAATTTATAGCAAAAGTTGCTAGTGCTTTTCGAGAATTAATAGTGTGCTATTATTATTCCTATTTTCGTTCCCGCAATCAGCCGCGATGGTCTTCTTATCGTCACCATTCATCCCCATTCCCACTAACAAAATCTTCCAGACTCTTCCCAACTCTTTGAGCGTCTCGTACTATCGAGAGAACAATACAATTTGAATAGAGTCCCGGATTGGGAATGGGAGGTTGGTTGGTTGGTTCGTTCGTTGGATAGTATATGTGTGTGTGTAAATGGGGATGAGTTGGGATAAAGAAACAATAGAAGGATTTTGCCTATCCTTTTCCATCGTCTCGTTTTGTATCAACAAGAAAGAAATGGGACTCAAATATCCCCATCTGCTCGTTCAACGATTCGATATACGATCCTTTCGAGATCAATAAATTTTAATATTGTATGTTTCTATTAGTTATTTTATTTCGATTATAAATTTTATTATTGTTTCAAATTGTCATGGCCATATAATATATATATATTTGTAACGTAAAGTACATTTTATAACGAACAAAAATTGAGATAACAAACAGCGATGGTAAAATGGGACATTCTAGATTGTTCTCTTCAAATTCTGACAATGGAAATTTGAATTTTAATTAAGTAGTGACCGTCAACGATTTTGGATTTTTTTTTTGAATTTTTGGAAGGTTCGACAATCGAACTTTCTCAAATGTTCAAGAACACTTTGGTTTGCCTATATAAAGCAAATATTTAAGAGTGTACAGTCAGGCTGGAATGGATTCATTCTAAATTGATTCAAGTGATACGAGCTATTTGAAAAATAATTGTAGTAAAGCGATTTTTGTATCAACGAATTAAAATTAATAAATTACTTTGGTCTATTAAACGTTATTAGAACCTGTAACGAGAAGCTTGACATAGGTTTGAGAATCCCGTTATATTACTGTACCTAAAAATTGTATCTAAGAAACCTTTGTCATTTTCTGACCCTTAAACTACCACTATGTAAAAAGGTCTTGTTAATTCTTTGCACTGTAAAAAACATAAACAAATCCCACGGGAACCGTATATTTTTCTGAAATAAAAACTAGCCTATGTGCTATTGCAACCTATAATCTACCTTTGTACCAAATTTCATCCAGATTTGTTCAACAGTTCTGGCATTATTGAGTAACAAACATTCAACTAAACTTTCGCATTTATGTTTCATAAGATAACGAGTATAAAAGCTATAATTAATTGAAATTTCTCAACACTTACACTTTCTCCCATTTTTTTTATATTTAAAAATAATTACTTTTAAAGTTTTAACTTATTAAATTACTATCGTTATAAAATTCTCAGGTCCAAGTACTTACTGCATATTATCGGAAATCCAAAGAAACTTCATCATTGTCAACAAGGTACCACTAGTAATATACAAAGAAATGCACGATAAAAACTTGTACCGATTATTTACATTACATAAACCGTAGTTGAATGTTATTTTTAATGGATTATATCATAAAAATGATAAAAATGTAAAGAATAAAACCCCTTGAAAATTTTCTACGAAAAAGCATCTAAGAGATTATTGAAAGAGGAAAAAAAAAGTTTTTATATTTCTTTCATTTCACAATACCTACAACTTGAATTGAAAGGTAATTAAATTTAAATTACTATAAAATGTTCAAGTTATAAAATACTTTCAAATTATTTTAAAATTATATATATGAAGGAAACGCGGGAGATTTCGGGCGAACAGGGGGGACGGGCAAGGCTGTAACCTCTATAATTATTTCCAAAATAATAACAGGTATATCTCATCTAGATTATATTTAAATTTAGTTTTTTTTTTTCATTTTTGTTTCCTTCTCGATTTTTTCTTCGTTTTTATCATATTATTTTTCTCTAGATATTTTTTTTCTTTTAAGACAATATTTAAGTCTTCAGCGCGTACAAAATGAATACATTAGAAAATTATGTTTAAAGCTTAAGTTATCTAAGAACTTTATAAAAAAATATGAGATTAAAAAGATTAGGTTTTTATTTTTTAAGAAACATTAACGTAAAAATGAAAGATAACGATCACAATTAACTGTCTCTATTAAAGCCAACGACTTGAGCAGATCTTTTTCTAATTTAGTGCTATGATAGAAGGAAATTTTGTGATTTTTCTCACGAAAATCATAAAGTTTGTATACATTGATCGGCACTCGAATGAGAGAGAAAAATATCATCAGGAAGAAGAAGTTGTAAAATTGTTTTTAATTAGTACAAACGTAAAAATTTATCTCAAACCAAAAAGTAATCGATCCGAGACGTATAAAGCCAATATAAGCGTAACAAATTCGCTTGGAATGAACTAATTTGCTGCTTGTCGATTGAAATAATTGAAATTAATATTTTTATGTTCCCACATCAACGTCGAGTCTGCAAAACTTAATGGCTTCCATTATATGGACTTTGGAAAAGATCAACAACTCAAAGCAAGTTATTTCGATAGGTATATTAAAACATTTTTAATTCGTTGCGTTTTTTTGTCCTTTGAACAATCGTTTAAAAACATATTTGTTATATAAACAACAAATTCATTTTTAAGAAACTCATATCTTGTTTTAGTAGGGTATATCGCGTGAAAAGTCTCCATATGAAATTTTCCCATTTTAAATAAGATATTTGATTGTCGTAGTCAACTACTATATTACTATAGAAGTTGTTAAATTCAACGTAATAGGAGGAAGAAGCCATTCAAAAATGGCTTTGTCCCAAGGAAATTATTTTTTAATATAATTTATGGGAATGATTTGAGGACTTGTAAAAATCTCGTAAGACAAGAAGAAATTAGACAAGTCCTCGACTAAATGAAATAGTAAAAGATAAAGAAAAAAATCTAGGAATCTTTTCAGTTTTAAACTGGTTTTCCTAAAGTTTAAAAAAAAATGTCTCTTCAAGTGGGCGAAAAGAGAACCATTTCCAAGGCTTTTTTGTTTCAGGGGGTATTCTAGTCTAAAGGCCTGAATTTCGAGCGTTTTTTTGGCAATTGATAAAAAGAAGCATTTGATATTTTTAGTAGGTATCCATTTTTTATCATTTGTTTATTTATATTTAAAGAGTACACAAAATTAATTTCAAAAAAATTTTTTTTAACTGAGTTATGTGTCTTTGAAGTAGAGGTGGGAAAAAAAGGCCGTGTCCTTATCGCCATGATTTGTACCCTTGTGGTCATTTGAAAAATAAAACAATGATGGATTTTTGATAAGTACGAATATCGCTATCGCATGAACATACAAAACTGAAAAAAAAACTTTTTTTCATAAAATGGCGGCTTCTCAAAAATAAAGGTCAATTTTTTCACTCATTTTTTAACTTTGTCGAATTTTTTAAAAAATATAACAAATTTAAAATTTGCATTTTTTGTTGGTTAATGCGATAGAGAGATATTTAAAGAATATTCATACCAATTTTCAAGTAAATCGGCTGATTAGAACTTGAGATATTATGGCTACCGCATCGAAAAAAGTAGTTTCGAGAAAAACGCGTTTAAAGTGTTACGTTAAGTCTCAACCCCTCGAATTGCCACGACACTAAAACGGCTATAACTTCAGAAATAAATTGATTTTAAAAAAATCTATTTTGGGAGATATTTTTGAATATCTAAACTATCGGATTATGAAAAAAAAATTTTTTCGATTTTTTTCAAATTCCTAAATTAGAATACCCCTTTTAGAAAGTTGCCCCGAGCAAATTTAAAACTACTTAAGACTGAATGAAATACATAAACTTAAACGTTTCTTAAACTTTTCATTTAAGGATTGAAAAACATCCTCAATATATGCCCTATACTAGCTGTGTGGTTTTTTTTTTAGATAATTGAATTTTTCACCCTTACGACTTATTCATATAAATTCGATGAATTCAATGAAACTTTGGCGGAGAAGGAGTGATTAGAGTTCTTCTGAAATGTACCTACAGAATATCAAAGTAGTTGGATTTCTTATTTTATTTTAGAGTGCCCCTAATATTAAACAATTTTTCATCCAATGATAGCCGTTAAAAAAGCTTTTTTTTAAATTTTTTATTATAATAATTTCTTGAAAAAAAGGATGGGAAAAGTTTCCCGAAAAATCATAAAAAAAACCGTTTGATTGTCGCAACAAGGTATCGCGACACTATGACACTTGAGGCCACTGTAGAAGACGTAGGTCATGCAGGAAAATTAAGGAATGTCATTAGAAAATTGTGTTGGAAGCTGTGGGGTTATCAATCCAAATTCATTGGAAACTGGTGATAGCGAAATTAAAGAGATTATAATTGTTGAAAACTTTGAAGATATATTCAGTGGTAAAAAGACAATACGAAGATTTCATACTTCTGCGTTTTCACATTATCTTGACAGAATTTCGTTTTCAGCGACAGCGAAATCGTTTTTTGATCCAATTAAAATTAAACTTGTTTTTCGACTTTCGACAAATCATCATTGAAAAAAATTAGAAATGTTTAGTTCCAAATTTCGCTCAAATTAGAATAATAAATTTCCATTGGATCATCCCATTTACGAATGAATGATACTAACAAGAGGATTCTGGCAGATTTCTGCCTTATTTTTATCAAATCATAATCAAATTACTTCATTAAATTATAATAATGAATTTACTGGATTTGCGAAGTCAATGAAATCTCCAAGAAATCTCTTAATTAAAGGTTCAATTTATATGTTAAGAAAAGTGAATGTTCTTTTAATAGTTAACTATATGGGAGCTGTAGTTAGCTACATTTGATTAAATTAGGGATTTTTGGAGCATTGTTATTGATGACATCTTTTTTATTTTAACACTAGTTGATACCCGCTCGCTTTGCTGAGAGTATCTAAATTTAATTGATTGATTAATAGATTCTTTACCTTCATAGCAAAATATAAAAATTAATCTATTTTGACAGAAAAAAATGATAGATACTTCCAGACTTGAGATCCAAAGTGAGCTCATCAAACTTCTTAAAACTACTTTTCTAGGAAGAGATATTAGCCATCATACGGGTTCTATAAGATTTTAAGTATTAAAAGTTCCTTTAGGAAAAATTTGAAAATCTTTCACACCAAATGTCATTTAAAACAGTACAGCTATTATAGTAGAAAAAATTAGGAGCTATCCTATAGGAACCGTCCTTTTTTGAGAATAAATGATATTGAATAATATGTTAAGATCTGAGGTATCTTAAACAAAACTTCATTAAAATTCGTTCCGTTCAGTAATTGTTAATTATTTAAAAATTGATATTATTATTTTAATACGTTTATTTCTAATTAATTTAGGCATTCAAATATTTAAAAAACAAAACGTTATTAATTTTATCGGGTGTTAAATTAAAATTCGTATTTATTTTTCAGTAAAATTTTATCAATTGTTTAATTTAAACTTTTTAGAGAATTTCTTTCGCTACTGTGTAAAATTGATCAGACCTTTTTGAGGAAAATGCATTACAATGATATTTCGCGAACTTTAACAAAAGTTTTTTTAAATACACGGTTCCTATAGGATGCAATTGTTATACTATCCTATGGGATTCACGTGTTTTTTACTATATATTACTGACGCGAAATATAGATAAAAACCATTCTGGAGCCCGATTGTATATTGTATCAAAATTTGAGCTCAATTGGTACAGAATAAAGACCAACAAAACATTTTTATATAATATAGAAGAAGATACCAATAAAACAGGCAATACGTACGTCGTACAATAGACAGCCGCTATGCCAACATAATTTTTTTTGTAATTTGTAAAAAATAAAAATAGTTCCTGTGGGTTATCCCTAGGAGATAGACATATACTGTCACAAACATTTTTATCAATCTTTTTAAGATGCACAATTTCGCTGCATATAAGTTTGATCTATCTCGTAAGGTTTAGCCAGCGTTTGCAATGTAAGTGCACAAACATATGTTTTTTATGACATCACATTACAAATCTTTGAATTTCTCAACTTTTCTCTTATAAATTATGTATAAATTATAGCCATTATGTTACCAAGGACTCATAGATATAAAACAAAAAAAATTTCATCAAAATCTGTTCAGTAGTTTTTGCGTGAAAGATGCACAACAAACAAACAGACAAAAAACTTCTACAGTTTTATTATATTATATATAGATATAGATTAGAAACAATTACAAAACCATTTTCTTAGGTAATTTCATAGTTTTTCTTGGGCTATTTCACAAGTTTAAATAACTTTAAATATTTTTTTCAATGATAATGTCAAAGTATGAAAAATTGCTAAGGTACATCTCTTCCTGGAAAGGTAATTTAACAAATTTTGATGAACTTATCATGAAATCTAATCCCAGAATTTAGGAGTTACTGATAAATGTTAGGAGTATTTATTACTTAAAAGGTTAATTTGCTCTTTATTACTCTTTACTAAGACTTAGAATTTTTTCCATGTTTAAGACAGCAAAATAAAAACCATTTTTCTACCAACATTTTATTTTAAATATTAATAAAACCATTGAAAAATTGGAACACAAAACGAAACAAGGGAGCAAAGTAAGAATTTTAAATAATGCAATGAAACATATTTTGGTTCAAATCGATTCAACAGTGAATGAACGAGCGAAGTCGGGGGCTATTAATAATTTATTTTGAAAATTATTAAAATGAAATGAGATCATAAAATACATTAGAAATCCATCTGGATTTATGTTTAAATTGCAATGCTGTAAGAGGGCAAGAGAGCATAGAGCAAGATGAAACTTAGTTTCGAAAACTATTATATTTACTCAATTTTATGTGTGTGTGTGTGTTTGTGTGTATACGTTTATATATATATATATATATATATATATATATATATATATATATATATATATATACTTTATATGGATGAAAGTTCATGTTTGTGTTTTAGAATAGAAATTACAGCTGAAATTTTCCTCCCGGTTCATTCTCGTTTTGTTTCGATTGGCGGGGTGGCAAGGGGCTGTTGTCGAGTGCAGCGACGAGGGATGGTGGTGGTTGTTCCTTGTTTCCGACTTGGTCGCCATATTTAAAGAAGAATGGATAAAAACGGGAATGGAGCGAGTGGGAGTGAGATGAAAAGGGAAATGTTTCACAACCGTTTTTGGTATCGGGAAAATTGGGGATGAAAATTGAGGTGGTGGGGGGAGTAAGGGGTGGCCCAAGTGTTATGGTGGATTTTATGTCGACAATGAACCAATGTTTACATTTTTATTATCTCAACGGTGTTTTTATCTCTCGCCGTAAATTACATTGTATTTAAATAGATTCTTAATTTATTAAATTTTATTATACGAGTATTTTATTTTTACTACTACTAGGCGCCCATAAAAGTTTAGAGTTTCGTTATATTAACTAAAATAAAAAAGTTTTTCTTCTCTGTTACTCGTCGTTTTTTATTGGATACTTCTTGTTTTTTTTTTTTATTTATGGATATATCAACAGCATCCCAAAATAGATTCAAATGTTTCATTTGAAAATTTCGTTTACATTACCAAAAAAAAAAAAAATTTAAACAGCAATTTAATAAATTAGCGTTTAATTGAGCGATAAAAGCTCATTTTTAAAGTGACAAAAATACCTTCGAATAAAGTAAAAAAATTAATACAAAAGACTCAACAAAGGGAAAAATTAATTTAAAAATTCATTTCATTATTATTAATATTCGAAAAAGGAAAATAATTAAGTCAGAATTTAAAATTAGATTTGATTTAGTTTTTTTTTTTTTTTTTTAATGTCATAACATTAATTAGCTATTGTGTGCATGAAGATAAAAAGCGTGAGACAGAGAGATGCTGCATAGATGAATAGAAAGACGGAGAGAACGAACGAAAAGCTTTTGAATAAATTATCAAGAACAAAGTTAACAAACTTTTTCCATTTTTCATTTTATTTTTTATTATTATTTTCTCTTCTTTTTCGTTTTTTTTTTATCATCATCTATATGTAGTATTGTAAAAGCTGAATAAGGAGACTCAGACCCTTTTTAACGTTCGCGAAATGGGGGAGTGGGAGCGAATTTTTTCCCTCTACATACATATATATATATTTTATACATTTTGTAAGAGCTAAAACTAATTACGAATAAAAGGATGTAAAATGAAAAATATAAAAAGAAGAGATATTGTACGTAAAATTTGCTTTTGAATATAAAAGACTTTATTATTACATTTCCTCAAAGAGAAATAAACTTAGAAGGATAATAATAAATTTCAGTGGAATAACTTTATGGAAATTACATTTGTTTTGACAATAATTTTACCTTATCCGCGTTCCTCGACATAGATACCACTATATATATATATATATACACCCAAGCAACTCTCCACCTCCGTCATTGCTCCCGATCATCCAGGTGGGTCGATTACCAGAGAGAATACGGGATGATGTAAGACTCTAACTTTATCTCGCTATTGTCTCTGAGTGTGTGTATGTGCATTATCTTCTTTTACACTTTTATTTTAACTTTGAAGTTAAATTAAAGCAAATTGAAAGAATTAAGTGAATCCCTTGCACACAACATGTTAAACCTTATCATCGAAATGTTTTAAATATCATTCAAGTATTGCTTAAAAAAACTCGCAAAAATTGAGAGACTAACATTTTAATGATGACTAGCTGATAACCGCCCGCTTCGCAGAGCGTATCTAAATTAATCTGATTGAATATTAGAAAATTTTACCCAAAATAAGAAATTAAGCTATTTATACAAAAAAAAAAAAAGATAATTAGATATTTCTAGACCTTTATTTTATAAAAAGTTCATGAAAATCCGTTAAACTACTTTTCCAGGAACAGATGTAAGCTATTTTATAGGTAGGATCTCTACGTTTTTTTGAATATTAAGAATAAGATATTAAGAAAATTTTAAGCTTTGAAAACCTTTCACACCAAATGTCATATGAAATCATTTATTAATTTTAGTAGAATGGATTAGCAGCTATCCTTTAGGAAGTGTACCTTTTTTAGGATCAATAATATTTAATGTGTTATCTTTAGATCTGAGGTATTAGGTTTGATTGCCTTAGATTCATAATTCTAGGATATAGTATTAAGGCCATTATGTCGTATCGGCAAGTCTGCTATTTCCCGGGGTCCAAGATTAGACAACGAATTCTTATAGATCTTGCTAAAATAAATTGAAAATTAAGAATATAGTTTTTTGGTAAAAAAACAACGCGATGGTCACATCTAAGTTGCTATTTTCTCTTGAAAAATAAATTAGGCTGGATTTCTTTTTGTTCTGGGGGCTCTGCCTAACGGCTTCACTTCTCTTAGTCAAACTCCTAATCGGGATCACTTAAGTCGAACTGTCTGTTTTTGTTATTTATTCTTACGGGTCTCATTTTTGAACTAAGATATTTCTTTTTATGAATGAAATCATATTAACTGCAGAGGATTTCCTTCTCCTCCTTCGACAATTCGAACGTTTACTCAGCCGAACTATTAATAAAATATTAACTACACGTAAATTCACAATGGTTTTATGGTTTCTAGGAATTTAACCTATCGCTATACTTCTATAATGGTTATAATTTTCAAATTTGCAAACAATAATTTATAAGAATAACAAATTACATAGTTTAAAATCATGCCGTCTCAACGATATGTTAGTATATGTACATTGTATCACAACTGCCTGCCGATGTATGTTTTTCGTTGCGCAGTTTTTATAGTTTTTATTTTTTTTACTCAAAAAATCAACATTTTTTCGGAATAAAAAGTATTTTAAAGCACTTTTTGTAATATTTACTACTTGTAGTGAAAATCTCGTCCAAATCGGACCAGCCGTTTTCAAGTTTGCCAAGAACAAACAAACAGACAGGGAAAACTATTCGAAATAAAAAGTAGGCCATGTTGTAAGTTACAATATTTAATAAATTTTTGTGAAAATTTCATTGAAATCGGCTCAGTTGTTTTCAAGTTTACCTTGGACAAACCCTGTTATTACCCAGTTTTTTTTTTGGGGGAAAATTACAATGGAAATGCATTTATTTTTTTTGTATTAAATATATGACAATGTAGACATTAAAGAGTATTCAACAAAACACCTTAAATTTTTTAGATTAGATGAAAATCTTAGCTGGGAAAAATAATTCCGTTTTTCGTTATCTCGCGCAGGAGAGATGGAACGTTTTTATTAAATAGGTATTCAAGTAGTAAAAATTTTCAATCTTACTATTGGTATAGATAACCGGAAAGATCTTAGCATAGAACATTTTTAACTATACCTAACTACCTAACATTTTACTAACCTTAAAATAGAACTATTTCAACCCTCTACAAGTCTCTAAGGTCTGTTCCAAATTTCAACAATCTAAAATCGTTATCGTTAAATAATTCCACACCCTAAATTCTTAATATTGATTTACATTTACGAAGCGACTCGGGCCGGCTCGAATGATGGTGGATACACATGAGGGATGAATTTTTTTCTTCTTTCAATTGTAAATATTAGTTTCGCTCCCCCACAACCACCACGTCGTGCACATTAAATTTACTCGGGGAGCTTTTTCCGACCCCGATGAACAATAAAAATTATTTTAATGCTCTCATGAATTAATCTAAAGTGCTTGTCATATACCATAAACAAAACGAACCCTTAACTATGAGATTTACCCTTTTATTTGTCTTAATTAAAACAAAAGTAAATAATTACAAAAAAAATTATCTATCGAAGAAAATTTTCACCCGCATCGGGAAAAACGCTTTTTCCGGTTGGTGTTTCGCTAAAATATGTCCAAGTGAAGAAATTAATACCAATTATAATAGAACGTATCCGGCCATTTTGATAACACCCACTAATTAGATGAGCAAAAACAAAAATTCAAACAGAAATAATGTGAAATGGCGTCGAGCAAAGTGATAAGTTTCAAATGCAATCAACCTGGTCTAAAAGGTAAATTTTCCGTTCATCTATCATTTGTCCCTTCACAACGTATATAATGAGCTATTTTAATTAATGTTATCACTTGCGGGGATGTCGTTGATAACACACTTATATAACACACTAATAACAAAATATGAAATAAATTATGCGGCTTTATCTCAATTTTGTGCCGGTACAAAACAATGTCGATGCTCCCTGTTTGGTGATAATAATTTTCATTTTTCACCTATATATGTGTATGTATGGTGTTATCTCGACCTGATAACAGTGCGACTAGAACTTTATTCTCACGCTCACAATAGAAAATGAAGGAACACCACATTTATTTTTCGTTCTTAAATTCAAACTGAAAACATCAAATTTTCAACTAAAAGCTTTGAATTTGAGGATTATTTTCAATCATTCAAAATGCCGACTGAAATTTATCGTTTTACATTTGTTTAAGTATAAAACAAACAATTAAAGAAACAAATGAAACGTTTGTTGACTACACACAAACAACAGAACAAAGTTGAAACAAAAACGAAATTGTTATTAAAACAGAGACAAAAAAAAACAAATTCCGGTTCAAAGAACTGAAGTGCTTCGTTTTTGTTTCTTCATAATTTGAATAAATTACAATTTTAACACGTTTGCTATAATAGAATTTTGGATATAGGATGATTGAAAGTAAATTTGATTGTTGGACAGTTCTAAATGTTTAGTGGCTATATATTACGTGGAAGACAGACTGACAATGCCTTGGGGAATAATTCTAAAAAAAAACATTTGAATTTATATGTTATAAATGTAATATATAAGATGATGTCACTCAAAAAGCAAAAAAACAAACTGAAGAAAATTAACAACAGAGATCCCATAAAAATACATCTAATTTAAAAACGTTTTTTCCGATGGGAAAAGTTTGATTTATCAAATCAAGTATCGGTAGAAGTTTATCAAGTCAAGTATTTTGACTACTTTGTGCAAGGAATTGAGTTTAACATTTTGAATAAAATTAGTTTCATGTAAAATGTTTGATTAAACTTTAAAATTTGACTTGATTTAAAAACAAACTTAAGTCAAGTAACCTGAAAATCAAGCCAAGAACTGAATCTTTAATCAACTATTATAAAATAAGAACTAAGCCCTTCGATTAGCATCGTTAAATTCAAAGTTGAGGGCATACATTGAACTCTCGCTATTTTCATTGGTCATTAAATTAAACAAAAGAACTAAACAATAAAATTCAATTGTTACGACTTTTAATAAGATATTTTTTAAATGTTTAAACTTCATGTATTTTAACTCTGACAAATGAAAATCAATAATCAAATTTTAATTGTTTCGTTAAGCTTTTTTTAAATTTTCTATTTTAATTTTTAGTAGTTTTAAAGAATGTTTTACAAGTTTTTACCGTTTATATATTAAAAATAATGTTTGTATGTTTGTGTTATATGCATTTTTAAACCACTGTAGCCCAAGGGGTTTGGTGTCAAAATTTTTTTAAAAAATCTACTAGAAAGTTTTGGATTTTAAGATAGCATACAAGAACTTTTTACCACGAAATATTACACGATTTCTTAATCTTTTAAAAATATATATAAAATTCCATTTTAGAGGAGCGAACGGCTTTGATCGGAAGTTCTAGGGAAAGTTATATTAGTAAAATAATATAAGTAATAAATATAGAGGTACCTCGACATACGACCTGTTGCAACTTTTTACGAGACCTTCGATCTGCTAAACCGAACTCGTATCTCGAATTTTGCTCGTAACTCAAAGCAAAAAATCACTCGCTCGCCGGCTCGTATCTCAAAAAACTCGTATGTTGGGGCACTTGCATGTCGAGGCACCACTGTATATTGTTTATTCCCAGGGAATGGACTATTGCAATGCATATCAGATACATCTATATATAAAAAAAACGAATGTATGTATGTATGTCTGTCCTTTCTGCATTCCTAAACTGTTCGACCGATTTCGATGATACTTGGAGTACTTCTTGTCTGGACATCAGAGAAGGTTAGCCACCTTTTAGATTTTCAGCGCAACCCCCACAAGAGTCCCCCGGGAGAAATTGGGATCGAAAGTCATTTAAATATACGCATTTTTTTGCCTCATATTACCCTTAATTCGTGGTGGTACCCTTGACACGACGTATAAGCTCAATAGATTTGTTACTCATCGAGGGTGTCTCAAAAGGGATGAAAAAACAGGGTGTCCCAGAAGGAAAAAAAAATAGGGTGTCTCAAATGGGATGAAAAAATTGGATGTCTGAAAAGGTGTGAAAAATAAGAGTGTCCCAAAAGGAGCAAAAGTGCGGGTGTCTCAAAAGGAGAAAAAAAATGAGGGTCCTAAAAGAGAAAAAATATTGAAGGTGTCCCAATAGAAGTGAAAAATGGAGGTGTCCCAAAAAAGCAGAATTTTTATGATATATTAGCAATCAATACTAAATCAATAAATCTCAATAAATTAGCAAAGGTTTTAAAGACCAAGATTTTTCTGAAGAAATGAAATACGAGGCTGTGTGAAGGATAAAAATTTGATTTACAAAAACCACCAATTGACAACGTTGATGAACTCTCTAAATGCCAACCATATTTTATTGGTGGACAAAACATATTAAAGGACATTAAGTTCAAAGCTAATTAATATTAATTATGCTCTTAATCAGGAAATGAATTGTTATTTTCCCAGAGTTTAAATTAGAAAAACAGACAGAGAAACACGACGAAATATAAATTATCTACATATATATGAAATATATTAAATATAATCGTTATTAATTTAAAATACAAAGTTTTTAAGAGCAAAAATATTGAATGTATTATGACTTGTGTATTTATTTGAATGTTTTTTTTGAGAGTTTGAAGAAAAATAATTTCCATCGTCATTGCTGCAGCGTTGCTTTTATGGACAAATCATAAATCAAAATAAATTAAAATTGGAATGTTGTGAACGCAATAAGTTCGATCGTATTCTCGTAATTGATTGGCTATACTAAATGAATTTAATTACTTTGTGGTTCATAAAATATATTTATTATTATTATATTCTGAAGAACAAAATACTGAATGTTGCTTGAAACAAATCAACCGTTTATTGTATTACAAATAATTTATAAATTAATTTTATTTATTGATAACAATCGATTCGATCCAATTTTTTAAGCAAAAGTTATTAAAGAACTTAAATTTATCATTGCTAGTACTTACAAAACTCGTTCATATAGGTAAATCAACTCGAAACTCACCTGCAAAGAAAAAGAACAAATTAAATCATCAATTTTTTACTCGCCTAATATTTTATTAAATAAACTCTCAATTTTCGTCTTCACTTCAATAATTCCCCGAAAAGCATTTTATTTAATAATTATTTAATAAAACGAAGAAACCAAGATCAAAAAATAAAAAAAAAACTTTGATTAATGATTCCAATTAACTTTGAATACTCTCAAACTATTATTATTTCGAAAATAAATTTGAGAGTAAGAAGAAAAAAAAAATGGTGAGAACATTATTTATTGCATGAGCACACAATAGAAAAGAACAACCGATTTGAAAATTTATACGGAAAACATGCAGATTTACCATCAACTGAGAGTGTAACAAAGACAAGAGGATGGCTGGTGGTGAGACGAGAAAAAGCAATTCATATAATATTATAATAAACCTTTTCTCTTCGTTTTATTTTTAAGATTATTGATCTCAACATTCATCCTTGAAAAGTTCAAATCACTAAAGGTCAATTGCTCTCTCAACCCAACACCCGCTCACTTCCCGCTATAATATATAACCCATGCCATACTCACAAACAATTAACAAATAGTTTCTCATAAACATTTTTAACTTAAAGTCGTCTTTGATCAAATTTATTGCTTGGGCTTTTCTTTGATTGAATGTGATGAAAGAAAATCTAGTTGGAGGGTTGCACCGCAATAAATGAAAAGGGTTGGCCACAATGGATCAGAAGACGGGCGACTAATGAAAATGATGACCAACGATTGAATTAAGAAATTGCATTAGGGTGCTAATGTATAAGATGTGATTAGTTCGATCTTTCCGTTAAATAAGTAACAGGTTTTACATTTCTATCCCATGACCGCATAACATCTCTAACGAAGGTATTTTAAACGAATTTTTTAAGAATATTAGTAAGACTTGTGATTTAAATTATAAAAATTTCATTATAATTGTATGCAATGAACGAAAAAGTGGTTGATTGAGTTTTGGTCTTTGCAAAAATATTTTCAGAATTTTAACGAAATAATTTCAACATTATTGGTCTGTAAGGTAAAAGCTCTTAAAATACGATGATGAGATATTTTGAAAAAAGCAAATTAAAATAAATAAAGTTTTTTCAATTTTGGTCTATGTATAATCCCGACAGACAAATAATTTCATCCCTTATTTGCCTAATAGACCAGGCTCAATAATTTTTGAACCCCCAAAAAAAAGTAATAGGATGAAACCAATTAGGAAATGCAGAGAATATAACCCAAATGAAAGGAAGAAAAAATTATGGTGGATCTGAGGTAAGGAAGTGGAAGAGGGGGGTGTTTTTAAGGGTAGAAACGGTTTATCTCGATTTCCGACAAAACTACAGGTCCTAGGGAAAAAAGTTAAAAAGCAAAGTTATAGGTTATAAGAAGATCTACAACTTTTGTTTTAACACATAACCTCAAAATTTATGTGAAAAATTCAAATTACCAAGTTTTTCGTTTTCCAATTTTTATCTTATACAGAAAAAAACATTTTTCATGGAATTTTGTAAAAATATACCTTTTAATGTCCCAAACAAACTGTAATTTTTTTAATTAAAATTTTTATTTTCACTTTATTTTGACTTAATATTGAAAGAGCACCCTAATTTTCAATCCAAAATTGTCATGTCAAAATATCTACTTTTTTAAAAAAGTTGCTAGGCTTTTTGTTCGTTGAAACCTCTACTTTCTGATGGAGCAAAAAAATTTATACATTACAATGTCAAATGTTCCCAAAAAATGCAATAATTAAAGTGTAAATTTCAATAAATTGCTCAAAATTGTATTTGTACAATTGTATTATATTCAGATTCTGATATTCTTATTACCTACAACTTTGCCAATTAACTTTTTTCCATAGGACTTGTAGTTTTGTCGGAAATCGAGATAAACCGTTTCTAGACTTAAAAAATACCCCAAAAAATAATTATATTCTCTTTGTTTTCTAATGGGTTTCACTCTACTATAATTTTTTTTTTCGCTTTTTACCATTTTTAAAGGCCTTAGCTCTGGTCTAGAAGTTTTTCGTCCAATTCAAATTGAACCAACTTTAAGGAAAACATTACTAAATAAAAAAAAATTAAAAATAATCCAGTAGGTAGGTAACAAATAAAAATTGCATCCCTTATTTCTGAAGATCATCAAAACCTAATCATCCAGTTAGAAGTTTTAGAAGTTTACAAGTTTTATCCCCTATTTTTCAATCTTTAAAAGAGACCAACTTTAATCTACCCAAAAGAAAATAAATATAAACATTTTTTAAGAAATTTATATTTTATACCTAAACGGCTTTTACTCCAAATAGTGCCAATTTTAAGACCTATCCTAACAAGCAAAAATTTATTTAAATCGAATCATAATGTTAGAAATGAGAGCAAAACAATTGTTAACACCCTCAAAAAATAGATCAAAGCTCGATAGATCGATAAGAACCTGTTCGTAGATTATTTTTAAGAGCCTTATCAGTTTTTCAGATTTCTTTGTTTGAATTTTACTAATTATTGGGTTCTTGTGGCAGAAAGAGTATGCACTTAAACACACGTTTCCTCTAAAGTCTAAACAATATCTGCTGCGAGGCGGCAAAGTACGTTCTTTTACTTTCAATTATGAAACTCGCTTTTAGTATAAGTTGTATAAAATAACCATACATATAAACAAAAATATATGCATACAACCTATATGTATATATAACATATACGAATTCCCAACCTTCACCCCAGAACCGTCCTTTTTCGAATTTTTACAGGGAAAAGTTTCGAATAAAAGTTGTAGGCATCAATGAGTCTAAGAACTATAGTAAGTTTAAAGAAAATCGTTAGAGCCGTTTTCGAAAAAAATTGTAAAAGCTCAAAAACTACTAGAATAAAGTGGAGCTTTCGCTTAACCGATTTTAACCAAAAGCTTCGCAGCGCAACTTAATATAATATGGAGGTCAAATTCTAAGTTTGGTGAAATTCGTATAAAGCTTTCGATACGATATGGCTGTCACACACACACACACACTCGCACAGACATATTTCTAAAAACCACTTTTTTGGACTCAGGAGACCTCAAAACATGTATTTCCGGTGAGAGCTCGAATTCGAAAATTCGACCCAATTACAATACTTTACTTTACCTTTACTATATAGTAGTGAAAGAAAGTAAAAAGCGCCATGTTTTAGTGAGCACATGAAACACTTTTCCATATAAAATTTGAATTATTAATGATGATAGATGCATTGATCAATAAGTGTGTGTGCCAAATTTCAGCTTAATTGGACATCGTGAAGGGGGTAAAATACCCAATTATAAGATTCGATCAATACAGATTGATACGTACAAAAAACTAAAATTATATTAATCGATTTTTGTGGTATAAAATGACTGCCTGTTAAGATTGCATCAAGTCAAGTAATTGGACATTTTGTGCAATGACTTGAGCTTAACAACGAAACTTTGAAATGAAATATCTTGCTAATTGGCTTAACCTAATATCAAAATATTTACGCTTGAATTGATTTTCAAGCTACTTGACTTAAAGGCCTAAAATCAAAAGAAAATATGTAATGAAAAAGTTCCAAGTTAAAGCCACATATGGCGGTTAATATTAAGCCAGCGTTTAACGGAAATTTGCGGATTGGGACGAGAGATAATTTTCGCAGGGTGGTTTTTGTGTGCAACCACTTGTCACCGTGCGATCTCTGCATTATTATTGTTATGATATCGTGCTATGAACGATCGATTATATTACATTGCAACTTTGACAAGGGTTTCGTCACATATAACCCCACGTGTCACACACTGTTCGATTGTTTTCGTGGCTTTTAGTTTTTTCCATTCGAAAATTCATTCAATAAAGCTTCGACCACCTGTTACCCATAATATTATCATCAATTGGTTAACTTAAAAAAATTAATTTTGATTTCACTTGGAATTGTATAGGTATGTTTCAAGAGTTAATTTTAGTTGGGAAAAAAATGACGAACGAACAAATATGGCGTTGGGGGACTGAGAGTGGGGTTTTCGGAGGGATGAGGCGACGTTCGAGACGAAGAAGTTCGTTTATGATGGCCTTGAATCCGGAAAGGAATCCGGTTATGGCAGTCGACAAAGGGCATTTAATGTTACAATGAAATTTAAAAAAAAAAAATCTCAACAATAATGAAATAACTAATATTTAAAAAAAAAGAAGTTTAATGAATTTCCTTGAAAGAAAAAAAATTTCATCAAGCTAAACAATCATTTGAAGAAATCAATGAAAAAATCTAACATAGGGAAATTTATAGTTGTAATCTCTTGAGGAAAAACCTCAAGTATTGCCACGAAATTTCCATCTTCTTGGTTTGCGACCCTTCCCCTTTACATTCACTCAGTGGCGTTAGACACAAACTGAAGTTATAAAGTCTTTTACACAAAATCCCATTAAATTTGATAAGATCAAAGCATATAATGCCTCGTCATTAATTAACCTGAAGCAAAAATCTAGACTACGACGCCATCTTACATTAGGGATACTTTTATCTCTCTGAAACTTCTTCAAAGTAATTGAAACAAAAACGAAACTAAATTACATTTAAGTACAAAGAAACAGAAGACGAAGAAGCAAAAAGGAAAACATTAAAGTAAAAAAAAAAAAACGTTAAACACAATAAAAATTTTATTATCCCAACGAAAAAAAGATTGAAATTAAATTAAGTAATCCCCATTTTTCTTTTCTGGAACATAACGAGTAAAAGAAAATCATAGGGATTTATCGAATATTAAAGATTTCTTAATTATACTTTAAATTTTTGTCTTTGTGTTAGTGGGCCATAAAACGAAACGCTTTGTCGTTAAATTAATGAGCATTTAAAAAAAAATCTCTCATTATATACCGAAATTTTTTATTAAACTAACTACCAAATCTGGAGGCCACCACACCCCACCTTACCCCACGACAGTCCATAATGCCCTTCTTTAATATTTTATTTTTCAAATTAAAAGAAAAGAAAGTTTAATTATTTCATGTACAACGTACATTAATACATACACACATTGAAGAAAAATACACACACAAGCACATAATATAAAGGTCATTCGTACTCTCATTCGTTATTCCCGTAATTATAGAACTTGAATTAAATAAAATTACTTTTACGAGAGAATAAAGGAAGTCATAAGTCAGTTAATTTTTTTTCTCTTTTTTTTTTATTATTATTAAAATAATTAAGTCTCGTGAGAAAATAAATAAATCTTAAAAATTTTATGACAAAAATTTTTATGTACGAAACTAATTGCATTAAATGCAATTTATTTCCATGTGTAAAGCTTAAAATTGGGAAGTTGTTTGATCAGTTGGTACTCTGCATGTTTCACTGCGATTGATTCATGTTGAAAATTAGGAAAATTGATCAATGACAATAATTAGATTTGTTCTTTTGTTAAACAAAAAACTAACACTCGATGATAGGCTTTTGTTTTTGATTGTTTAAAAAAAAGACGATCGTTGATTATATACATTGTTTCTTGTCCACCAAATAGGCGAATATGATAGATAATAACATTAAAACAATCACAGATGCAATTTGTTTAAAATTTGAATTTTGATCAATTATTTCAAATTTAAATTAGTACAATAATATGATTAATATGCAACGCGATTCGTTCATTTCTCATCCGATATTTTCTGCATCTAACCAACTCTGTGTATCAATTAGAATATTTCGTGTTTCAACTTGCACGAGCTCTTTCTCTCTCTATATATGCAAATTTTCTAATAACACAAATGCAAATGATGTAAACCGGAATTGAAAATGTTTTTCGAATGATACAAACCGAAAAAATGATTTATTTTCAAGAAGTTTTAAATGATTTTTAATATAATATTTATGGGTGTATGAATAAAGTAAACGGTATGCCTAGTAGAAAGAGGTTGAACGGGTTGGGGTTGTTACACGGAATGGGGGTTGAAACGGAAAAATGTTGAAGGTAGTTGGAGGAGAACTAACCCCCATCATGAATCAGAACACACAGTCAGCATTCCTGAATATTAAAATTTTAATTAAATTTCATTAATTATAAAAGTTACTCTCTATTCCAATTAACTACGGAATAATTTAAATTTTTAATTAACACAATTTAATTAGTACACCGTATTTAATTAAAAGCTAGTAAATAGGTGTTCTGGACCAGAAAAAAAAATCATTGTCAATATTGGGAAGAATTTACTTACAACTAATAAGAATTAGGTATTCGAAACGAAAGAGTTATGATATACAAAAATTTAATACTTGACTTGATTTTCAAGCTACTTGACTTAAATTTGACTTGAAATCAAGTTAAAGTCGAGTATTTACATGTCTTCATTGGCTTTACAAACGCATTGCATAATCAAAATTGGTAACTATGATTTTTTATATACTTATCAACTCCCATTTTCTTCCCCGAAACTTCCTCTTTTTGAATTTTTCCAGGAAAAAGTTTCAGACAAAAGTTGTGGGTTTCGATAAGTCTAATACGAATAACAAGTGTAAAGAAAATCCTTAGAGCTATTTTCGCAAAAATTTCAAAAAACTCAAAAATATAGAATTAAGTGGAGCTCCTTGACTTGAAATCAAGTCTAGGAATAATTTTTACATGTCTTCATTGATTTCACAAGGTGCTTTGCAGAATCAAAACTGGTATTTATGCACGGACAAAAATGTGTTGTAGATTTAACAACATTCCTTGTTAATTTTACAACATTAACTACTTTACCAGTTAAGTGTAATTAAAAAACTGTAGTATTATTTACAACAGGAACTAGTAAAAATGATTGAAATTTTTGACACTTGTATTTATTTGTCAAAATTATTGGTTATGTAGTGCGCGGCGCATGCGCACCAGTAACAGAAACGCCAAAATTTGTTAATTGTACCACACTCAGCAGTTGTAACAGCTACATATATTTACTACACTATGGTAGTTAAAAAAACTATACGTTAGAGCTGAATACAACACAGTGTGTTATCTAATGTTACATTTGTGATTATAGTGAACACAAAGTGCAGTAAAAATATTACTAGTTTAGTGTTGTAAATTTTACACCACTATTTTTTTCCGTGTGATTTTACTATAAACTAAATTTTTTCTCTTCCTCAAAACCCCCTCTATTTGAATTTTCTCAGGAAAAAGTTTCAAATAAAAGTTGTAGGCTTTGATGATTCTAATAACCATAGTAAGTTTAAAGAAAATCGTTAGAGCCATTTTCAAAAAAAATTGAAAAAACCGAAAAATCTATAGTATAAAGTGGGGCTTCCTGTCAACCGATTTTAACTGAAAGTTTCGCGGTATAACTAGATGAAATATTAAGGCAAACGTCTGGTGGACTTCAGATAAAGCTTTCCATATAATAATGTCACACACACTTTTTCGGACTTAGTGGACTTCGAAACTTTTTTTCGGGTGAAAATTCGACCCAATTACAATACTTCCTTTACTATTTAAAAGTAAATAAAAGAAAGTAAAAATCTCCAACTATGTACTTGACTTGTGTACTCCTTAATGATATGAGTAAATATTAAAGTATTTTATTTGAAAAGTGATGAATCTTGATCATAGTGAGCTATAAACTTAAAATAAAAGTTGTGATTGGTCATAAATACACAGCTCACTATGATTGAAAAATATTTTAGTTTTTTTTTTTTTTATATTACAACTTTAACATAAGTAATTATTTTATAATAAGTAGTTGGGTGTTGAGAGCTCAAACACTCATTTAATAAACGTTTATCGACCTTTCTTGCCATTTTTTTTCTCGTATTGCAGCCTTGAACTGTTGCTGTGAGTAGATTGAAACCTGAACGAAATATTTCCACTCACCCCCGCAACATAATGTACTACATATAAAAAAAACTAAACGACTCAGAACATTCTATTTTTATGTATTAAACAAAAAAAAAACTGAATATTTACTCCATTTTTTCCAAACAAATCACTTGATTTTGTTTATAAAATAAAACACTAACATAATAGTAAATATTATCGTTCATGTTACAGTAATATTTTAAGGGTGAGAATTTGTATTGACACAACCAAATGCGCATCTAATTTAAATAATATTTTCCCAAAGAGGGAATCGTAAAATATATTATAAGGAAAACAATAAGAGAAAACAAAACATGTTATGTAAATTCCATTGTTTTAAAAACATATTACAACGATGGCGAATGAAAGATATTCGTTTTTTATTTAAATATAACGCTTTTTATGACATAAGAAAAAAAAAAACCAAGTTCTCAAACTTACAGTCACAATTTATTAGGGATATATCATCAATATAAACGTGATGTCATTGGTTCAATAAATTTTGTCTGTGTAGTTTATAAACTGGAAATTTAAAAGGTCGTCGATAAAATTTTTTTTTTTTTTTTGTAAAAACTTAACCCATTAAAAGCTTATAACACATAAATTTTCTTAATTAATTTTTTTTTTCGTTCATTTAAAGTTCAAACAATGGAAACAAATGAATGAACGAGAGAAGTAATTGTTCATAAATTTAAACGTAGTGCAAATAATTACCAAAAGTTACTATTAAAATGTCACGTCAACTTCAAAAGCAGTCGTAATAAACATTAAGTCAAGTTATTATTACGGTCATTTTGCACTCGTAGACTATAACATGTAACGTCCACCTATAGGTATATCTGTAGTGTTATATTATTATAAAATATGTTTCTCGTGTTATATAAGTCTTGTGACGAGGATAAAATTCCTCTGATTCCTCGCCCCATTCACTCATAGTTGTTTCCAACTAATACATACTTAATTATATTGTACACATACCTATTAAAATCGAATTTGACGTGTAAGCCATTGCTAGTTTCAATTATTGATTTGATGAAACAAACAAGAATCGAGTTGTTGATTAGCTAGCCTTTTTAAGTTAAACTAAATTTTGTTTTGTTTGAAATTTTTTCATATAATTGCAAGTGTTCAATAAAGATTCTTCAACAGAGCAGCCAACATGACCTTTCGTTTTGCATACGAGCAAAATTCTTGACATTTTTCCCGGCTGTGATTAAATCAGAGAAAAAAATCTTGCCCAAGCATTTACTCGTTGCATCAACATAATAAATAAATACACTTTTCGTGTAATCAAGATTTCAAGTCATACTTTACAAACTAATTAATAAACATTAGCAAACTAAATACACACAGCTGAATACCAAAGTAAGCTTTGGTATAGCTTGCAACTTATTATTGGTCAAGCTGAACCAATCAAATCATCTGACTTTTATTATAAACGTGAAAGTTTGTGAGTATGGATGTTTGTTGCTCTTTCACTCAAAAAGTACTGAATGGATCTGGATAAAATTTGGCATAGATATAGATTATAATCCGGTTTAAAATATAGTATACTTTATATCCAGAAAAAATGTACGGTTCCTGTGGAATAGATATTTTTTTGTTTTTTTACAGAGCAAAAGATTAACTTCCTTTTTTACAATGTGGTTGTTTAGGGGTCAAAGGATGATATAGATTACTTCTCATACCGGAATAATATACGGTTCCCATGGGATAGCAAAACAAGTATTTATTCTATAAGAACCGTGTATTTAAAAGCAGTTTCATTAAAATCCACGAAATAGAGTCTTAAATCATTTTCCTTGAGATTTGATCTACTTTTTACTCAGGAGAGATGTACTATTCCCATGGGATAGATATGTTTTTTGTTTATCACAGAGTTAAAGATTGATATGATTTTTGAAATGTGGTAGTTTGGGGGAGAATGATATAGCTTACTTTTAATGCTAGAATAGTTCCCATGGAATGGCCAAACAATTATATCCTACAGGAACCGTACATTTAAAAAGTTTCGGTAAAGTTCGTGAAATTGAATTTTAATGCATTTTCTTCCAATTTTACACAATAACGAAAGAAATCTCTACAAAATGAAAATTAAAAAATTGAGAATTTTTACTGGAAAATAAATATGAATTTCAATTTAACACCCGATAAAAGTAATAATGAAATTGTTTAAAATATTTGAATTTTTTCATTGTTTATTGTCGAAGATATTAATTAGAAATAAACGTATTAAAATAATAAACTAAAAATTTTAAAATTAAACAATTACTTAACGGAACGAAATTTAATGAAGTTTTGCTAAAGATCCTGTAGGATAGCTACTAATCTATTCTTTTGAGGGAACACCCATTAATTACGTAAGGCGTTCAGGGGCCGATGGGGTCGAGCCGAATCTCATCTAATCTTACATTGGGGAAACGGAGGGTCTCCCAAATATCACGCATTTTTTTTTTTTTGAAAAATATCACATTAGATTGCGGGTTGAGGGAACAATATATGCCAAATCTAATCACATCTTACCAGAGGGGAGGGGATGGGATTTCAAAAATCGCAAAAAAAAACCTCGCGCAATTAATGGATGCCCCCTAAAATAGCTGTACGGTTTTAAATGACATTTGGTATGAAAGATTTTCAAGTCTTAACAGAAGAAGCACAGGTAATTTTTTACTAAAAATCGTATAGAAGCTGATGTGAGACAGCTAACATCTTTTTCTGGAATAGTAGTTTTTACGAATTTTGATGAACTTTCTTTGAATCTAAAGTCTGAAAGTATCTATCATTTTTTTCTGTCAAAATAGATTAATTTTTATATTTCGCTCTGAACGTAGGAAATCTTTTAATCTACCAGTTAAATTGAGATACACTCAGCGAAGCGAGCGGGTATCAACTAGTTGTTTATAGTTCCATAGGTGACTATATGGATAAATCAAATGTTTGACTTTTTTTTAGTTTGAAGCTTATTTCGGGCAGTGATCTAGTGTTGTTCCTTCGCTGGTCAAAGCAAGTCAACGAAGTGATGTTATCCAGCGTATTATAATGTAATTACAGAGGTACGATCGTCGTTTTTTTCGACTTGATCATCAATCACTATGATCACGATGATTTGTGTGACGGAGAGAGCTCTCATCTGATCGTACCTATACCTATATATCAGTACCTATACGTATATATCAGTCAGAGTGCAAGTGAGTATGTAATAGAAAAACAAGTTTCTAAAGCGCAACAGAGAACCACCTTCGAGTACTCAGCTCGTTCCCAAGCTTTTTCCTATAACTATTTTTTAATTTTTTTTTTTTTTTGAAATTCCAACCAAACTTGTTCTCTTGTTTTTCTTGTTATTTTATCGATTATGATCAACGGCATATATATAAGAAACGTATAATTTCAATAGCAATTATTATTAAGACTTTAAACAATCATTAACTGACTTTTTCTTTCTCATTCAAATTTATCGTAATGCTTATTGTTTTTGATTGTTAATTCAGTGGTAGAATTACGGGAAATTTCTGCTGAAAAGCTGCTTTGGTCGTAGTAGGCTAATTTAATACGAGAAATGATTGGTTCGTGCAAACCAATCAGAGTTTGGCTTTTAAGCAAAGCTTACTATGATTTACACTTGATCGATTTGGTCAGTTCGATAGAAAATAATTTTTATTTCTCATAACCTTATCTTTCGTTTTTCGTTTAGTCGTGTAATACAATGAGACGGTAATTATTTGTCGATAAGAAAATTTTACCGTGAAATATTTGGAATGTAATTTAATGAACATATTATCGAGTATTTAATCTCATGTAAAATTGACCACAACCAATAAATCAATAAAGCCAATAGAGGACGGTTATAATGGGCATCGATGACTTGACCTGCTCTTTATCATCGTCTCTCTCTCTCTCTCTCTTCGTCCCTGACTTTCCTCACCTGCTTCGATGGCCGGGGTTTTATAAAGTAAAACTTTTCTCTTTGAAACGTGGCGTGGATTTGGATGGATTCTTTGAAAAGTTTAATAAAAGAGCGACGCGACGTTATTAAATAATTATTATTGAAAGGTTTTTCCAATTACAACAAAATATAAATGAAAAAATTAAAAAAAAAAATCATTTTTAGTTTTGAGATATAAAATTTATTCTTTCTAAGCTTTTAAGTTTTTTTTTTCTTAGTTCTATCTTGAGAAAGTTTAAGATTTCATCTAAAATGTTTTATGAATATACGCAGTGAATGAAAATCAAATTTGAATTTAAATTAAACTTCTCCCCCTTGATTTGTCTCCGGCTTGAAAATGATCGAAACGCAAAACGAAAACTTTGCATTGTTCACCATATGAATAGAAGACAAACAAGGTTCATAAAAAATATGTCGAAGGGGGGTGTATAACACAACCTTCTCGTTTTTCGTCTTCATCGAAAATTTCCAATTTGACCATCGCACACGAATCGAGACCCGAGACGTGCAAAACATGAGAGCTGACGATGGTGGTGGTGGGTGGAAAAAAAAAAAGCTCACGGAACGAGGAAAACTTGCAATTTAGATTGTAAAACTTTTTCGAAGAATAATAACTTTGTCACAAAAACTTTCTGACCTAAAATGTAATTTATGTAGGCATACATTTTCAGATTTACAAAACTTTTTTTCTATATTTATATATTATAAACTTTTTTTTCTGTCTCCTTGTTTAAAAACAATTTTCATAAATTTGTTAATTTAGTTAAATCTAACACTTAGCTCATCCCTCCACACAATGCACGACATGATCAAAACACCAAAGGGGTCGACAAGGGGTTGTGAATAATCTGATCAATTTCAAGTTTACAATAGACGACAATTTCCTTCATTTTCCACCTATATAAATATATACAGAAACAAATGAAAGCTCGAAGCATTCGTCAACTATTTCAACAAATAAAACAAAAGCCAACAAATAAAACATTTGAATTAAAACAATCAACTTGAAAGTTTTAAATTTTCCAATTATAAAAAAAAATCATTAAGAAGACCAAAAAGAGGAACGAGGTAAAAAGGAGCACATTCAGTACACCCTCAACTAAGAGGATTAAGTATTTAATGCTTTAAAACGAAACGAATGAGGAAGAGATAAAATTTTCTTCAAGAAAAATTTGCATTAATGAGTTTAAAAAAAAATCTTTGTCTTAAACGCGAAATTTTTAAAAGCTGCGAGAGATTAGTGAAAACTTTGAGCTTTATGTCGATTGAATTAAATATTTAAACTAAACTTAAAAAACGATTGGTGGAAACGGACCAATCACAACATGTCTTTCTAAAAATAAAGCCAACTATGATCCGACCCAATTATTTAATCCAACTATATGGATTTATGAAGCTTAAAAACTTTCAATGAGAAAAACAAAACACACACGATTCGGATGATTTATGACTCAATTTGAAAGCCTTCGATAAAAAAAAAATAATAATAATGATGATAAATTTATAATTAACGCGTTAAAAAAATGATAATAAAATCTTTTTGTTGAACTAATTTCCAGTGCTCTCATTAATTGGCCACTAATTATATTTTAGAATTTATTATAGACGATCGAAAATGTTTTATCGTGCACGGTTGGGCGACGATAAAATACGATTTGAGGGCTTTGTAATTGATCGAAAAAAATTATAATAGCCCCAAAATTAAAGACATAATTTATGGGTTTTGAACAAAAGTAAGAAGTTGAAGGAAAAAAAACGATTTTGTTCGATGAATTATTGATTTGGAAATAATTTTTTAAAGAAAGAGATTATTAATCTTGGTAAGGCATAAGTTACAAATTAATTTTTTTTTAATGAAGGGTTGAGAACGAGGGAAAAATGGGATGAACGCAGCTATACCAAGAACAAGTTTGTCGAAATAATTTTTTTTTCTGTTTGAAATTCATAATAAATTTTATTTATAAAGAAAATGATGACGATAATATATAAGTTGGAAACTTGAAGTTTATTTATAATATTTTTTCAGTTTAATCTTTTTTGATTCGCTCATCGTCTTTTGCTGCTTTATTTTCAGCTTATTTATTGTTTTTTTTTTCTTGTCTTCCATAAATACATAAATTACCTCAATTCTTCTCATCTCGCAACGAATCTTATACCATCTCGCAAATCAGCTAACCAAAAATGTAAAGAATATGAATTTCAAATCGCCTTAATCTCTCCACCCATTGTCTTTATGGAAATGAAATGCGAAACGGTTTTAATAAATCGTTGCTTTCTTCATCGCTTCAATTCTTGAACTAGTTAAGTCGGTAGGAAAAAAATCCGGCCGCGAGGAAAAAGTTTTGCCTTGTCATTTGCTGTGTATCCTTTTTTTCGTCAGTGGTGGTGATTTTCATGGTGGAACGGGGCCAAGTTTGAGGTAATTAAAACATAACAGAGTATAAACTAAATGAATGCAAATTGCAGTTGTACGTTTTATGTTCAATAGTCCGTTTTTAAGTTTCTTTCAAATTTACATTTTCTTCTTGGCCGAGAAACTTTTCATGTGAAAAGCTTCAAGTGAAACTTCAAACTTATTATAGACATTTTTCCAACCACCCCTCACCCCCATCTCGTTTAATTAATTTAATTAAAATTAATGCCTCAAACTTACTGATATTAGACGGTTCTTAGATGAAACTTTAAATACTCTAATAAAATTTGCTTCTTGATTCTACTGCACTAACAAACCGTAATAATTTATACAAAAATGTATTTTATTAACCATTTATAATATTGATTCGACGACCAAAGACTCAGAAACACTGGTTTTTATAATAATAATTTATTTTTTACTAACTTCTGCAATAATTTTTATTAAGTTACTTTAAAAAAATTTAATTATAAGCACTAAATGCAAGAAAACTCGTTTTTTTAAGTGTTTCGATTTTCATCCTTTGTATCTCGTCAAATATGCATTTTTTCGATAAAATGTGTAGATTGTTTTTTGTTGGAAATTCAATTTACTTTAATTTTGTTCATCACATACTTTTCAGCAGAAGTTATCATTTGTAAGATATTCAAGGATTAGTAAAATAAGAGATTTGCCAAGCTTTTACACGTCTAACTACCCCGATCAACCCTTGATCGGTGTGAACTTTTAAGTATGTTGTTTAAGATGACCTTTTCCACCAATTTCCGAAAAAAAAAAACACAAAAAATACCACGTTTATGCAATAATAAACATGGGGTAGACTAAAAGAGGTGCATTATAGGTTTTTTCTTTAATTATTACGATTTCCAGCCCCTGTAACTCGTCAAATATGCATCTTATCGAAAAAATGCATTTATTAGTTTTTGTTGGAAATTCAATTTATTCGATTTTATAAATTACATTTTTTACAGTAAAATCCACCATTTAAAATATATCCAAGGAAAAGTATAAGAAACTCAATTGATAAGAACTGCTATTGTTCAGAAAGATTTTTTTTAAATAATAAAATAGAATACATAATTTTTATGTATTTAAAAACGCTAGGCGCACCAAAATTTGTAATAATTTTTAATTGTTGTGATTTCCACCCCAAATATGCACCTTAGCAAGAAAATGCATTAATTACTTTTTGTTGGAAATTAATTTTCCAAATCCAAAATTCATCATTTTCATAATATTCAAGGAAAAGTAAAAAAATGGACCTATCAAGCTTTGTTTTCATCTACTTAACGAACGCCTTGGTCGGCGAGAACTTTAAGTATACTTTTCAGGAAAATGTTCTCTACTGCTTTTAATAAGGAACTGCATTCCATAACCAGACTGCATTAATTTAACGCAATAGAAAACGGTGTGTAGGAGTTTCAAAAACCGTATTTTTGTTAAAACCGGTTTTTCGGTTTTTTTTCCTATCGGTTAACCGGTTAAAAACCGGGTTTCTTAAGAAAATTAAATCTATAATAGAATCACCCACCCTTATTGTATTTATTTACAAATAAAACACCATTAATTAATGATTTTTTTTTATTTTTAATTAAACTGCAGTTATAAAAGTTCATTTTCGAATTTCAAAATTAAAAAAAAACTGATAAAAACATGTTTAAAGAGTAATTTTACTCTAACTTCTAATTTTGTTGTCAAAATTTCCTGACACAGAAAATTTTCTTTCTCAATCCGTCGAGGTTGGTTTAATTGTGATTAAGGCATTTAAAAGTAATTCTAAGTTGCTCGTTCTTTTCCCGGTTGTTTCAAATAACTAAAATTTCTAAACGTTCATCATTTAGCAACATTTCCACTTCATTCACCTTTATTTTGTATTTGAATTTCACTATCCTCACCTACAAATTTTCTGGTTCTGATTCATTCTGATTCATTTTGAGTCATTTTTTCTAATAATCGCCTGCCAAAATTTAACACAACTGATTTTGACGAATATGGCAGAGCAACTCCCGGTTGAATAATTGATTTGATTTTTGCATAATTTGGGTCTTTTAAATACATCGCCAAAGTTCTTTTGTAAAAGTCTCATTTTAAATAATATTAAATACAGTTAAAAAAATCCCGATTATTTTTATTGAATAACCGGATTTTCGGTTTTTGATTTTTACTAAAAAAAACCGGTTTTTAAGAACCGGTTTTAACCGGTTTTCAAACCCTAATGGTGTGGATGCAAAAAAAATCGTTTTTTTTTAATTTGTTATAATTTCTAACTTCTGTATCTCGTTAATTATGCAACGAGAAAATGCTTTGGTTATTTTTTCTGGTAAATTTAATTAACTTAAATTTTTTGTGCTTCATATTTTTCACTTAAATTCACCGTTTTTAAGATTTTCAGGGAAAAGTAAAAGAAGGGACCTTCCCTCATGTGTTGTGTAGAAAAACTCTACCATTTTACAAACAAAAAAAAATCACATTTTTTATGCTTTTTGAATTGTTGTAAGTTCCATCCCTCATATCTCGTCAAATATGCACCGTGACAAAAAAATCCAAATCCATTACAAAATCCACCATTAGCAAGATATTCAAAGAAATGCAAAAAATGGACCTTTAAAGCACTCAATCATTGAAACTTCTAGCATGTTGTTTAGGAAAACCTTTCCAACCATTTTCTTTGTCCTGGTCAGAAAAATTGGATAAAGCCATGAAATTATTGTATTGTCATAATTTTGTGTGCAATTTTTTAATAATAATCTTCAAGTCGATAAAATAACGTTGAAAGTTTGTTTCTTACATTCAAGTGAAGTTAATTTAAGCATCATAACGAAAGGGTATTAGTTACTGGTCAATTACCGGGTTTCTTAAAGAAAATTTTATCAAAACTATTTTTTTTCAAAACATGAATCACTTTTAATTACTCCTTGAAAAATACTGATTGAGTAATAAAAGTTTTTTTTCCATGAAAAAAAAATATTTATATTTTTATCTTTCAATTAATGATCCAATAATAATAAAAAATCAATTTCTCAGCTCGATTCCACGTAAGAATTTTTACGATTTGGCTCGTAAATCTTTTCTCTTCAATAAAATAGAAGAAAAAAAAATGTTCTACACACAGACTTGTCTAAACCCAACAGCTAGACAACCTATAAGAACAATATTTATCGAATATTTTCGTTTAATAATTCCCATTATAAATTTATTTATACCCCAAACTATAAAAGCCAAATAAAGAACCATTATAAATATAAGAAATGAAAAGAATCAAATTTCTTAAAATTAAGAGCTCCGATTGAAAATTAATGAAGCAAACATAGAGTATTGAAGATGTTTGATGGACATTTTATGCTAATTTTCAGTCGTTTAATTACCCTAAATGCCAATAAAAGTATGTCTACGAACTACAACCAAAGAGGATTTTTCATTTTTAAGTCTTTTGGTTTTTTGGGAGATTTACGATCAGCACAACATAAACATTTCAGTTATATTAATAGATAATTAGTAAAGTTTTTTTTTTTTTTTTTTTTTAATGGATGTAATTAAATTTAAGTCAATAACCCCACCAGTGAACGTTTCGATTGGCCAATCCATAAACAAACGTTCATTATTTGTTTAAATAAAAACGATTAAACTAAACAATTAAAAAACTACGCAACAATAATTGAAAAATCCCTTTTATTCTTTTAAGAAAAACAAAAAAAAATCAGGTTGAAATAATTAATTTTACTTGTTTCTTGTGATTTATATCGTTTGCTTAAGTTATTTATGTTTTTGGTTTATTTATACTGCCTTTATATATTTTTTTCCAAATCAGTTTAAGTTATCACAAGGCCGGAATGCTTCTTTATTGTTTGTATATACATATAATATAAATACAGATATAGTTTCTGGCAGCTTTATACAAAGAGAGCTCGTTAAAAATTACTGATGCTCGTTCCTTTTCTTTAGTCTCATTAAATTTTCAAACTCAATATAATTTCAAAAGTTGCCCTGCAAAAAAAGCAACAAGAACTACGCAAATTATGAGACGATAAGTGCAACAGAGACGATGGCAATTATACTTTTATTTTTTTGTAAAAAAATCAACTTGTTCTATTCTCTTCTCGTGAATATGTTATTTATTTGATCGCCATGCTAATGATTCGATTTTAAAATTCTTATAGGTATATAAGTTATTTATGTTGAGAGCTATAATAATTAAGATCGTTTTGATTTGAATTATTCTTGTTGGTCGTTAGATTATCTCGTTAAAAGTTTATTAAGAAATGAGCTCATAAATTGAATCAAATCAAATTGTTGATATTGATATATTATTGATATATTAAATAACTAAATTAATTTTTTTGACGAAAATTGTTAAATTTTAGTTGAGTTGTAACCGAATTAAATTTTGGAAAAAAATCAATTTCGTATTAATTTTTCAAAAAGTATTTTTTTAATTTCATTCTTGAAGAAATACGAAAAGCTCAAAACAAATATTGAAATTTTGGCTTGGTCAGTAATCTATATCTATACCAAATATAAAATTGAAGATTTCTGCTTTTTGAATATCTATACAATGAAAACGTTACATGTCACCTGCGCGAGGAAACATAAACGGAATTATTTTTCTCAGCTGAGATTTTTATCTAACCTAAAAAATGTAAGATGTTTTGTAGAATACTCTTTATTACCTACATTTTCATATGTTTATAATAAAAAATAAATGCCATTTTCATTGCACTTTTACCCACAAAAAAAAAAACATTGTTTGTCCAGGGTAAACTTGAAAACGGCTGAACCGATTTCAATGAAATTTTTACAAAAATTATAAAATATTCCAACTTACATTATAGGCTACTTTAAATTTCGAATAGTTTTCCCTGTCTGTTTGTTTGTTCTTGGCAAACTTGAAAACGGCTGAGCCGATTTGGACAAGATTTTTACTACAAGTAGTAAATATTACAAAAAGTGCTATAAAATACTTTTTATTCCGCAAAAATTTTGATTTTCTGAGCAAAAAAATAAAAACTGCGCAAACGAAAAGCATTCATCGCCAAACCTGAAAACGCTCAGCGAAGCGGGTGAGGATCAGCTATATATAATAAAACTGTAAGGAATTTTTGTCCATCTTTTTGCTGTGCATCTTTCACGCAAAAACTACTAAACGGATTTTTATAAAAATTTTTTTTTATATAGCTATTAGTCCTCGATAACATAATGGCTATAATTTATACATAATTTAGTGGAGAAAAATCGGGAAATTTAAAGATTGGTAATGTGATGTCATAACAAACATATTTTTGTGCACTTAAATTGCAAACGCTGGCTAAACCTTACGAGATAGATCAAACTTATATGCGGCGAAATTGTGTATCTTAAAAAGGTTGATAAAAAAGTCCGCGACGGTATATGTCTATTTCCTAAGAATAACCCACAGGAACCATTTTTATCTTTTAAAAATTATAAAAAAATTATGTTGGCATAGGCTATTGTAGGTAGGACGTACGTTTTGCCTGTTTTATTGGTATTTTCTTCTATATTATATACAAATGTTTTGTTGGTCTTTATTCTGTACCAATTGAGCTCAAATTTTGATACAATATACAATCGGGCTTCAGAATGGTTTTTAGCTTTATTTTGCGTCAGTAATATATAGTAAAAAACACGTGAATCCCAAAGGATAGCATAACAATTTTATCCTACAGTCGAGTCCTTTCGTCTAAGTTCGCGAAATAGCATTTTAACGCATTTTTCTCAAGAAGGCCTCACAAATTTTACACAATAGCGAAAGAAATTCTCTACATAGTATAAATTAAACAATTGACAAAATTTTACTGAAAAATAATAAATAAAATAAATAATGAAAAGTTTTTAAATATGTGAATTTCTGTATTGTTCATTGTCAAAGAAATTAATTAGAAACAGATAAATGTATTAAAACAATATACAAAATTTTTAAATAATTAATAATTACTGCACGGAACAAATTTTAATGAAGTTTTGTTAAAGACACCTCAGATCTTAACCTATTATTGAATATCATTTATCCTAAAAAATAAACGGTTCCTGTAGGATAGCTCCTAATATTTTCTACTAAAATAGCTGAACTGTTTTAAATGGCATTTGGTATGAAAGATTTTCAAATTTTCTTAAAGGAACTTTTTATACTTATTAGTATTAGTATATATTAGTATATTATACTTAGTTTAGTTGTAACCGAATTAATATTTGGAAAAAAATCAAATTCGGGTAAAATTTTAAACAAGCATTTTTATTTCTTCCTGAAGAAATACAAAAAGCTCAAAAGAAACATTAAAATTTTGCATGGTCAATAATGAAATAATATAATAATAGAATATGATATGAAGTTACGAACAAAGCCAATGGTCGGTGATGTTTTAGAGATAATATAATTAAACATAAATATTATTATAAGCAAAATGTATGATCAAGTTTCTGTACGTAATTGGTTAAATAATTTCATGCTATTTTAGGACCCGTGTACCCCTTTTCCCTCCTGCGTGCATACTTTTTCTTTTTCTTCTCCTTCTTCGTCGATGTCTTGGTTTCAAATTTAAATTGAAAAGATTGAAAAAAAAATCGTTTATATTTATAGAAAATGGGAAGAAATAAATCTAAAGATTTTTAACGAGCTAACAATTTTTTTCGTTGCGTCAAAACGATATTCTTAGAACTTTTCGATTGTTATGCTCTTCTCGGAACGGAGGATTTATATGCGATTTTAAGACCAGTTTTTTTTTTATTTTTTGTTGTTGATTTCAAGGAGTAATAAATTGAAAAAATTTTGAAAACTAATTAAAGTATTTTATGAATTTCCAAAAAGCTCATTACGAAAGCGTTTTTGAAATTTATTTTGTAATTATATTTTTTTTTTTTTAATGAGATAAATCGGATCACACCAATTTAATGCAAATGAGTGGTGATAATAATATAATTTGAAATAATATGTTTTCGGTCGAAAATTGATACATGAATTCCGCAAATAAAGAGAAAATTTCATTAGTGTTGTATTACACGGATATTAAATAGGATAATTATTCACGATAATGGCTTTTGGTGATTAAATTATAAATGGCGATTTCAATCTCGCCACCATCGTTCCACCATCAACGAAATGAATGAAATGAAATGATAATATTTTCGTGATTATGTTTGATATTATCATCAATGTATTGACGTTGGGTGTCACGCCGCATTAAAGTAATCATAATAATGAATAATAACACATCCATCGACATTCCACCACCTGTACATTCATCGATTCAACTATAAAATATATAATACGATGATGTGTACAAACAAATCACATACGGTGTCAGCGATGCATTTTAATGCAATCGAATGCATCTATAGAACCATCACCCCCGTTTATACTTTTCAACATTCTAAATATAATGTTCAAAATATAACATAATCTCTATTTATAATTTCAATTAATTTTCTATGATTTTCTTTTGTTTTTCTTCAACCCTATAGAGTTCTCCTTATATTGAAAAAGTTCTAAATCTGAAAAAGTTACAATTTTAGTGTATAACAAATTTTTATGCGCAATTATTCGTTTTTCTTCAGCTTTTTCTACACTTACTGATCGCTATGTGTAATGTGCGTACTATGCATGTATGTCGTCGCCCCAAATTTCATAGACTTTAATAGAGTTCAATAGACTTCTATAGACTTCAATAGATCTAATAAAATAAGTAATAAAAAAAGTCAAAAAATGTATTAATGATGCACAGATGTGAAGCTTAAAAGGCTTAAGATCCTATAAAAAGTATTTTTTACGATTGACTTGTTAAGATGAAACTCAAAATGGGGTAGAATTTTATTTGTTTATGTTAGAAATCAAAGCCCCTCTTTGTGTGTTATCTCAAAAATTACTGATTGTATGAAACTTTGTTAAAAACAAAACTTGTTGCATTTTTTTCTAGCCTACAATCTTGTATATGACCATAATCGACTTGAAAAGCACAGGAAATGAGATAATCAAAAAAGCTCAACTTTTGAATCAACTCGAACATTATCCAAAAAAAAAAAAAGATATTTAAGAAGTTTTATTATCAATCGAACAATTTACCCATATTTGTCATTGAACCACCAACCAAAAATGAGCTTGTTTACTTTTAAGGCTAGCTATATACACAATAAAGCTTTATGAAGGTCTAATTTTTTATTGTTTTAAAAACATTTGGAACTCTTAATCATTTTGAATGATTACCATTACATTCGAATCGATTATGTTGTACTCCGACTATAAATTATTAAATGATATAAGTTATAAGGGTTAATAATTATCATAAGAAAATATCTAAAAGTTTTTAATATTAATATATTATTATTATATATTATATATTATTATTATTAATACTAATATCAATATTAATATACGAACAAATTATCAGATGAAAAAGACCACCATATATTTTAAGAATTTATTTTTTACTACGTTTCGTCGGTGTTATTCCGACTTCTTAAGGTATCTTGAAATAGTCTGTTAAAACATTGCCATACCCTATGTTTATTGGGACACAGTTTTTATTCACAAATTTCATTTAATACGTCCAAATTATAGTTAAGGTTAGATAAAAAAAAATAAGGTTTAACTATAACTTTTTTTGAAATTTGAAAAAATCGATTTTTCTTTTTTTTTCATATTCTCAAAGTTTAAACCTTTAAGAATATGCCCGTAAGAAGATTTTTCAAAATTTTAATTATTTTTGGACTAGGAATCGCTGAGTAAAAAATGTAAGTATTAACTACCATTGTATGGCCACTGGACGTAATTTTACCCGCAACTTTAAATGCATTTTTCTCGAAACTACTTTTTTCGATGTGGTAGCCCCAATATCTCAAGTTCTAATCAGCCGATTTACTTGAAATTTGGCATGAATATTCTTTAAATACCTCTCTATCGCATGAACCAACAAAAAATGACATTTTGAAATTTTTAATATTTTTAAAAAATTTGACAAAGTTAAAAAATTATTGAAAAAATCGACTTTTAATTTCGAGTAGCCGCCATTTTATTAAAAAAATTTTTTTTTTTTAGTTTTGAAGGTTCATGCGATAGTGACATTCGTACTTATCAAGTTTCCATCATTTTTTAATTTTTTTAAAGGACCACAACGGTAGAAATGATGGCGACGAGGACACAGCCTTTTTTTCCCCCTCTACTTCAAAAACGCATAACTCAGTGTAAAAAAAAATTTTTTTGAAATTAATTTTGTGTACTCTCTGAATATATAAATAAACAAATGATAAAAAAATGTATAGTAAAAATGTCAAATGCTTGTTTTTATCAATTGCCAAAAAACCCTCGAAAGTCGGGCCTTTAGACTAGAACACCCCCTTAAGAATAACTATAATTTGGACGTATAAAATTTGTGAATAAAAAACTGTGTCGATATGACTATGTTTTAATAGACTATTTTAAGATACCTGATGAAGTCGGAATAACACCGACGAAACGTAGTAAAAAAGATATTATTATTAAAACAGATGGTGGTCTTTTTCACCTGATAATTGCTTCGTATATAACATATTAAGACCTAAAAATTAGTATAACCAAATATTAATATTTTAAGCACCAATTTATTTCAAAGTATGTCCAACTAATTGACTTGGTGAATCTCTAATTTCAATGCACCCCCATGAAAGAATTAAATAAGTTATTTTAAAAACCATTAAACAGATTTTTAGTCAGCCAAAACCATCCTTTTTTTCCTTAAATACCTTAAATTTAACGCTTTTTTCCTTGAAATATTTTTTTTAAAATATCATAATAGTCATATGAAAACAGAATATAAATTTTGTTCGTTACTAATCGATACTATCTTGAGTGAAAAAAAAAAAATAATAACTTTGTAAGTTCGTGTACATTTGCGGAGAGGTATCTCTGGAAGTAATGCACTTATTTAAAAAAAATTTCCTCATTTGAAAAAGAGATTATTCCTGATGGATATGAAGTATTACATATTTGATTCATGAAGAAGCAGCACTATTTTTCTTAAGCCTTTTCTACACTTACTGATGTAATGTGCAGACTATGCATGTATGTCGTCGCCACAAATTTCATAGACTTCAATAGATTCTATAGATTTCAATAGATTTCTATAGATCTAATAAAATTAGTAATAAAAAAAGTAAAAAAAAATTATTGATGATGCACAGATGTGAAGCTTAAAAGGCTAAAGATGCTGTAAAAAGTATTTTTTACGATTGACTTGTTAAAAATCTCAACGGATTTCACTGAAAATTTAAAATAACAGGAAGTTAGATTTTGAAAAAAACAAAAAGGCCGTTATTTACTAAGAAATCATTTAGTAAGCTTTTAATTAAACGGACACAATTGGTCGAGGCACGGTGATAAATGTACGGTGAAATTGACAAAAAATCTGTATGAAATAATCGAACATTTCCGTGTTAGAGCGAACAAAATGATAGATTTGCATAAACACTCTGGGAACAAGTGTGATATTTGTAATGGTTTCGATTTCGAGTGTGTTATTTATATGTTAATGTGATGTTGTTGTCAACATTACAGCCAACATCTGTCGGGGGTCGGACGACCGCAACGCGGACGACAATCCAACTCTCTCCGTATATCCATATATAATACTATAGATACAGATATAGGTACCTTTTATAAAATACACACGTATACACCCCCCCCCCCCCACATCCATACACATCATCATCAACGCACAGATCAAGAGATTGACAACTTGACAATATTAACATCTCGTTATAGAAAAGATGAGCATGACACTAAATGAAGACATGTCAACACGTTTCAAGCATCTTAATTGCTCATCGAAAAAAAAAAATACCACCAACAACATTTATCTGAAACTAATCTAATTTTTATTTGACTAACCTTGGCTGATAATCTTATCGCAATATTACAAAATTCAACAACTTTTTTTTTTATAAATCACGAACGAAGAAACTCACCTGAAACAAACAGAAAAAAAAAATCATTAATACAAAGAATTAGAAAACTCATAACAACATTTTACTGCACGATTGACAAGAGAAACACACAAATCATTAAACTATAATTATTTTATTCGCTTGATAAAAGTTCCTTCAATTCTCTTATTTATCAACTATAACTAGGTAATAGATTTAATAATGCTTTCAATTTACTAAGAAAGAAAACAGAGACCAATTGAATGGTTATTGTTATCATAAGAAGAAAAAAAAAAGATTAAGATGTATGTGAGCCTATTGTTTTGGAGTTCAGGTCATATTTTATCTGATTGTGTTTAATATTTGTGGGTAATTACACGTTTTAAGTTATAGATTAAGCTTGAAAACTGTGATAAGGATTTTTTTAAATTTATCTACAAGAAAATACGCGAAAAATGGGAATTTCAAATAAAATTTCAAAAGAGCCTATATGGGTAATTCTCATTACATCTTGAAGTTCCTGTCTTAGCAGTTTTTAAAATAAACCTAACCGACTTAGTCATGTCCATCTTTCCGATACAGGTGCTCCGCCGACGTCAACGACATATGTTAGTGTCGACTTTACCGATCTTATGATAATGGTAATTCTGGGTACAGTGGCCCGTAAAGGGGCTTGTTCGGAGCCTTACGTCCCTTTTGCCAAGTGACAACATCTTATGAGTTCTCTTTTTGGAGTACTTTATGAATTTCTTACCTCGTCTCTGCCCCGGATCATTCCTCCAGTGCGAGGCCTGGATTTCTCTTTAGGATAATTTAATTGTTTAGCTTTTATAAACAATGAAATATAGTTAAAGCTCAAAGAACCTGAACTTGGGACTGATAACATTAACACAGTACGTTCTTCAGGTGTTCACCTCTAAACTCATTTTGTAATTTGTTATTCTTCATCGAAATCGAGTTTTAGTGTATCTGATCCACTAAAACTCACAAACAAAAATAATTTCCAAGCTTTTATTTCTTAAGTACTTTCTTCTTTTTTGTTTAAAAGCTTTAGGAAATCCAAAATTTAAAGGGTCTAAAACCTTTCATAATAGCCAAAAAAAAATCCGAAAATCAAAAAGGTTGCAACTTTTATTACTTCGGTTTTCTGTTATTGTTAGATGATTACGTTTTACGATTTCTTATGATTTGATTTTTTGTACAGACTATGTAAGATGCAAGAAAACTTAGGTGAGGGGGTGGGGAGTAAATTTGAGCTTTCATGTATTATAAACTAACAGAAATGAATGAGTATTGTAGAAGAAGGATAAGTTAATAAGAATGTTTCAAATGATTCTCGATTTAATTTTTTCTTTAATTCTCCCAATACATAGAAATGCATCAAGTCAAGTAACTGAATATTTTTTGCGTTGAATTGTGCTTGACATTTTGACTTGAAAATGAACTTATTTCATTGAGTTGACTTTTAAAGTCAATATTTAAATTGAGTTTGACTTTATTTTAAGTTCAATTTAAGCCTAGTTGCTTGAAAATCAAGCTTTGGAATCAAATCAAGAAGGAATTGTGCACTTGACTTGAATTGTTACTTAAAGTTGGGTCAAACTTGAAATCAAGTCACACGTTGACTTCGCTACTGATTACATGTACATGTCAAAATATCAAGTAAAATTCATTTTTAAAAACAACCAATTACTTGACTTGATATATCCTTCGTGATACTCACTTACAGAAATTTAATGAATCTATAGAAGGGTAATTCTCATGAAATCTTGAAATTCCTGTCCTAGCAGTTTTTAGAATAAACGACTTAGGATGTTTTTTTCGAAAGAACATCATCAAGGCTAAAAATGTTGGTAATAACTTTGGGATTGTACGGGCATTTGTGAGAAATAATAAATACATAGTACTCTGAAAATCATTCCCTCACTATGTCCCAAGCTCCAGATTAGAACATTGTCTCAAGTTTTTATTGAGAAGTTCTTAAAAAATCCGTTTGTAACCAGGACTTGTCTATTGTAAATACATCAAATTTTCAAAATTTCTCTGAATTTAGGATCATAAATCATCAACAACTTATCTAATGCTAACTCCACACTTGTCCCATGAAAAATAATCATTCCCTCACAGCATTACCAACAGTCGATAAGTAGGTTATATTTTTGAGGACTTTGGTAACACTCTCATTAGTTTTTGACAGTTGGTAGTACGGTTACTTGTTCGGAATGGGGCGAATTGACTTTAAGTTTGTTAGAGTAATTGTTGGAAGAAGATTTCATTGCAATATTTTAAAGATTACATTTTATTTAATCATTCCCTCACAGTGAAGAATAAAAAAGGTTATTATAATATTTCAATTTCGATGACGTACGAAAGTATGTTTTTAGAGGTAAAAAGTGTAGCAAAAAGCTAGCTGGTAACGAACGGTTATGTTGCGAGATTATTTTTAGGTTATGATTTGTTTTGTCATTCCCTCACCGTCATTTCCTCATTTTGATTAAAAGTGAGGGGATGATGAGCAATGAGGTAATGACTTTCAGACTAGATCGACCCGGTTTTCGTACATCTTTGCTGACAGAAACCTTTTAATTTCCATCATAATTTGTAAGTTAATATAACCTAGTAAAATTCTAAATATGTTTAAAAAATTAATAATGCGATTTCATATGAAAAATAAATATAGTCATCATTCCCTCACATTTAAATCATCAAAACTCATTTATTTTGGGAACCACGATATTTTTCACTTCTAGTAAGATAAAAAGTACAAATTTAAGAGCAAATGAAGATGAATCAATTGAAATATTTTTCATTAATTTATTGATAGGTAATTTCGAGATTTCATGAGAATTACCCATATACAAATCATCACTTTTAATTTTGTTAATGTTTAAATGCTCACAGTATGTAACATTTTAAATGTATTTATTTGATTTGTATCAATTTTAAATACTTGTTGATAATATTATAATAATTCGTTATTTCAATAAGTTAATAAACTATCTGTTGACAAATAGAGAAGAAAACGTGTATTGATGATGACATGATTATCACCCTATTAGACCGATAATAAACATATAAGCTGTCTCGATTCGAATGAAATATTATTTCATATAACGTCATTTGCCTCAAAGACATATATACAAGAACTCTACGGCTGTTAATCGAGCTGATGTGTATATATATAAAAGTGAAAAGATGTGAATTGACACATTGACGATTTGAAGATGATTTGCCTCGAACAACGCTCTTTACTACACGTCCGAGTCACGAAGGTTGAAATGAGAAGAGAAGAGAAGAGAAGAGAAAAAAATTGGTTCAATCAATCTAATTTCAAGAGTGAAAATGAGTGTGGGGGAAAGATCGATCGTTTTGGCTTTCAATCGATTTGATTTGGAGTTGGATCAATGGACTAATGTTGTTAATGTAATCTCTTGCTCACACTCATCCTTTTATCTGTATGTTTCACACGTACTTGTACGATTTGTGTTTTTGTTTTGTATTATATTATGTTTTACTGGTTGTCGTGTTGGTGGTGTTGTGATGCAGCACGGCGCCTACGGTGACGTCGTCCGCTTTTCTCTCGCCCTCGTCGCCACCCCCGTGGGCGACGGCGGCACGCGACCGCTGTCCGCAACATTTGCCGCCGTCATTATCATCATCATCATCACTATCACTATCACCATCACACATCCTCTATAGTACATAGTACTACATAATGCTATCACTAGCACAATCATTGCCACCACAACATTCACCATCTCGCACCATCAGCATGATGTTGTTTGGTGCGGTTAAACGCACTGTTGCTTTGCCATGTCGAATCATCGTCATCATCATCATCATCAACAACAACAACATCGTCATTTAATTCATTTTGTCTCATCTCTGCGTTCCATGTCATTCTCTTTTCTCGCCTCTTCATTGCATTCTGTCAGGAAATGGACATGACACAAGTGACACAAAGACACATTGTGTCAAAGACACTTTTTTCACTCTCAATCTTTTCTTGTCACATCCACTTTATTACACTTCAAAATTGTGTCGTTATAAAATCTTTCAAAGAGTAACTAATCAAGTTTAATTCGCCCTTTTTTCTACTAGGCATGTTTATGCCATTACTATTACAATTTTGGGTCAACATTTTTTTCGTTCAGAAAACGATGATAGACACTCCCAGACTTTAGATTATAAGTAAGTTCATCAAAATCCTTAAAACTACCTTTCTAGGAATATTTACTCGACAATAAACAATACAAAAATTCAAATATTTAAAAAAATGTCATTATTAATTTTATCGGGTGTTAAATTGAAATGCTTATTTATTTTTCAGTAAAATTTTGTCAATTGTTTAATTAAAACTTTGTAGAGAATTTCTCTCGTCATTGTGTAAAATTTGTCAGGCCTTCTTGAGGAAAATGCGTTAAAATGCTTTTTCGCGATCTTAAAGGAAACTGCTGTTTTAAATACACGGTTCCTGTAGGATATGTTATGCTATCCTATAGGATTCACGTGTTTCCCACTATATATTACTGACACAAAATAATTTATAACATTTATAGATAAAAACCATTCTGGATCCCGATTGTATATTGTATCAAAATTTGAGCTCAATTGGTACAGAATAAAGACCAACATAACATTTTTATATAATATAGAAGAAGATACCAATAAAACAGGCAAAACGTGCGTCGTAGAATAGCCAGCCGCTATGTCAACATAATTTTTTTGTCATTTGTAAAATATGAAAATGGTTCCTGTGGGTTATCCTTACGAGATCGACATATACCGTCGAGGACTTTTTTATCAACCTTTTTAAGATACACAATTTCGCCGCATATAAGTTTGATCTATCTCGTAAGGTTCAGCCAGCGTTTGCAATGAAAGTGCACAAACATATGTTTTTTATGACATCACATTACAAATCTTTGAATTGCTCGACTTTTCTCTACTAAATTATGTAAAAATTATAGTCATTATGTTACCGAAGAATAGCTATGTAATAAAAATATCTGCTGCGAGGTGTCACAATACTTTCTTTTACTCTCATTTATGAAACTCTTGGTTGGTTATAAGAACTATAAGCACTTTATAACATACATAGAAACAGACCTTTATGCATACAAAATATATACGAATTCCCAATCTTCACCCCAGAACTGTCCTTATTCGAATTTTCCCAGGAAAAAGTTTCAAATAAAAGTTGTAGCCTTTAATGAGTCTAAGAACTATAGAAAGTTTAAAGAAAATCGTTAGAGCCGTTTTCAAAAAAACTTGAAAAAGCTCAAAAACTCCAAGAATAAAGTAGAGCTTCCGGTTAACCGATTTCAAACAAAAGCTTCGCGGCACAACTAGATATAATATGCAGGCTAAATTTCAAGTTTGGTAAAATTCGGATAAAGCTTTCGATACGATATGGCTGTCACACACAGACACACCCACACACAAATATGTTTTTAAAAACCACTTTTTTGGACTCAGGGGACCTCAAAACATGTATTTCCGGTGAAAGCTCGATTTCGAAAATTCGACCCGATTACAATACTTCCTTTTTACTATATAGTAGTAAAAGAAAGTAAAAACAGACAAATATCTTGTACAGTTTTATTATATATATAGATATAGGTAATATAATTCAATTTCAAGTACTCGTATAGGGATCGCTATTTTAATTGAACTGTACAATCACAGTATTAAATTCATATGATGCAATTAGCACCATCTTTTGATGAGCTCATTTGTCTAATTTGCCTGAAAAAATTTTAATTAGTAAATCTGTCAATTAACTGATATATAGCTTGATTCTCAAGCTAGTTGAACCAAAATCAAGTCAAGCATTGAATTTGCAAGTAATTTAATTGTTGAAACTCAAATCATTTGTCAAAAATGTCCAATTACTTGACTTGATAACTCCTTACGGGGGTGTACAAAAATTTGGTTTGTTTCGATATCGAAAAGGACATTAAAATATCGATGAAGAGATTCCATCGACATGGATTGATTATATTAGTATCACCCTGATAAAAGTAATCATAAGACAACATTTTAACCATATAAAGCTCTCATGCATTTTATATTTATTTGTTAATCAGTGGTTTACCATATCACATTTTGAGGACGTCTGACATTGACTCAAACAACGTTGCAAACAAATCGACTTATGGAGTTAGTCAGTTAAATCTGAAAACGTCTTGAATCTCACAACGTAATTTTCGAAGGACACACCTGTTTCATTCCAACCCCCATACTTTCAATTTATTTCACCACCATCTGTCACAAACTACCATCAGCCCATTTCGTCATAGTCTCTTTTGCCTCGTAAAGCCCCCCCCCCCCACCCTTCCGAACAAAATTAATTGCATCGATTTAAGTTTATAATTACTAGAGCACTTAGTTAAATACAATAAATAATTAAATTGAAATTCTCGATTCGAAACTCAATAAGACTAAAGACAATATCCTCGATAAATTCAATCCTTAACAACCACTCGGATAAATCCCACCCTCGTTGATAAATATTTTAGGATTGGACGCGGGATATAAACAAAAACTATATATTTAACAAATATTGCACCCGAGGTCATAAAACTATGCAAATATTTTATTACAATGAATAAAAAAAAATTAAATAAATAAATTCAACGTTCTGATGCATCTCTGAAAAAATATCCTTTCAACTCCCTTTTTTTTCCTTCATCAGCTCTCCCCATTTCGTTTTTCAAATATACAAACACTCGAAATCCCAAAGGCTCAAAATCTCATAAATAGCTAATGTTGTGTAAATATTAACTACAGTTTCCTTGCATTGAACATACAAGAAAAAAAAAATTCGTCCTTTTATTTCAACATTCATTTGTATTGAATTTAAAATATTTAAAATATCAACCAATCCATCTACGATACTACAATTCGCCAATGTTACAAGTACAAAAAGCTTTTTTCTGCTTCCTTTTTTTACTTGTGCTTTAACGACTTATTCAACTCAAAGCCAATTTCACGAGCCCCTTCGCGTTGTTCAACTCGAATTGAGAATTAAATTTATCAATTTGTCGGAAAAAAGGAACTACATTTATATAATATAAAGGAATGATGATGAAAGCAAAGCTAGTCGTAAAATGAGAGGACTCTATAGCGAACGGAAGACGAGCAAAGCTTTAACGACGAGAAATCCTTCCTGTTCCATTATTATTTCAATATGATTTTATTTCTTTTACGTTTAATTGCCATAAGAAAGAACTAATAAAGCTCCTTTTTTCGGGATGAAAATATTTTCTTTAAGATGTTGACTTGTTGTTAAAATAAGTAGAGAGAAAAACGTTTTTAGTTGTTTTAAAGACGATAATGTATCATTAAAATTCATTCACTGTTTTTGAGGGGGTTGGATTGAGTGAAAATATATCTCATGAACGCGACTTGAATTAATAATAGCCAATGTTTTATTTTCGATTTTTGTCGATATCAGGGGATAAATCGCACGGTTCATCTCTATTGATGAAAATGGTCGAGCTGTTAAAGAGCTTTTTGTGCCGATACCTGAGTTTGTCACAGGGGAACAACGTTTCCACGATAATAATTTTACCATGGCAGCTTCGTGAAAAATTTCCACACTCCTCTAGTTACGAGTTAAAAGCACGATAAACCGTTTTATTTACTTGCAAGATTTTCATTAAGATAAAACTAAAAAAGGTTTCATTTGGTATTTTTTTTTTTCACTTTTGGTCTTGACTTGGTTTTGAACATAAAAATTAATTAAATTTTCATATCTAACTTTTGTGATGTTTTTAAGATAAACAAGTTGGAAAATTATTATGTTCAACTATAGTGCAACTTTAATGAAATCACCGTGCATCTAAAACTGAATCAACTACTCATTAAAACAGTCTGGAAAAATGCAATTGCATTTTCTATTATGTTTTTTTTTTTAGAAATGTCATTCGATAAAAGATAGATTAAAAACCAATAAAAGTTTTTATATATAGTTAAAGCCAAGACCAACAGTAAGTCGATTGTCTAAAAGCTCGTTGACAAAAGCTTTGATTGTACAATAGGACTGCAAATGATGACTTCTTTCAGATAATTTCATTCAAAATAACTTTTTTCACTGATATTTTGAAAGTTATATCTCGAATTTCTACTTTTTATGTTTATAAACCGTTGATCATAGTTGGCATTGTAAAAACTGTCTGTTTTTTTAAACAAATATATGTACTTACTAGCTGATACCCGCTCGCTTCGCTGAGTGTACCTAAATTTAACTGATAGACTATAAGATTCCCTACGTACATAGCGAAATATAATAATTAATCTATTTTGAAAGAAAAAATGATAGATACTTTCAGACTTTAGATCCAAACAAAGTTTATCAAAATTCGTAAAACTACTTTTCAAGAAAAAGATGTTGGCTGTCTCACATCAGTTTCTATACGATTTTTAGTAAAAAAGTACCTGTATTCCTTCCTTTAGGACTTAGGAAGGACCTTTAGGAAAATCTTTCATACCAAATGTCATTTAAAACCCTACAGCTATTTATGGGGGCATCCATTAATTGCCCAAGGCGTTTTTTACAATTTTTAAAATCCCCTCCCTCCTCTGGTAAGATGTCATGAGATTTGGCATAACCCTTTCCCCCAACCCGCAATCTAATGTAATATTTTTCAAAACAAAAAAATACGTGATATTTGGGAGACCTTTCTTTTCCCCAAAGTAAGATTAGATGAGATTCGGCTCGACCCCATCGGCCCCTGAACGCCTCACGTAATTAATGGATGTTCCCTTAAAAGAATAGATTAGTAGCTATCCTACAGAATCTTTAGCAAAACTTCATTAAAATTCGTTCCGTTAAGTAATGTAAGTATTGTTAAGTATTGTTAAATTTTAAAGTTTTTAATTTATTATTTTAATACGTTTATTTCTAATTAATATCTTCGACAATGAACAATTAAAAAAATTCAAATATTTTAAACAATTTCATTAATAAATTTATCGGGTGTTAAATTGAAATTCATTTCAGTAAAATTGTCAATTTTAAATTTCAACTTTGTAGAGATTTCTTTCGTTATTGTGTAAAATTAGAGAAAATGTGTAAAAATTCAATTTCACGAACTTTACCGAAACTTTTTAAATGCACGGTTCCTGTAGGATACAATTGTTTTACCATCCCATGGGAACCATGTATTATTCTAGCCTTAAAAGTAAGCTATATCATTCTCCCCCAAACTACCACATTGCAAAAATCAATCTTTAACTCTATGATAAACAAAAAACATATCTATCCCACGGGAATACTACATCTCTCCTGAGTAAAAAGTAGATCAAGTCTTCTTAAGGAAAATCAGTTAAGACTCTATTTCGTGGATTTTAATGAAACTGCTTTTAAAGACACGGTTCCTATAGAATACATACTTATTTTACTATCCCATGAGAACCGTTCATTATTCCGGTATAAGAAATAACCTATTCTCTGACCCCTAAACAACCAAATTGTAAAAAAGGAAGTTAATCTTTTGCTCTGTAAAAAAAAATATCTATCCCACGGGAACCGTACATTTTTTCTGGATATAAAGTATACTATATGTTAAACTGGATTATAATCTATATCTATGCCAAATTTTATCCAGATCCAATCAGTACTTTTTGAGTGAAAGGGCAACAAACATCAAACATCCATACAAACTTAATAATAATGATCACAGTAGGCTTGATAAGAAAAAAAATCAAATTGTAAGAAATAACTGAGAAAATAGCTGATAGCTACATATGTAAAAATTTGAGCCAAACAAAATTTCGACAAACAAACAATTGCAAATTGTTGATAACAATTGCATTAAATGTTTTAGATCATTAAAACTCTGTGTGCAATTGCTTTTTCTGTTTTTATGGGTCTAGGGATTTACTTTCCCTTAATCATAGCTACCAATGAGATCTATTATGATGTGACCCTTTGTTCTGTCTAGGGGAGTCATATTCGTCCTGAATTGGACTTGAAATTTTAATTCTATCATCAGGCTTCAATTTGATTTGATTTCAAGACAACATTAAATCAAATAGCGAAAATCAAGTCAAGTAGTAAATGCGTAACTAATTGCATATTCACTTTTTTTTAAACTAAAATTTTACTGAAAAATAAGCTTAAAAATTACTTCGTAATAATTTACAAAAGTCCATTGTCAGTGATTATTAAATTTATCAAACTAGGCTTTGGTAGAAAAAGATGACTGTATAAGAAAAAAAAAACGAAAAACCATTGTAGAACCATTTTTAACAAGTGAAAATCAACAAAGAAAAAATTGAAGCTTTTATTTGTTATACTAGGATTTTGTTTTATTTATTTTTCAATTATCAATCGAAAGATAAACAGTAAGAAAACTTATTAAAAGCCCTTTAAACTTGAAACTTGATTTAACCCTTCAATAATATCTCATTTTTAAATCTTAGAAAAATATCTCCTGTGACGCGTCACAGAGCTTTATAATTAAAACTCGCCATTGGTTCAAGGAACATAAAAAAATCTACGATTAGTTAGAAAAATATAATTAGAATAGTATACAAATATCTTTATTGAAATATAACCTCCTACAACTCCCAACCTCTACCCCAGAAGCCCCTTTACTTGAATTTTCCCAGTAAAAAGTTTCAGATAAAAGTTGTAGGCATTAATGAGTCTAAAAACTATAGCAAGTTTAAAGAAAATCGTTAGAGCCGTTTTTGTAAAAAATTGAAAAAACCCAAAAACCGATCAACCGATTTCAACCAAACGCTTCGTGGTACAACTGACTTTATATAATATAAAGGCAAAATTCCAAGATTGGTGAAATTCGGATAAAGCTTTCGATATGATATTGCTGTCATATACACAGACACGCACACAGACATTTTTCTGAAAACCTTTTTTCGGATTCAGGGGACCTCAAAACGTGAATTTTCGTTAAAAACTCGAAAACAAAAAATCGACCCAATTGCAATACTTCCTTTACTATGAGTACCTAGTAAAAAAAAGTAAATATGTTGAACATAATCATTGGACAAATTGGACTTATGGACAAAAGCTCTGATTGTACATTGGACTTACAACTGATGTTTTACATCGCTTATGCCGCGTTCACACGGTTCAACTTGAGTTGAACGATAATTTTTAATCTTTTAGACCGTAGCGGGGTAAGTGACGCGAGAAGTGGAGCACAAGCGAGTCGAATTGGAAGCAAATTGAGCAGAATTGAAAGAAAACTGACCGGGGTCTACTCGATCGACTTGAACGACAAAATGTTTGACTCAGTCAAACTTTTGTTGAACGAGTCGACCCCAGTCAGTTTTATTTCAATTCTGCTCAATTTGCTTCCAATTCGACTCGCTTGTGCTTCACTTCTCGCGTCACTTACCCCGCTACGGTCTAAAAGATTAAAAATTATCGTTCAACTCAAGTTGAACCGTGTGAACGCGGCATTGAAAATGAAAAAAAAATTAAAATTGATACTTTTATGGTTATAATCCACAATAGCCAATTCTGGTTTGATCATAGTAGACCTTGTAAAAAGCAAATAAATAGGCTGTGGTAATATTTTAACTTATCAACAATGAAATAAAAAAAAACAGTTGAAGTTTTTCATTATTGTTGAAACGGTTGTCAAATGTTTTTCAATTATTGAAATATAAATCCTTTATACAACTATTTGTTTGTTTTTGTCATGAAAAATTTGAATTTTTTAAGACTTTGAAGTTTTGCAAAAAAATTTCAACTGTCCAGTTGAAGCTTTAACTTCAAGCTCTGCATCAAAAGCTCTGATTGTGCAACAGAATTTCAATTGTCATCCATCTAACTTTACCACATCATTCTTTCAATCCAATCGGAGGCTACTACTAAACAATTTGATAATAGAGTCACGCAGTGGCGTGCACAGCACAAACTGCAGCCGATTTGTTTAAAATTAATAACACTGTAAAAAGTTACAAGAAAATGGCGTGTCATGCTAATACGAACGAGTCATGCAACACATGGCCTCCTCTCTGTTAAATATTTGCTATTCATTTTTTATTTGTTTACATTTTAGTTAGTTTTCTTTTTGTTTCCACTGGATTTATACCTACTTTTCTCGATTTATTTGCCACACGAAAAAGTGACATGAGATTTGATCAATTTTTTGCACCCCATTTCCGTCTTAGTTGAAAAATTAAAAAGTTATATGGTTGACATTAAACGAAGATTGATCAAGACACATAAATCGTAACTGTTTATAATCAAATAAAAGTTTGTGTATTTAATTTGCTTCGTTCTATTATAAACTAAAAAAAAAAAAAAATTAACGGTAATAAAAATGAGAGAAAACGTTGCGTCAGAATTATTTTTCATATATCTTTTACGAACCAACGAGTTTCAAATAAATTTGAATTAATTATAGAATCGAGGAGAAATTGAATGAAGTTACGTTATTAAATTTAGAGGTCCATTAAAAAAGAATGTTTTAACTAAACGGAAATTTTTAGCTGTAATTTGATGTGATCGGGTTAAGTTTCTTCGATACGAGAGAGAAAGAGTGCATTTGAGTTGAGGGGGTTGAAAAAAGTTAAGATGTTGGAAATTCGATGCTGGTTTTTTGAGTTACGACTAAATCGGGGTTCGGTGGAGCGAACGTTCACGGGCCATTGGTTTGTGGTCGCTGCCGGTTGATTGGGCCGACGACCACCCTCAAGTCAAGGGGCTCGCGCCTTCTAGACACCAGATGGACCGAAATGATGACGATGGTGTCGTGACAAAATCACTAGCGCACATTCTTCGTTCGTCAATTGTAAACGTTTCGACCACAAAATCCCTTTTTACCCCATCTTCTAAACCCCTACAACCACAATGAAAGAAACAACGCCTTTTAACCACAAAAATAAATCGGCGATAGGAAAAAAATTTTTTTTCTCCATCTACTAAACTATAAATATAAAGAAAATACTTAAGAAGGCTTTGAGAAATACAAATAAACATTTTTTTCAATTGTTTTGTGACAAAAGAACAACCTTGGTGGTGTAAATTTATTTTTTTATTGTATTTCTTAAATGGTTCGTCCAACAAAATTTTTATAAGGAACTTTTTTACAGATTATTTAATTCTCTTTGATATTGAAAATAAACGTTTTTTCATAAAAATCGATAGTTTTAAAGTTATAACCCAAAAAAGTTTAATCAATATTTCTAATTTGAAATGTTTACCCGATTAACATAGGATAGTGTAAGAAACAAAAGACTGCTTTGAAACAATCAATAAAAAAGTTGACTGTCGATAAATTTGAGCCAATTGAAAATCAACAAAGAAAAAATTGAAGCTTTTCATTGTTTTACCAGAAGTTTTTCTAAGCTTTTTCGAGTATATCTCCGAAACTATAAGAGTTAGAGAAAAAATTCAAAGAACCTTTTTAATTGAAAATTGAATGCTCTTTAAATTTGTTTGTACAAGTTTTCCTCAATAATGTTGATTTTTTGGGTTATTAATTTAAAGAAAAATGTACTCATTTTTTTGATTGAGTTAAGGGCTGGAATTTGGGAAAAAAATTGAATTAATAAAAGAAACTAACAAGACGTGTTTTTAAGAAACTTCTTGGTTACCCAATACAAACAAAAACTGACCCTTAACTCGTTATCTCTTTCATTCCCTTATTCCTTCGCGTTAATATAAATTTCAAATTTTCAGAATTGGTGCTAACAAGAAAAACAATTGTACGTGAAAGCGCAGAGGGCCCAATTGGTTCATATTTATTTGTTTTTTTTTTTTCTTCTTCTGATGTTCAAAAAAAAAAGGGAAAAATTATAATGAGTTCGTTAAACATTTGATTTTTGAGTTTTGTGTGCTTGTTCTTTTTTATTGAACTTCTCGATTTCTTTCTTCTCGCACACAATTCCATTAGGGCCCATTAACACGTTGCCGTTAAATGGAAAGGTAAATCGAAAAAAATGTTTATCACTTCATTGAAACTGGGTTTTGAATTGAGTCGAAAATTTGAACGAGTAAAATGTTTATTACGTTTGAATATAACGAGGAATTTTTTTTCAGAAAGAAACATTTGATAAGTGAGGTTACGATACAGGAGAAATTTATTAGAAAGAACGAGACTAGCCGCAAATGCATTTGCAATTGCAACAAAATCGAGTCAGGAACTTGTTAGAGGTGAACTCGATCGAACACACGATCAAACCTGATTTTATTCACAATAATTAATGATCTATTATTTAGGCCAAGCTTTTACTTCTTCTCCGTTTCGTTCTCTCCGTGTATACACTCGAAATTGCATGAAAACAAAAAGGAAAAAATACAGAGAAATGGTCAGTTAATTTGGATTTCGTAATTGAAAGAAAAAAAAAACGAAATGTCACTATAAATAATAAGATAAAAAATAATGATTTGGATTCGATATTATGTAATGGAATTTTTTATTTATTAATTGAACCAAGAGGCGTAGATCGGGTGGAAAATTTTCAATTTTTGATTCAATTATTATCATTAAGTCCCATCAAAAGGTTGAAATATGAAAATTTAATGAAGCTCCTCAACATTTTTTTTTTGTAAAGTTTGTTGGATTTTCTCTAATTTGGTCGATTTAAAGTTCAAAATTAATTGGTTTCCGGGAAAATTTGTACAATTTACCACATTAATGCCAAAGAAAAAATTTACTCAGAAGACTTTTTCTTTGATATTTACTTGATAAAGTATGTTATCTATTGATAACAGATAATTGATGTGAAACACCAAATAACTCGATGATAGTTTTGTAAATGATTCCATCAAAAACTAATTTAACTTTTCGTACTTAATACCACATTCGATTTTCTTTCGCACATCTCTTCACAAACGTAACAATTTGGATGTTAAGGACCATCGTTATAATAAACTAAGTTTCACTTGTTAAAATTTTCCAAAAGCTTTTTCGAAAAGCAACGAAATTGAGTGAAAACGAAACGATTCAGGACTAACTTTTCAACGAAAATTGAGAAAAGTTTTAGATACAACAGTCTTTGTTAAGACAAAGATTTTATTAAAATTAATTTGCTGCCTTAAATTTGTTATAGAATGTCCCAAAATTAACGCAAGATTAGAATTAAATGGATTTTGATTTTTTAATTGAATCATAAAATACATAAGGTAAGGTTATGTCGCGTTCACGCGAGTCAACTTTAGTTGATCGATTTTAGTTGAACGACAAAAGTTGAATGGAAATCCTCTTGTGAGCCTCTGTTTCATTTAAGTTGCTCAACTTAATAGTGGATCAACAAAAGTTTGAACGAGTCAAACTTTTGTCGTTCAAGTGATGAGTCATATTCGAGTTTTACCAGGTATTGACATGCGTAAACCTTTCAGATTGAATTGGCTGGTAAGTTTGCTTTCTACTTTGGTGGTATTATTGGATATTCTTCACCACTTCTCCCAAAACCATTCTAACAGTTGTAACGTCTGTACCAAAACTCCTTCAACTTTTGTCGTTCAACTAAAATCGTTCAACTAAAGTTGACTCGTATGAACGCGCCATTATTTATGGAATAAAACATCGAGAAAAAAGCCTCCACGACTTTGCTGGAACATATGCACTATTTTATCAAAATTTTCCATGACCATTTTGTATAAATGTGGCTGAAATTCGTTGATGCAACGTTTAATTTCCTCCTGTAATGCACGGGTGATTGTGGACTTGTTCACATAGACCTTTGACTTCAAATAACCCCATAAAACGAAATTTAATGGTGTTAAAACACAAGATCTAAAAGGCCAATTCTGAGCACCGAAACGAGAGAGTACAAGACTAGAAAATGTCTCTAATTGAATTTTTTCACGGGCTGTATGGCATGTGGCACCATCTTGTTGGAACCACATGTCGTCTATATCAATATCATCCTACTGAGGCAGAAAGAATTGTGTAACAGTCACCCCAGTAACAGTCACTGTTTGACCAGCCTCATTTTCAAATAGTATGTGCCAATTTTGGCAATTAACAAAGCCCTCAAGGTGAAAATGTGCTTCATTGCTTAGGATGATTTTGCTCGAAAAATCAGCACCCACTTGTTGATGCTCAATAATCCATTCAACAAACTCTCTTCGGTGTGCATAGTCCATTTTTACTAACCCTAACCTATCACCTGTCGAATTTTTTTTTTTTGGGACTGCCAACACTTTACTGCACAAATCGCGGCAAATTCAAATCTTGCGTTAATTCTGGGACACCCTATATAATAGATTGACTTGCGACATTTTTGTGTTCGATTAAAATGGATCGTTCACAATAAAATCTAAAAATAAATTTTCATATTTGATTAAATAAATAAATACAAATTTATTTGCAATTTCTTTTGACGTTTTTTTTTCGTTATGTATACATGAAACGAACGAAACAGCTCGACCAGAATTAGAAAGCTGATAATGCCCATGTTGGGTCGCCTATTAACAGCATAAAAATATCGATAAACAAGCAGAAAACATAATATAGAATTTATCATTTATTTCTTTTCTTTTATAATATACAATCGAGCTCCATTTAATCGATAATAATGAACCGGTTCGATTTAATTCGATCACAAATTATATAAAAACGCGAATAAATTTCTCTTTACAAGTCGTTAAAAATTTTTCAATTTATTCAAAACCCTCAGGAGTACATTTTTTTTTCATCCAGACAAAGGAATTCAAGCTGATTAATAAAACCTATAATATTAGTTTATATCTCGACCTCCCCCCCCCCCTGACATTCGTGTTTTATTATCGTTTTTCTGCAATGTTTTTTTTTCGGGAATTTTTCCGGGTTCTGTACTCTCATGAAATTGCCCTCCTCAGTTTTTATAGCTTTATTATGTAGCTTTTTTTATTGCAAATATTTTATTGCATTCATTCACCCGGTGAAGAGAAAAACTTTTGGCAAATATTCCTTGGAGGATGTCTAATGGGGACTTGATGGAAGTTCCAAGCTTTCATATATTGATTAGGTTATGTAGCCAATTGAAATTTCAATATTTCATGTTCTTTCATCGTGTTTTAAAATCCAGCTTTATGATTCATCGTAAAATTTGAAAAATTTCACCTTGACTCCAACTTAGGTGTAAGTGCATCAAGTGCATTGTTTGTTCAATTTCTGGACAAGTCCTTCATTCAATTAAAAATTATTGTACTTTCCCAATAATTGGTTCGTCTCAGTACAAGTAAAAAGATTATGTCAAGTATTAACAATAAATTATATAACAACTATAGCCACTATTTACAAGACTTTCATTCGATAATATTAAGAGCTTTGTCTCCAGTCATTTCACCTCACTTCATATTGTCCCGTTTTAAATTGTTAACATCTTATATATATCTATATGAAATATGTATTACAAGCACTTGATTCCCTCTCAACATCGTCTCTTTTTCGTCTTCATCTTCATTGTTTCAAGGACTTTTTAAGTGTACCACTACGAAGACTTTATTGAAATTTATGTGATTCTCAAAGTGATCTCGCTGTCTCTGTCTCTTAATGAAATTGCTCATCGGAAATTGGATAATTTGAAGAGTTAATGCCTTGACGATTTGATCAATTGGCTCACACACACAGGCACTATACGATGAACATCACCTAAGTATCGTTTTTATAAAAATTTCAAATTGACAATTTTCATTGTTTCAAATTCAAATTTTTATGAGGATATGTTGTGATTAGAGAGTCTAAATGGGAAAAAATTGAACGGAAATATTCAATAAAAAAAGGTTAGGTATTTGGCAATGAACTCGTAAATCTCATTAAAATTAATTAAAATCGTTTTATGACTTCATGAGTTCGTATAACAGCGACGATGGTCGATATAGTGAAAAATGTGAGAAATGAGAATGACAAGGAAATGTTCCAGTATTAACTAGAAAAATAATTTAATCAGGGTCTGGCTTTTGGTTTTTGGAATTTGGTGACGTTTTTTATTTAAAATGTTCTCAATTATAATTTAACTTATTGGGTTCTTGTGGCGAAAAGAGTATTTACTAGACACTTTGATAAGTAGAGGGTTATTTTTTATTAATTTTTATTTCCCGTTTTCCGGGAAAAAACAAAACCTTTCCAGAAAAAAAAAATTATTCATTGCGATTGCGATACCGGTACCAAAATTTTTGTTTAGTTAACTGTAATAGTCGTAAAAATATAAAACTTTATAATCAACATATTAACACACTTATCAAATCAGCATTCATCACTTTATAAATCAAAAATTCGCTAACCAAAAATAAATTGAATATTTATGTTACGTGGAAAAATTATTAAAATGCCATTGTATAAATGCTGGAAATATTACTACAAATCCACGAAAAAAATTTAATGCTTTAATGTATATACATCCCACAGTTTATGAGGGGGTATATTATCGGTACGTGACATTTTGGCGCCGCCGTTTGGGCGCGGGACGTTTTGACGCAGGACGTTTTTTTACGGGGGGTTTTGCTACATTGTATCACGGTCCTAAGACTATGCGGGGTTGTTTTTTATCAACTTTCGATTTCCCATTTAAAACAACAGTGGCTTAGTGGCGCCAAAACGTCCTGCTTCGGTATATAAAATGTATTCTCTAGGTTTGTTTCAATTGTCCTTCTGGTGATGTTCAAATATTGACTAATAGACAAAAAGCAAGACGACATTGACCAAGAGACAAGAGTGAGTGAAGAACATAAACTGACAAGTTCGCTTGAGTTACAAACCGGTTAACCAGTGCTTAAAAATTGCCAAAACAGTATCGATATAAGCGCTTGTCACGAAAATATACGAACATGGGTCGACTCTCGGCCTAATGCAGTCGAGCGGTTTTAACCTGAAACAGTTCTTCACTCACTCTTGGTCTCTTCGTCAATGTTGTTTTGCTATTTATCTATTGGTGATGTTTTTGATCGCCATGGCCGGATGATATGCACAAACCTTCTGTGTCATCCAATTTTTGTTTCAAGAGAAAATCATCGTTAAGTGACTTTGTCCTTAACTGCCTCTCGTTTCTTAAATGTTATTTTCTAAATAAGTAAATGAAAACAATTTTGCTTATGCTATATTTTATTGATTATATATTATATCTTACTGACTTTATTTAATTTTGAGTTAATTTTATTTTATTTTTTTGCAAAAACAACATTTATTTAATTTTTCCCAAAAACTTTTACAATTGGCACCTCAAGTTTAATATTTTTTAAATTTCCCGGGATTCCCGGAAAACTCATTTTTAAATTTCCCGGGATTCCCGGAAAATTCATTTTTACATTTTCCGTTTTCCGGGAACAAAAATAATCCGGGAAAAATAACCCTCTATTTATAAGTGTTTCTACCATCGAAATACATTTAAAAATTTTCCAATACAATTATAAGGTAATTAACGCCTTCTTTTGGTAACACCATAAGTGAATCTATACTCATGTTGTGTGTATAATTGAAAAAATGGATACAATATTGAATTTAAGTTTTTTAAATTACGTTAGTAATTTAACATTGATTCAATCTAGGATATTGACCTATTATCCTTGAAATAAGCAAACACTTGCTCCATTTTTTCGATGAAAAATTAAATCCTTATATATTATAATGATCGAGAAAAAAATTAATTAATCAAGAAAATGGTTGATGACACCACAAAGTGATTATCATTTTATTATAAACTTATTATTAATTTTTTTTAAATTCAAACTCTTCCTTCCTTCTATTTATTCTTTTTACCATTTTTTTGTTCGTTTGTAAGTACCTACAAAGAAAATGAATTTCATTATAAAAATAAAAGTTTGTTATAAAAGAAAAATGTGGCAAGGAGATTGACTTGTTTGATTAGTTTTGTTTGGAAGACTATGATGGTGTTTGTGTCTGCTATGTTTTTTTTTCCTCTTTTTTTTCAACCCTTCACAATGGTATTAGTGTGTACCATAATATACATACACATACACACACATACACGTGTTGGAAAACTTGTTTTCAGACCATAATTTATAACAAAAAGACGAACGAAGAAGACACCATCATCATCTTCCTCAACATGCACTCATTTTTTTTTTCTTCTCTCCACTCTCTACAAGTTTTGATCATCTCAACCTGTCGTCCGAAAAAAGGATAAAACCATTCGATTATGTAGTCGAGTAAAGGGGTGAGACGTGACGTCATTTCTGTCTAATCGTGTATCGTGTCTTTGTCGCACCGTTAATTATCTCGCTGGATTTTTAATAACTTGGACCATTTGACCGGCCCAATAATTACTACTTCTTGTACCTCTCCATTAAAAACAGAAAATAAAAAAAATAAAAAAGCAGGGAAACAAGAAGACAAAGCCAGAGAGAAAAGCAAACGACCTATCAAATATTATTTTTAGATAACCATATTTTCTTCTTCTTCTTCTTCTTCTTTTACATTTTTTTTTAATACAAGATTCGTGTAATATTATTATTAAAACAATCATAATAACAATAAATTACCATTTTCAAGCTTCCCTCCATCTCCCCCGCGCCACCAACTTTTAATTTTATAATAACAACGTTATACACACACACACAAAGGTGAATAACTTGTTTCATATATTTTTTAATTTCAAAAATAAACTGAACATCTTTTTAATTTTTCATCTATCTAAAGATATGGATACTAAAAATATTTACAACACTAATGATTTGATTTTATAAATTAATAATTAAGGTTTTTTATCTCAACGAAACTCCTTTCTCTTAAATTGTAAATAGTTTAGTAAGACTTAGAGACTCCCACTCAAAATCGCTTTCTCTTCATCTCTTCATTTCTATTATTATTGAGTCCTTTTGATTAAGAAGACCATTTTGGCAAAGGATCGCCTATGATTGCCTAAGTAACAGCAGTTATAGAACTGTCTGGAACTCTACTACTAATTTGAAAAAATCTGGAAAAGGACGAAAGTTAGAAGAAAAAGTTTCAAATAAAACTTGTAGAAAGAAAATCATTACACCAAAAATGTTCTGAGGAAATTTTCAATTTTCCTAATAGTTCATCTGCTAGAAGCGACCTAAGGTTTTCTCTCTTGAAATAGTATAATTTTTTTACAATAGATAGCGTAGTTACATCTGACACTTATCGATAAGAAAACAGTTTGAAATTCAGCATTTGAGCAACCAGAAAAACAATAATAGACCTGCAAAAATGATGTCCATGGTGATATTTCCAAGAGTGTAGCCCTCAAATTTTTCAAACACTGTTTTTTTTTTCAAATTTGTTTGTTGTCACAACAGTTTTCTTGTTTTATTCTACAACAATCAGAGCTTTAAAGCTTCAAAACAACTGAAACTTCATTATTTTAGCTTTTAAGTTTTAATTAGTAATTGTTAATCTTTCAACCAAATTTTGTTTTCCCTATCATTCATTAAGAACTCTTTAATAGTTGCCCTTAACGATATGACGTCATTAATTTTAATAAAGATGAGTTTTAGTAAAAATGTGAGAAATAAGAATGACAAGGAAATGTTCCAGTTTTAACTAGAAAAATGATATAACCAGGATTTGGTTTTTGAATTTATAATTTGGTGACGTTTTTTATTTGAAATGTTAACTTTGGGTTCTTGTGGCGAAAAGAGTATTTACTGACTCAGACACTTTTATAAGTGTTTCTATCATCAAAATACACTAGAAAATGTTTCATTACAATCATAAGGTAATTAACGCCTTCTTTTGGTGAAAAACCATAAGTGAATCTATACTAATGTTGTGTCGTAAATGACTAAAATTTTAACTCGATTTATAATTAAAAAAAATGGATACAATATTGAGTTTAAGTTTTTTAATTACGTTAGTAATTCATTGGAAACTCTTTAAAAGTTGCCCTTAACGATATGACGTCATTATTTGTAATATAGATAGCTCTGCAAACAGGTACAGAAATATTTTTGGAAAAATAAAACCATTCGGGTTATCTTACAAAGCAACTACGTGGCTATAGAAGGTGTTACAAATTTATGTAAATTTTTACTTAAAAATCAATACCTAAATATAGGTAATTAAACAGGTATATTAGTCAAAAATTGGAAAAAAGTATAAGACTCTGTGTCTTTAAATGTTGAAATTTTTAATAAATACTAAAAAGTGTACCTACATAAAGTAAATGAAGGCTTAAATTTCGACAAAATCACTATGTGACCACACGGTGTGTCACACAATTATCTTTAAAACTATTAAGAAACTTAATTTCTATTGATGTTTAACTCGTCATCAATCTTATTAATAAAAATATGAACATAAATGTTTCGTGTTCGAGATTCACTGCTTGACTTGATTTTTAAGAATACTTGACTTGATTTTCAAGCTACTTGGTCTGAAATTTAAAATAAATCAAGTAAAACTCATATTTCCAAATAATTTAACTAGAGATTGACCTAGCAAGTTTCGTTTCAACTCAAAATGGCTAGCTTAATTTATTTTATAAAATTTCAAACTACTTGACTTGATGAATCCTTTCTGAATATTTTTTTTAGAGTTTTTTTTGAAAATATACATTTTAGGTTCACTGAGTCCAAAAAAATTTTTTTTAAATAAATGTCTGTGTGTACGCGATGCCATATCGAAGATATCAAGAAGCTTGATCCCAAATTCACTAAACTTGAGCAGTATTCAGTTAAATCAAAAGCTCTTTATAAGCTTTTTACCAAATCCACCATTACATTTCTAAACTTAGAACATCCGAAAAATGTCTCCGTAACAATTATTTGCTTCTTTAAAACAATCGACTGTCGAAAAGTCTTTGGTCCCAATTTTCATTTGTTTAATTGTTGCGCATACATTTTGTTTTAATTTTTTTTGTTTAAACAAATTTGTAAAGAAGTTAGTTAATCTTTCATGTTAATAAAAGAAGATATAATAATCTATTGTTGTAAACCGTTGTTTTTTTAAGGATTTAGTCGTAATATTGGGAAAAAATAATAATAAGGATATCAAAGAAACCTTGTATCCAATTTTTATTTGTACAATGTGAACGAATCAATGTTTGTCTTGTGGTTATAGAGAATTAGGCGATTCATTTTTATTTGATTGGAACAAGTCCAATAAAAAAAAACGTAGCTATCATTGTTGTATTAGCGATTTAAGGATATTAAATGTATGTCTTTGTATTTAGGTAATATTTTCATTTGTTTGTTGAACTGTGATTGTTGTTTGTTTTAAACAATTGACAATAGTTTTAGCCTCAAAATTGCTTGTTTTAATTGAGTCGTTTTTGTTAATTTTTTCCAGTGACAAAATGGTGAGTGTTTATAGTTTTTTTTTTTATTTAAGTCAATATGAGTGAGTTCAAAAATAAATATTATAACATGTATAAATGTATATATAGTAAAAATTTCGTTACCGATATTTGTTTTATCATTATCGTGTTAGTATAAGTATATTACGTAAGTGAAGGAATTTCGAATGAGTATTTTGTCGAGATAAGGTGAGCCACACCTAATTTGATTTCTTTTTTTTTTAAGTTTTTTTTTTTAATGTTTATCATAAACGAAATTATTTTTAATCTTTTTATATTAGGATAAAATATTCAGAGATAAGAAACTAAAATTTGACTTGCTTACGAATCGATGCAGTAACGACCAAAAACCTGGACAGAAAATCGTGAAAACTCACCTGAAACAGAAAGAAAAAAAGATTAGTTTTGAAAAACTAAGACATCAATTAGAAAATTCCGTTATTCTATTAAAAATAATTAGAAAAGACAAGAAAAATGAATAAATATTTGTTGTTTAATCGTACTCGAGAACGTCGAAAAAAATTGTCAATCAAAATTTGAATTTGTAATTGTTTAATTTTGATCAGTCCATTCGCGATGAGAAAATTTAATTAAAATTTTCAGATTAAAATTAAATAGTCGCAAAAAATTGAACATTTTCCGGCAAAAAAAAGCCCGAAACTGAATGCAAAAAATATAACGAAAAGCTCTCGTTCTGTTAAATCTATAAAATGCCTCCCGTCCTCGTGGTGCATTGGCGCCCGTTTCGTTCCCTCCGTATATCAAAGTAACGGGTTAGCGGGTGGTTCATTTTTTTTTTCACACACAGAGATACCGGTAGATAATTTTTTCAATTTATTTTCCTCATTCTGACGATTTGAATTCTCTCTTCAGCCACTATGGTCTTTGACGTCACCAAAACAACCCTCGGGCTCCCTAAATCAACCCCTTCCCGTTTTCATGTCTCATCCCATCACAGTTCATACACATATATAGACATATGGGGGAGTCAGTATGAGAGAAGTACATATATATATATGTACATCTCATTTGTACTACGTTCAGGTAGGTATATAAAACAATTTTAATTTCCGTATAAATCATCAAATACAAACATTAATGTAATTATTCATTTGGAAGTTTAGAACTGATAAAAAAATGAAGGTAGGCAATTTTTTTAAACATTAATTTATAAAAAAATTTCATGATAAGAGTCAATTCATGAAAGTGACAAGGCTTGTTAATATTTTCTATTTTAATAAACAGAACCGCAAAGTTGCAACCTTTTTTGATTTTTGAATTTTTTCAATTCTGAAATAGAAAGTTTTAAAATCACGAAGTTTTTTGCAGTTACATGGTAAAAACTTTCTAAGAGCATTGTTTAGAAGTTAGTCTCGTTTGCAACCCCTATTTTTACAAGGGTTGAAATTGTAAATAACCAAGTTTTAGGGAATTGCATCGTATACTTGTACTTATCAGTGTTGAAAAATCAAAACTAAACTTTGGTAACGTCATTTACATTTTAAACACCTTCTTACATGAAAATTTTGATCTAGACCATAAGCCAAATCAACAAAAAACCTTAACCACCTGTTTTATATTATTTAAATGCATTATTTTAATTTCCAATTACCAATGATATGTTTCATAAAAAACCAAGTCGCAAATTAAATATTTATTTCCACTTCCACTTAACCTCAGCCATAAACCAAAACATCAAAACCGTGTAATTTATGAAAATTGAAAAAGTTTCCTCATCCCACGTTCCATCTCGCCAATATTACCATCCACAAACCGAAGAATTTAAAAGTTGAAACACAATGAAAAAAATTCGAAAAATCAAAAAAGTTTTTCGTTTATTTCTGTTAATTCATGTTGGGTTTTAATGTAGATTGGGAAAAAAGAGTAAAAAATATTTGGAACCCTTGATTAATAAGAATTATTTTCAGTATGAGAATATTTAATTTTATGACCAGTCGTGTCCTGGCCGTTTCGTAACAGGTTTCCAGTCATTTTAAAACGCATCGACATTGAACATAAATAATTTGTGTTGTGAGAAAAATAATTCAGATTTATGATAATTGGTTTTATGAGAGAGTTTATAATATTCATTTTTCGGCTCCCCTCTCACACAAGTCATTACTTTTCAAACACTAAATAATCATTGTTATTAGTTACAATATCGAAGATCACATGAAATCTTTGATATTTCAAAACAGAAACAATAATCACTACACCATCCCTTAATAAATGGGTGGCTTAAAGAAGACAATAACGTTCGTAAATCACATCAAAATTGTAATAATTCCGAGAATAAATCTCGTCGCGCATAAATCATACATTTATAATAATATTAAAGTTGCCTCGACTCAAACTTTAAACTGTAATTCTGAATTTCACAACGTCGATCGTAAATTTCAGCTGTCAAAAGGTCTTAATATTTTTTTTTTCTCCTCTTTCTCACAACGAAACCGAACTCAAGTCACCGCGACTGCACGAGAGCTCTTTTATGAGTTGAAAATAATTTTAAAAAAATAGTTACTAGAAGCGAATATAAACGATTTAAAATTAGATTGAAATCAATGAAATATTCGCTTGAGCTCTCCACATTGGCAATGGTAATTAAAAGTCGTTTAATAGCTAAGATTGAGACAAAGGAAAAAGGTTGGTCTAAGCAAAGTTTATTGGTTGGTGTCATTGAATAATTTTCTAAAAGATTTTTTTTTTTTTTTTAATAAAAGACCAGTAAAGCCACAAGATTTAATTTAAAAATTTAAATAAATTCAACACAAAGTTAAACGAGATTTCCATTTAAGTTTTGTTTACGTGTTGTATATTAATATTCTAACATCGATGTAATTATTATTTATCGCATTATTACATTTAAAGCTTCCTCCCTTATGATAAAATACGAGTTGTTCATCTTTCTTTCGCTTACTACAGTTTTGCAATACGTGGATAATCACGTTTCCTTCTCCCACAAACTGGGAATATTAAATTCTCGTGTTCGCTGGAAATTAGATTCTGATTGACGTTGTTTTAATTTAAAATTAATTACATTCACTATGTATAGATATATATTATATAATGCATCTTATATGTAACTATTATGTACGTAAAGTTTCGATTCAATATCTGTATAATAAACAATGTTTGAATATATATTTTTAAAATTTAAGTGAAAAAATTTATTAATCATTAAGTTTTTAAAAGTATTTTTAGTTTTTAATCTTCCAAACGATTAAATTTCGATGTGATTTATAAGAAATTTTGTATTTGTGTCTATGGGTAATTCTCATGAAATCTTGAAATTCCTGTCCTAGCAGTTTTTAAAATAAACCTAACCGACTAAGGATGTTTTTTTTCGAAAGAACATCATCAAGCCTAAAAATGTTGGTAATAACTTTGGGATTGTATGGGCATTTGTGAGGAATAATAAATATATAGTACTCTGAAAATCATTCCCTCACTATGTCCCAAACTCCAGATTAGAACATTGTCTAAAGTTTTTATTGAGAAGTTCTTAAAAAATCCGTTTGTAACCAGGACTTGTCTATTGTATGCTTTTAATGCTGTTGAATCCAAACTATTAAGTTGTTACAGTCTAAAGAGCTTTAAAATGGAGGAGTGTCACCATTTTGTGAGGTTGGGAGTGACACGGCTCTTCAAACTATCTCAGCAGTGGATGGGCCAGGCCAGCTAACCAACCAATGAGGAGCGACGTGATTGTAGACCTTTTCTAGAAAAATTTCGGACCACCCGTGACGCGAGGGTTTGACCAAATCGGTGAACTAAAGGAGAAGCGGAGTTTCTAGCAGAGTCTATTGTTCCAAGAAAAATAGAAAGTTCAAACAAGAGAATGGAAATTTTCTAACAAATCAAGCATCTGGACATATTCTGCAACGAATTGGGCTTAGCTTTCAAATTTTCAAATAAAATAACTTGCAAATTTAAGTCAAGTAGTTTGAAAATCAAGTCAATTGATGAACCTCTAACTTTAAAGAGACTCGTAAGAGATGTGATGCATTTTTTTCGAAAATAATTTTGGTGTTATTCGAACTCAATTATTTGTAAGAATGTTAGCTTTGAAAAGAACAAAGATCGAGACAAAAGTTGCTCAAGTTTTCGATCTAAAAAAATCACGAAAAAAAAAAACTTACGACCGTAATAAATCACATGATTGCTACGAGCGTTGTTTTAATTAATTCTTTATATTTCTCATTTAAAATTAACAAAGCCGTCATAAATAGAACGCCCTTGAGGGACTCGAAACTCGAAAGGTTGAGCAAATAAACCTTTGAGACTATATTATGGCAATCGCAAGCCTATGGCCTCATCAACTTATTGTGATTCAAACAAATCAGAGAGGCGGAGGGTGGAACGAAGACTTTATTGATACAATTAATTAGGCCCTTCATTACAAGGGCTCTTTGCAATTCGGACGAAATACCCATCTATTCTCGGGAAAGAGTCGAGCAATTAGTAGCCGTTTTCCTTCATGTGTTGTCACTTTGCAAAGGTCGCGTTTTATCAATCAATTAGACACAAAAGGTAGAAAGTCATCGGGAGTGAATTTTCCCGGCTGACAACGTCCTTTTAGCCAAACCCTTTCATATCGACTCAAATATTCGGAACAATCATCGAGTCGATATAAAGGCTATATGGAATAATTTTGAGGCTTTTACGACTAATTGATGTCGATAAATAGCCCTTTTATTTAATTTAAAATGGACGAGAATATTGAAGTTACGAAATCGATTCATATTTTAGTAAATTTAACCTTCATTTGTAATTAACAAACATAAAGTCAAATAAAAAACACATCTAGCCAGGTAAATAAAGAGATTTTTACGTTTCAACATATTTTATGCCCTTGGTGTTGCAGCTTCAAGTAGCTAAACGATTTCAAGTTTGTATAAATCGATTAAAATAGTGAAATTAAGTTTTAATTAAAAAGTGAAAAGATTGAAAAAATTTCTTATTTATAAGTTTGTCAGTTCTTTCGTAATGAAAGGCGCAGTTTTTCTTAATAGTGAAATATGAAAAATACACACACCCAATTTATAAAAAAAAGTGGGAAAATTATTTTAATTAAGTCGTAATTTAATAGTTGTAATAATAAACGAACTGTTGGTCATCTTTTGGCGCTTCCTCTACCTATACATTTCAGGTATTTAAAGCGTTTAAAAAAACGGTTTTAGAGCAAACGAACGAATGAACGAAACGAAAAATATATCTAGTAATATTTATGTATCTATACGTTTGGTTTATAAATAAGAGGAAAAAAAAAAATGTCTATTAATATCGAAGCATAAGATAATAAATAAAATTGGCTTTTCAAACGGCTGAAACGTCCAATAAAATTTTATTAATGTTTTAATTTATATATTAAGGAAATTTATACTTCTTAATTACGTTCGCGTTTTTAGACGATGTTGGAATTTTTACTTTTTTTATTTTGATTTTTAAATTTTAATGGTATTTGTAATAAAAATAGACAATTTGTTCATATGAAATTTTATTTGAGTGCAATCATTTTGAAAGACGAATTTAACGTAAAAATCAAAGCAGAATTCTTGCTTGACAAATAGTTTTTGATAAAATTTGATTTTTATATAAATGTGTAACAGTCTAAGAAGCTTTAAAATGGAGGAGTGTCGCCATTTTGTGAGGTTGGAAGTGGCACGGCTCTTCGAATTATCTCAGCAGTGGATGGGCCAGGCCAGCTAACCAACCAATGAGGAGCGACGTGATAGTAGACCTTTTCTAGAAAGATCTTCAAACACCGGACCACCCGTGACGCGAGGGTTTGACCAAAAGTATTAATCGGTGAATTAAAGGGAGAGCGGAGTTTCTAGCATATTCTATTGTTCCAAGTTCCAAGAATGGACATAAGAAGGAAAACTTCACTTAAAACTACGCATCAAAGACGAAGCTTCAAAAGAATTGAAAAAATTTTAACAAAGTTCAGCAATATAGTAATATAAAACTTAACACTTATATTTTGTTGGATCCAGACAAATCGAGCTTGACTATAAATCACATTTATATCAAATTTTATTAAAATTTCGTCATTCATTTTGAGCATGAAGAATAATAATTGGTTCCCATATGAACCAAAAGTCTTTTCAGGATAAAAAGTTCAGCCATTTTAAAAGAATAATGCAAGTTTTCCAAAATAAAAAAGTTTTTTGCACCATTTAATTCATAAACTATCCTATATACAAAAGTTTTCGCCAATGTTTACGTTATTTTAGTACTATGTATATAGTAAAGGAAGTATTGTAATCTGGGCGAATTTTTGAAATCGAGCTTTCACCGGAAATACATGTTGTGAAGAACAAAAAAGTGGTTTTTAGGAATATGCCTGTGTGTGACAGCCATATCGTATCAAAAGCTTTATCCGAATTTCACTAAACTTGGATTTAAGCCTGCATGTTATATCTAGTTGTGCCACGAAGCTTTTGGTTGAAATCATTTAACCGAAAGCTCAACATTATTCTTAAAGTTTTTGAGTTTTTTCAATTTTTTTCGAAAACGGCTTTAACAATTTTTTTTAAAACTTTCTATAGTTCTTAAACTCATTGATGCCTACAACTTTAATTTGAAACTTTTTCCTGAGAAAATTCGAATCAAGACGGTTTTGGGGTGAAACTTGGGAATTTGTTATATACAAGGGTTGTATGCATATTATAATTCTGTTTCTATGTATAGTTATAAAGTGCTAATATTTCTTTTAACCAAGAGCGAGTTTCATAAATCAAAATAAAAGAAAGTACTGTGACGCTACGCAGCAGATATTTTCACTTTTGGTTGAGAATTAGGAATCCACTAATTGGTTTTCAAGCACCTTGGCTTAAATTTGACCTAAAATCAAGCCAAATCTAAGTCAAATGTTGATGTTAAGGATCAAGTGCAGTAATGAATTCATGACACATGTCCAGGTTTTTTTTTCGTTGGCAGAAAAACAGGTTAGGGCTGTTGTTGAGACACCCCAATAGTCTGCAGATGCTTTCTCAGTCCGGTTTTAGTCCCGTAACTCTCCTAAGTTGGTTCCTTCCCAGCCGTAATACCTCAGCAGTGAGCGAGGGGCAAATTTCCCCGCTCTTTTTCTTGTTGAGCTTCTGACCGGAAATTTCCAGCCAATATTTGTTTTGATGCTGTCTTAAATGACTTTTTATCGTCTTTTTGACAGCAGATTTGATGATCCCCACTCTTGAACCTACGAGTGGGGTCATCAAACCAACCCTAGCGCAAGCATCAGTTCCTTCATTGCCCTCAATTCCCTTATGCCAGTAGCCAGTTTTTTTTTTTTTCACTTCTGGTTGAGAATTAGAAATGCGCCACTTGCCTTAGTTTCCAAGCAATTCGACTGAAATTATTTTAAGTCAAATGTTGATGTTAAAGATCAAGTCAAGTATTAAATTCATGGCACAACATGTTCAGTTACTTGACTTGATGAATCTGTAGTTGAGAACCAACAAACATTCTAACTTTTTTCAATCTAACCTAGAGGAAATTCATGGTTTCGTCACTGTTTAAAAACCAATAACTACATTTTCAATACATTATTCTTCAGGACAAAAAATATTATGGGTGTGCTTTTTATCAAAAACTAGGGATCAAGTCAAGTAACTTGATATTTTATGCAACGAATTGAGCGTAATGTTATTAATATTAGAAATAAACTCTAGATTCAACGCTTGACTTAATTGATATTTAAGATTAAGATTTGCCTTGAGCTTGACTTGGTTTCAAGTCAAATTTAAGTCAAGCTTGTTAGTTTTTTTTTTTAAATTGAATAACTAATTAACGGTTAACTTTACTTGAAGAGCAATTTTTTGGCTTATAGTTTAATAAAAAAAAAATAATAAAAGTTCTACGCTAACTTCTTTCCGGTAAACAAAGGCATAGCTTTTTTTAAAAATTGCCAAAATTTTGAAGATCATTTTTTAAACCCACGTAAATTCAAATCTTGCCCGCTTTGCTGAGCTTAAATAATAAAAAAAAAAAAATTTTCAAAGAGTTTGATAAATTTTTATCTAAAAATTTAATAAAGAATTTCAAGTCTGAAATTTATAATGTACTTATTTTGAAAAACATAATTTTATAGTCGTTTTGTCTGTGCTAGGATTTATGTAATTTATTTTTCCGACCAAAGTTTCATCCACACGTTCCCATTCCACCCGTCACCCCTATCCCGGCCAAGATATTAAGTAACGTGGCGTCGTTTTCGCAGACGCCCGTCATTCTATAAGGGATCCGCCAACTATATGGGGGATGACAGGAATAATTATGGGAGTGTAAAACGGGATGTGATTGGGAACGGGAATTCATAACTGTTTGACACTAATGGCACAACTCCGGGTAATTTATCACAGTCAATTGTTTATTACTGATTATTACTAACTATTAATATTGGATGTATATTGGCTGTGTTATATGTTTGAGGTGTACACGGAGCAAGTTCCCGAATGGGGGAATTGTCGGGAACGGCGCGGCGAGGCGCGGGGGCACACGAAACGGGAAACAATTTATAGTGTTGGAAAATTTACTAATTGTAAAATATTAATTTGCCGCGTTACCGTTTAAATTTATGGATATTATTAATTGGACTTTTATTATTAAAAACGATTTGAATAATAAATTTTTCGCCTCATAATAAAATTCATATTAAATTTATGAAGCGAAACATAATTTCGTCAATATATCATTTGTAAAGCTCGGAGCTTTTTTATGGTCTTGTAATCGTTTTTATTTGTACGAACAATTTTTGGGTCTGAGTTTTGTTTACCAAATCCTTTGATCCTTGAATTACATGTGACGTAACTCAAGGTAATCTGTGAGACTTTGTTAAACTTTCTATTTAAATATTTCTGATTGCAATTTTCAGTTTTAAAAAGTAAAAATAATTACAAATTTTTTCTTTTAAACTAAACGATTTGTATTCTTGTGTTAATGGAGGAATGTAAACAAAAAAATGTACAAAGATATTTGTTTGTATTAAGATTGTCTGTGTAATATGCAAATGTGAAAATAAACAAGGATTTATATCTGTGGATCGAAATGAAAAATGAGCTGGAAAAATTATTCATCCTTAACGGAGACTCCCCACCGATTGTTCGATCCATGCATTCGCGTTTAATTTCTCTATTAAAATTAAGTTGGTATAAAGAAGCAAACAAATTCCATTAAAACATGTAATTCGTAATTATTTTGAAAAGATTCAATTTAAATATTTTTATTATTTTTTTTTCATTTCACTAAAACATATTTCAAAGAAAATAATTATTGTATTAAAAAGTTTTGAGAAAAAGGTTTTCTCTTTTCTCTCGATTTATTATTTTATCAGAAGTAACGTTTTGTTTATCTTGTGAAATCACATTAATTTCGGAATGTCGAAGAAGCAGAAAAATACTGTACATATATATGTACGAAAGGTTTATAAATGTGTGCATAAGACATATTGACAACTCATTGCAATAAATCACGCATTCACGATCCATAAATTATGTTATTATTTCACCAGAAGGCAAAATTATTGTCCGAGATCACTTTCTCTGGAGCTCCACAAACACACATGCCACTAATAGAAAGGTCCCCAAACCAGCAACAGATCGACAACCAACTTAAAATATTATTTTTAATAATTTTTGTAAAAAAGTAAATTTCGCTGACTCCGGACGTAATTATTATATTTCACAAATACCACTCACTAAAATTCACAACACAAATTATAAATTAAAGTAAAAATAAATGTAAAAATCACAAAACAAAAAATCCAAATTGTTAGTTTTGTATCTCGACACGGAAAAAAATGTGTTGTAGTTTTAACAACATTCCTTGTTAATTTTACTACATTAACTAGTATTATATTGGATGACACCACGTGTGGTAACGTTTACCAGTCAAGTGTAATTAAAAAACTGTTTAACAACACGAACTAGTAAAAATGTAGTTGAATTTTTGACACTTGCATTTATCTGTCAAAATTATTGGTTATGTTGTACGCGGCGCATGCGCAAACGCCAAAATTTGTTAATTGTACAACACTCAGCAGTTGTAACAGCTACATATATTTACTACACTATGGTAGTAAAAAATACTATACGTTAGAGCTGAATACAACACAGTGTGTTATCTACTGTTACATTTGTGGTTATAGTGAACACAAAGTGCAGTAAAAATATTACAAGTTTAGTGTTGTAAATCTTACACCACTATTTTTTTCCGTGCAGATACGTATTACAAGATACGTATAGATACAAAATTTGGAATTTTACAAGATTTGGATTTTTCGTTTGTGATTTTTACATTTATTTTACTTGAATTTATAATTTGTGTTGTGTATTCTAGTGAGTGGTATTTGTGAAATATAATTTTTGTAATTTAATAATTGAGTTAATTTAAAAAAAATAAATATCCAAAATTTAAGTTTTTTGAATTTTTTATCAATGTTTCTTTAAGTCTTTTGATAGCATGGGGTTAATAAAGTTTCTTGCTCATTTTTATCTTTATATAATGAGGTCTTGGTGGATATATCAGGATCTTAGACAGAAACCCCTGAATTATTTGACAGATGGCAGTGATCCTCAATCTTTTTTTTCGTTGTTCCGGTACGGTTTTAAGAAATTTCAAAAATTCGCGGCACACTGACCATAATATAAACATTAATAATGTTAGCGTTTCTAAAGTTTGACGGCACACTTCATGAATTCCACGATACCCGAAAGTGCCGCGGCACACTGGTTGAGAATCACTGCCATATGGGCTTGATTATGGACTGGATAGAGTAAATCGACAAATTTTCGTCCAGGGATAGTTTAAAAATCTCCTCGTAAGAGATGTAATATGTTCTCAGTATAAGGAAAACTCAAATCTATCCCCTCCGAGTTGCATTCATTTAAAGTCAAGCAGTAAGTCAAGTAGTTACACACATATTGAAAAAAAAAGGTGGCTTGATTTTTCATTTATATATATGTTTGATTTCGAGTCAAAAGCCTAATTATATGCCGTCTTTGCTTGAAAGCGACAGAAGCGACGAAGCATTTGCTATGCTCGACGCCTGGCAAGATAGCAATGGCAGCCCCTAGGCAGGTGCTGGCTTTCTTTAAAAGCCTGACGCTCCTCTAGACAGAACAGAGGATCGCATCACAAAAGATCTCATTGGTCGGTCATTGAGGAAAGGAAAATCCCAAGACCCATAAAAGCAAAAAAAAAAAATTGCCCTTGAAAATGATTGGCAATGCTTGACTTGATACAAGCCTGAAAATCAAATCAAGTAATAAATCTTAAGTTACAACTATTCCATTTCCAAAAAACCTAATAGAAGTATTTATTTGAATTGCCTATAGTTGAAGTTTTTATTGATTTTTAAGTTTGATTTTTTGTTATTATTTTTTAATATTTTGTAATTTGCGTTAAGACCATGAGTCTTGCCTTCATTAACCAATATGCTCTCCTTTCACTCAAAAAAGATAATTCTCATTTTTATAACGTTTTAATCTGCTTATGTCACTCGACAGTGTATTGACTAACATTAGGCATCCCTCTGAACCATCGAACCTTTTATGTTTAATATAGTTTCAAAGAATATTTTTTGGATTTTTTAAAAATCTCCAATAAAAACGATCCATAATAAACAATTGAATGTAAAAATTTGAAAAAACCAATGACTATTTTTATTTTGATTAGCGTTAAAAAATGGTCTATCTATAAAATACGTCAAATTTGAAGGCCTGAAAATGGCTAAATGAAACTTTGGGGGGGGATCACAGTTATTGGAATCTTTTGTCTTGCTGGACACTTTACAGCTCTTAAAAATCGATAATTTTCAGCATTAGATGTGGTATAACCTATAAATTGGAAATTTGAATTCAACAGTGCCGAATATTTTAATATGTATCTCTTTATAGGAGGTATTTAGCAAATTTTTTATAAGAAACAAAATTTTAGAGTATAAAATTTACTTTAAGTTTAATCCTTATAAATTTTTAGTTAAATCTTAGCAGTTTCAAAATAATTGAGATTAAAAAAAAATTTTAGGTTATAAAATCTTTTTTTCAATTTATCTCATTTTATTAAGGCTTAAAACAAAATTTATATTAGAAAATTTTATTAAAGATAATAATTGCTTAAAAAAAAGTGTACAATGATATTTTTTGTACGATAAACTAGTTTTGAGATAATGAGCTTTAAAGTTTCAATTTGTAGCTATCTAAAAATCGTTGAACTGTTGATAGAGTTAATAAGGTTTTTGGATTATATAATCATTTTCAAGATTCATTTTTTTAACTAAAATATGACTCTATATAATTGATTTTTAGTACGTATTCAGATATCTTAGTTAATATCAAGAAAAATGGCTAAAAATTCTCGATTGGTAAACATGGTGTGATTTTCTCTAATTAATATATCAAACTCAAATTAATTTGTTGAATTAGTCGTTTACATGCCTCAAACCAAATCGTGCATGTGTCATTTCGAACCAAATTCACCTTTATTTTAACAAAAAAAAAAAAAAAAATTCTATTGAGTCAAACCGGATTTGTACCTTCCACTCTACTTACACCAAAACTGCAATTTCGATTCATTAAAATATCCCAGCCAAATAATTATTATAATCTAAAAAAATGTATTTTCACTTTTGGCTAATTATTATACATCTCATCTTTCACTTTTCCCCATTTAAATACATTAAATAGAAATTAACAACTTGTTTCTCACAAATACATATAAATTTTTCGGTGATCTTAAACCAGTTTTGTTCGCTAAATTCGATACTCTCTGGGCCATACCACCACTTTTGCCACCACACTCGTGTAAATTTAACGAATTTTTCAAAAAAAAAAAAAGTTGTTCTTTATCGCGACACACAAATTCCTCAAGTCAACTTTGCAAAGGACACAAATCACGATAATTTCCAGCCAAATGCAAATTATCAACATTTTATGACACAATCACGTAAATATTTGTGTAAATTTATTTTTAAAATCAAAAAAACATACAATTAAGAATTTTTATTAGCATTCCAAACAGCTTTAAAATATTGTTTCAAGCAAATCTCAAACGAGTTATTATTTAATATCAAGTTTTTATTGAAGATTTACTTGTGATAAATTAGTTCTAATAACAAATTAAAGTTAAAAAATGACGAGAAAAGTTTGAAGCCAATTTAATAGTTCGAAAAAAAAATATGAGAAGAAAAATGGAAGTATAACGTCAGGGGGAATTTAGAAGGGTTAAAGTTGTCTTACAATTTCTTGATTAAACTTATAAATGAGATCTATTTTATTAAAAAACATCCAGGGACTGCGAGAGATACATTCATTTTAAATGTCTCTAATTTTCTTAAGTAAATTTCTTAATCAGTTCATGGCATAGACAATGAGCCTCGTCACCCTCCCCCCCACCAACCAAAACAGTCACAAAAACCAACACTGTTCTGACTGCTGCCAAACGATAAATATCTCTTCTTCATATGCTAATAACCTTTAGAAAAACATTTTTTTGTTTTTTAATTAACCAACTGAAACGTGAAAAATGAATTATCTAAAAATAAAGCGAGGAAAAAATATTTTCACTGCATTGAAACGAATTGCTTATAAGATTCAAAGAATTTCTCTCGCAGTAACAATTTCAAGTTATTACTTAACAATTTTCGTCAATAAAACTAACGTTTAGCCTCTCGTATTTGGGATCATAAAATATCGAAAATCTGATTTATTTTTAGATTATCCGATAAATAGACAAGTAAAGAACGGTTTATGAGATACAAGCTATGGATAAAAATTTTCTTTCGAATCACAAAAATAAATTTATGTTTCAATAAAAATTCTATCGAATTGATTTTCAAGAATACCATTTAAAAAAATTTAATTTATTAAAATGAAATTTTCAAGTTTAAATCTAAATACGCTTAAAAATTCAAATTGCATGCCTTTTTAAAACATAACTGTATCAATTTCACGTAAAGCTCATCATAGGTATATTAAATTAAGATGTCCTAGATGTTCTCTTCGATTTCTATCATTTCAAAACATTTTTTTCGAAATTGGGCAATTAATATTTCTAACTGCCTTGTTGCAATTTGCACACTTGTATTGGCTTAATTGAGGGGAAAAAACTTCAAAACGACTTTTCTTTATAATTAACGTACATCAAAAATAATAAAAAGTAACAACTATAAAGCTTTAAGTAAAATATGTATAATATATCACTAACTATATTTGACTTGATTTTTTGTCTGAAATTTCTTCAGGTCTAAATTTAACTTAAAACCAAGTCAATCTCATGTCAAATATTACCGGAAAGAAGTTAGCGTAGAACTTTTATTATTTTTATTAAACTATTTGCCAAAAAATGCTCCTTAAATGCTCCTTCAGAATCTGCATTTGCTCCAGGTGTAAAGTTAACCGTTAATTAGTTATTCAATATTTAAAAAACTAAAATCTCAATAATTAAAATCGCTATAAAATCCAAATTAATATTCTTTACTTAAAGTTTTTTCGTTCAAAAAATTGCTCCCCGAATGCTCTTTCCGGATCCACAATTGCTCCAGGCATATGATTAACCGTTAACTAGTTATTCAATTTTTAAGAATTTAGACATAACTTCAACAATTAAAGTGGCTATTAAAATCCAAATAACTAACTTTTTATTAAATTTTTTTCTTTAAAAAATTGCTTCTCAAATTTCCTTTCCAGATCCATAATTGCTCCAGATGTAAAACTAACCGTTAATTAATTATTAAACATTTTAAAAAATTATACATTACCTTAGCAATTAAAATTACTATCAAATTCAAGTTAATAACTTTTTATTAAAGTTTTTTCTTACAAAAAATGTTCCTCGAATGCTCTTTCCGTATCCACAATTGCTCCAGTTATTCAATTTTTAAGAAATTCGACATAACCTCAACAGTCAAAATAGCTATTAAAATCCAAATAAGTAACTTTTTACTAAAATTTTTTATTTCAAAAAATTGCTCCTCAAATTTTCTCTCCAGGTCCACACTTGCTCTAGATGTAAGGTTAACCGATAATTAGTTATTCAAATTTTAAAAAATTACACATAACCTAAACAATTAAAAATTACTATTAAAATCCAAGTTACTAACTTTTTATTGAAGTTTTTTCGTTCAAAAAATGACTCCATAAATGCTCTTTCAAGATCCATAATTGCTCCAGCTGTAAAGTTAACCGTTAATTAGTTATGCAATTTTTAAAACTCCATTTTTTAAAAATTGAATTTCTATTTACCTATTAATTATAGCTATACCTGGAGCGATTGTGTATTTGAAAAGAGCATTTGAGCAGAAATTTTTTGAAAAAGAAAACCTAAAAAAAATTTAATTGTTGAGGTTATGTCTAATTTTTTAAAAATTGAATAACTAATTGACTGTTAATTTAATACCTGGAACAACTGTGGATCCGGAATAAGCATTTATGGAGCAATTTTTTGAACGGAAAAACTTCAATAAAAAGTTAGTAACTTGGATTTTAATAGTAATTTTAATTGTTTAGGTTATGTGTAATTTTTTAAAATTTGAATAACTTAATAACGGTTAACTTTACATCTGGAGCAATTGTGGATCTGAAAAGAAAATTTGAGGAGCAATTTTTTAAAGAAAAAAATTTAATAAAAAGTTAGTAATTGGGAATTTAACAGCCATTTTAATTGTTGAGATTATGTCTACTTTCTTAAAAATTGAATAGCTAATTAACAGTTAATCATATACCTGGCGCAATTGTGGATCCGGAAAGAGCATTCGAGGAGCAATTTTTTGACATATAGTTTAATAAAAAAATAAAAGTTCTACGCTAACTTCTTTACGGTTCAAATACTAATATTTAAGTTTCAAATCAAGCCAATAATTGAGGTCATCTTTATAGGTAAACCTATGCTTTCAAAAGGTTAATCATTTACCTGTTTTCTGTAGTAACCTAGTCATATAAACGACCTCAAACATGATATCAAAAAGCTAGAACTAAAAAAAATATATTTTTGTAAGCTTTTGATAAGCTACTTGAAAAGTTGCATATAATCTCATGTGCGTGTGTCAAAACATTTAAGCTTGCGTCTTTCTTACTTAAACTTTTCTTACTACCACGTTTCCCAAGCTTTTCAGCGCATTTTAGGTTATGACCAAAGTTTTCGAGCAGGAAATGTTCTACAAATTCGGTCATTAGCAAATTTCCATATAGTAGACCATTTTTAATCTATTTTTAAATTCCTTGTTTATAACGCTTTTACTCAAAAACAGTTGGCTATAAGAAAATTTCCTAAGAATCAAACTAATAAGAAATTTAGTTCTCTACAACTTTGTAAATAACTAAAAATGTTCTAAAAAGCACAGGAGATGAGATATTCTAGAAAAGTTTGAGAATTTTTATATGGCTTCTAATAAGTGAACTTAAAAAATTAATAGATCAGCCCTAGTTTTTTGAAATAAGACACTTTTCTAAATGTTTTTCACTTTTCATTTAAAACAAGTTTTGTAAACGTCAAAACTGTAATTGCTCATCATTTCTGATGAAGATCAAACTTAAAATATCTGCTGTGACGCGGCACAGAACTTTATTTTACATAAAACCAGTTGGTGGTTAAAATAACCTAAATAACGCCCATAATTGGTGAAAAATTATAAATAGACTTTTACATAAATAATATCTATACAAACAGAGTCATTTAACGCGGCCCCATTGTATATAAGAATTCCTAACCTCTAACTTAGAACCCCCTTTATTTGAATTTTCCCAGGAAAAAGTTTCAAATAAAAGTTGTAGGTTTTAATGAGTTAAATAATCGTAGCAATTTTAAAAAAAATCGGTAGAGTTGTTTTCAAAAAAAATTGAAAAAACTCATAGATTAAAGCGGGGTTAACTGATTTCAACCAAAAGCTTCGCGGCACAACTAGAAATATGAAAGCAAATTACGGTATGGCTAGAGAACTATAAAAACCCAGCTTTAAGAGGAAACTTTATGCGTATATTTTCAATCTTAAAACGAAATAGTTTCTTAGAACAAGTTTTAGAAGTACACCTAACCTTTATTGTAAATTGTTATATTATGTTCAAATGAACAACAACAATTGGTCGTTTTTTTTTGAATTACAGCTCGAATTTCAAATGTTTATAAGCATTTTTCAAATGTTTACGCGATACAATGTGAAACAATGCAAAAAATTTGAACATCGTGCCGGCTTTTTACAAAGTGTTTTGTTTAGCAACATACGAAAAAGAGCGCCATTAAAAATGTAACAAAATTTTGTGCTATAACAAACATTCACATAAATTCAATTAGTTCAACGTTTTCCACGTTAATTACGTAATTAAATAAATGAAGCTTACGGGGGTATTCTAGTCTAGGATTTTGAAAAAATCGAAATTTTTTTTTTTTCATAATCCGATAGTTTATATATTCAAAAATGTCTTTCTAAAAGAATTTTTCAAAATTTAAATTATTTTCGAAGTTATAGCCGTTTTGGTGTCGTGGCAACTCGAGGGGTTGAGACTTAACGTAATATTTTTAACGCGTTTTTCTCGAAACTAATTTTTTCGATGCGGTAGCCCCAATATCTCAAGTTCTAGTCAGCCGATTTACTTGAAATTTGGCATGAATATTCTTTAAATATCTCTCTATTGCATGAACCAGGAAAAGATGAAAATTTTAAATTTGTAATATTTTTTAAAAATTCGACAAAGTTAAAAAATGAGTGAAAAAATCGACTTTTATTTTTGAGTAGCCGCCATTTTATGAAAAAAATTTTTTTTTTTCAGTTTTGGAGGTTCATGCCATAGCGACATTTGTACTTATCAAGAATCCGTCATTTTTTTATTTTTTAAAGGACCACAAGGGTAGAAATCATGGCAACAAGGACACGGTCTTTTTTTTCCCCTCTACTTCGACGCATAACTCAAAGAAAAAAAATTTTTTTTTTAAATTAATTTTGTGTACTCTCTGAATAAATAAGCAAATGATAAAAAAGTGGATGGTACAAATATCAAATGCTTTTTTTTATCAATTGCCAAAAATCGCTCGAAATTCGAGCTTCTAGACTGGAACACCCCCTTAAAATTCTAAGCAATTATTTGTAATATAGCGACAAAATTAAGTCTTCAAAATTTTCATGTGAATAAAAGAAAAATCGATTAAGGGTTGTGTGATTTATTGTACAAAAGTGGTCGGGAATTTGTTGTTGTATTAGTTTTAGTTGGTTTATTGGATTTGAAACTTGGGAAAGTGTGGGTAAAGTTTGTGAAAAGCTCGAAATATCAGAATTCATTAGATTCAACTGGACTAGTACTAGAGCGAACGACTTAAAAACTTCCTCATTGTTGCAATTTAGTTACATCTATTTCCCAAATACACACACATACATATATTACATACATATTTCTGCTGACGGGATAAGCAACTTTAAAGTTCTGAAACTCGAAGTTTGTCGTTTCGTAACTTACTTTTGTGAAACAAGAAAATTAGACATTAGACACACTTGCACTAACTCACCACTACCAACATCTTATTTAATTACAAAATGTACAAGCAATGTATAAAAGGAATAAGAAAGAAATTTCTTTCAAGAAATCAATTTAACTTTAATTAAAAAAAAAAACTTTTAAAGACAATGTTTCACCTTTTCACATACACACACAAATAAATATTTGAAAATAAAAATATTTTAATTCTAAGCCAAGTCGTTTCGTTCGTAAATAAGATTAATTTTAAATATATGCAAATAAATGTTAATATTTATGCAGATAAGGCCTCCGAGCGGAAAGAGCTCATAAATTTTACTGAATTTCGGTCGTATAGTCCTTTGATCGTAGAACTAATATTAACATTTTTATTAAAGTAAAAAAAAAAATTTAAGTCATCATATTTGTAACGATATACACTTGTGTTAGCAACGCCACGTTTTACAAGTCCTCGACTTATATTTTCTTAATATTTACCTCAATTTTCAATTTAAGTACCAAACAAATTAATTTATGTTCTTTGCACGTAAAGCCAAAAATATATTTTAAGTGGCCAATTATTTCAAATATTTTTTTCAACACGAAAAAATTTATATAATTTAAAAAAAAATCTTTTAAGATTGTCTAACTAATTTTTTTTTCTTGAAAAAATCGGTATTTAAAATAATGTGAAAAGATTCTAAGAAAATAATTTGAATATTTGCTCGAAAGATCACAAGCATTTTACTTTTTTTTAGACTCTAGTTTGAGAAACCCGAAAAAGATTCCAACTTAAAAAAGACCCAAAAACAATCACTGTGATTAAGGTAAATTAAAATGAAAGTAAACAATAGAAAATCGACGAAAAAATTTCCAAGTTAATTTTGAATCTACTGTTAAAATTTAAAAATGATTCGTTCAAAAGTTATAACAGTTTAAAAATCTTGAATTTAACATAAAATTTTATGGAGATTTTTATTCTATTATTTATTTAAACTAAAATAAAATATCTGCTGCGACGTGTCACAGAACCTATAAAACTATCTGTTGCTTTAAAGACCATAAATAAAACCCATTATTGGTACCTATTTAAAATAACAAAAAAATTTTTTTCTTAAATTTTGAGTTTTGAGGGCGTATATCTTAGAAACTATTACTAATAGAGAAAAAATTAAGAGAATTAAACTTATTGCAAATGTTACCAACTTTAATTTTCCTAAGTATAATTTTTTCTCTAAGACTCAGCGTATTTGAGTTATAAATGAAACAGCGAAAAACGGGACCCTACCCAGCGCGGCTTACGATATATGAATAGTTAATGTTTACCTCCTGACTAGTCTTAACAAGATCCCGTAATCAAAAATTTTCTGCCTTTCAACCCAGTGGTGGGTCAAATGAAAAGACATTCGAGAACTTTTCGTCTTAGAATTTCATCCCTTATTAACCCATTCAAGAAACTCTATGACTTATTACTTGCACAAAGCCTGCGGTCGGGGAGCCGGGGTAAGTTACCCCAAAAGGGGTAAAAATGAAATTTTTGGGGGTAATAAAGAAATTTTTTCCATGGTTATTTTATAAACATATAGTATTAGTATCGCCGAAGACTGTATTCAAATTGTTCTTACACCAAGATACCTCAATTTTGAAATTAGTGTATCAAACATGAAGCAAGATCATTTCTCCAAAATCTAAATTTTATCTTTATTTTGTTTGTTTATTGCATACTTGCCCCTTACATGAAACTTTTTTTTTGTGTAAATTAATTCAATAAATAATGTTTAATTTAAATGTACATTACTTGTCTCCTTTTTAAAATGAGGGGGTAATATCGACTAACGCAAATATATTTTGGGGTAATTGACACACTTTGTCTTATAACCCCATTTATTTGAATTTTCCCATAAAAAAGTTTCAAATAAAAATTGTAGGCATTACTGAGTCTAACAACCATAGCTAGTTTTAAGAAAATCGTTAGAGCCGTTTTCGAATAAAATTAAAAAAAACCCATTTAATTTGAATATAATGGATTAAACGATTTCCTATTAACCGATTTCAACCAGAAGTTTCACGGCACATCTAGATGAAATATCAAACTAAAATTCTAAGTTTGATAATGCACGAATAAAAATTTTTAAAACAGATAGAAAATCTGATTTTACTATCTCCTGCATAGTTAGGAATTCACTATTCGACTTGATTATCAAGTCAGAAGCATCGAAAGTTCAATTTATTGCCCACAAAGCGTCTAATTTTTTGACTTAACGAATCCCTGTACATAACGAAAACTGAGATATATTTACTGTCAACACTAAATTGACTGTTTTTGTGACTCTTGATTGTATCTCTTCTTCATTTTTAAATCCCAAAAACAATTTTCTAAACAATAATTATTGCTAAAAACAAAGAAAAGTCACAAGCTCATGGTCCAATAGTTAAAAAAAAATGACAATCACTTAAATTTTCATTGTTAAAAACAAATGAAAGTATGTTTATTTGAAAAAAAAAAAACAAAGCTAACCAAAACTTCAAACGATCGTAGCTTTTTCAAAGCTTCCTCTCATACAAGCTACACATAGACACTGTTCATTACACAATTAAGGCGTTGCCGGTAAACATTTACCTTGTAAACACTATATGCATCGAGTTGGCATTGAAAAATTGAAAATTTGTTCATTTATTTAAAACAAACAATGATGAAAACAAGTGAGCTTTTATAGTTTAAAAACAAACGAAGATCGCTTGATAAGTAACCTCTTTTAAAAACCTTTTAATAATAAAAAAAAAATTTAAGCGGGTAAAAGGGCAAAAATTGATTTGAAACAATTTTTGTTTGATTGCTAGATAACTATATATCAAAAATGAGTCGTTCATTTGTTTCAAGTTGTCGCCTGTTTACTATAGAAACAATCAGGGTTGATAAACAAATGAAATGTTATTATTTAAAACAAAAAACGATCACTTATTAAAGAAAACTATTGAAAAGTTTAACAAGATGATTTGATTTTAAAGATGCTTGACTTGATTTTCAAGTTACCTAACTTAAATTTGGCTTTAAATCAAGTAACATTCAAGCCAAATCAAGCTTCAGAATCATAGTTTGAATATTATGTTCAATTCATGGTAAAAAATGTACAAATACTTGACTTGATCTCAAGCTAGGTTTTTATTAGCTTCAAAAAATACGGAAACAGGTAATGAGAAATAATTTTTCTAATTTACTACATATAGAAAAGCTGCGATTAATTTAACACGAAATAACAGATAAAATACGCTGCTTTGAATTTCTTTGATATCAGACGAAAAAAATTCCCGAAGAATTATCGAACCGCGATAAAAACGCAGAAATTATCTGATAATTATGGCAAAAATTGATAAGCAAATTGTTTCGACAATTGCAAATATTTCCTCATATCGATAAGCTTACAAACATGGCTAAATTAATTTCCAATACATAATCAAACAATTCCATAAATCAGCTTATTCGGCAGCTAAATACATTATTAACGCATATATACATACACACATAGTAACTAATTTTTTTTTTCCAATTTAAAAAAATTCTTTCGTAATTTAGTTCTTTAAAAACATTTGATATATTCTATGCAAATTATGTATAAAATTATTTTAATATTATATACCAAGATAAATTTAAGTTGGTACATGAAAATTACATTGGTATTGGTTGGTAATATGGGCGTAACCGTTACGGGAAGTTTTTGCATTTAAATAAGAAATTATTTAGCGGCAGAGAACGAGAATGAGATAGAAAGAGAGACAGAGACGGAGAGCTTTTACTTATTAAAATAAATGTTGGTATTAAGAGAAAATTTTAAATTGGATTTTAATAAAATTCCATCATAACTCCAACCCAAAAAAATAAATAATACCATATAATCTTAGCAAAAAATAAATTAACCTTTTCGTTTCCATTATATATTCAAATACTTTTTGTGCCAATAAAATTTTATCAATTTAAATTTAGTGCATCGTTAGCTTATCATTTTTGTTCAACTAGTGGATAAGACACGTTTTTTGTCAACGCCCATTTATTATCACATCAATATCATTAGAAAATCACAACGATTCACTTAATTATCAGTTTATTATCACTTGCAAGAGATAAGTTTTTTATCTTCTGATCATCGAGTTTTTCTGAATTTTTAGTTTCGGGTCTTTTCATTTACTATAAAAAAAATTTGGTTTTTGTTTGTACCGGAGTCTAGATGAGATATGACATTATAAGACCTAAATTTTTTTCGTTATAATCAGAAAGTTTTGATAAATTTCTTAACTTTGTTTTGGACTAAGCCAAAGCTGACAGTAGCCTAATTTATTTTGACGAGAGCCTTTCGTGGGTTCAAGCAGAATTCGAGTTCTTCGCCATCAGTCAAACAAATGTGATGATGGAATTGTAACGAATTAATTTATTACCTTATACAAGTACTGATCAAACATCCGACATACATCAACATCGGTGCCGACACAGTAAGTAGCCTCCATATTCTCACAAGAGCCAATTAGGGTGTTAATTGATGCCACAATAGGCCTTAGATGTTCCAGTTCTGCGGCCTAAAGTTTATTAAACTCTTTCAAGCGAAAAACTCCAAATTGTACGTCATAAAAATGAAAAAAAATTATCCGTTTATATATCCTTCAAGTTAAATCGGTGATTTTTTTTTCTTTTTTTTTTTTTTTTAAGCACACACGACACACACACCACTCAACAAATTTTCATTTGAAACAACCTTTCAGAATAATTTAAAAACAATTTCAAAACACACACAATTAAAAAACGACAAAAAACAAACCAAATTTTTTCTCTCTATGCAACACTAAAGCACTTTCTTTCAATTCTCTTAACACGAAAATCCTACTTGATGCGATATTAAAGGGTCGGTCGATGCGATATTGTTATAAATAAACAATTGACGACTGGAAATTGTTTTTCGAATCACAACCATTGTTGTTGGTCCAACAGTGCGAAAAAAAAGATGGCAACGAGAAAAAAAAGGAGTTTAAGTTTTTTTTTTTACGTAAAATGTTTCGATGGTGATGACGGAAAAACGCTGGGGTCACGTGTTTCGAAAACGCCGTCGGAAAGCGTAAAAGCTCTCTCTCTGGTCACTACACACACTTGACACGAGCACAGGTCCTGTCAAAGGAGCACCTCTGACCTTCAGAATTCACCTTTTCTCTTGTTTAACAAACAATTTTATCAACAAAACACTGTTGTTGGTTTTTTTTAATTGTTGTAATTATATGCAGGTAGTGTTTTTTTTTGGGTTGGTGTGTGTGTGTTAGACACGACGTGACAATTTGGTACAAATCGACGAGTACGTGGGTGAGAGTGAGACGGTGCGATCCGGCGGAGCGTTCGAGATAACGACAAACGTGCGTATGTTGTCCCGTTAACGTCAATACGCGAAGTGCGCTCTTTCGGGCCGCAGGACCCCATCAGTGGTCGCGGCGGTGCGATACCCTCCTCCTCTCTCCCCGCCAACGTGCCCATGATCCTACGTTCCCCTCGGCAAGCTTCCCGACTCATACCCGGCGCGCTCGACCCCCCACCCCTACGCTCCCCACTCCCGACAACGACTCTCTTATACGACACACACACATACAAACACTGAGACATACACCGTTACGGACAGACACACACACACTTGGCAAGTTTCACCAAGCACCCCATCGTGGTCCCGCGTCCCGCATCTTACCGGTAACGCTGCGCGAACCCGGACGAGAAACGGCCTCGTCCCGCGCCGATTTAAATCTCATAGTATGTACTCGGTTCGTTCGTTCGTACACATACATACACACACACACAAAAATCCATGAAAAAAGAATAAATAATAAATAAAGAACATGAAACGAATTTTAAAATTTCATCCCTCCACTTTGTCCCGCGTATGAAATCGTTCCCGTTTTTATCTCACTCTGACTAACTATCTTTCTTTTTTTCAAGTTTTTCCTCCCATTCTTTTCCTGTTATATTCGCAATTTCCTTGACAATTACATTAGAACTACGAGCTGATTTTATGAGGCAAAATTTTTTATTTTTTTTAAAAAAGTTTTCATTAATTATTTTCTTAGATTAATGCACGTAATTAAATGAAAAATTCACCTTGAATTTTGGTAAGCGAATAGATAAAAGATAACTGAAGCTTATCTATACTAATACAGGTAACCCTCCTATAACACGGTATCTTATAACACGGTTTCGCTATAACACGATTCATAAATTGCGGGAACCCTCCTACAACACGGCATCCTATAACACGGTTTCGCTATAACGTGATGAGAAAACTGCAATTCCTTTGTACATACAACACTGTATGTACTTCTAAAAACATCAACCTTAAATGCGTGCTGGAATGAGATATGGCCCTCTTCAATTGAAACAGAAAACATCCGTGAAACATCAGAAAATGAAATTGGTGCCATATTAGAAATCGCTAAATCAATCGAAGGCGAAGATTTTGTGGATATGGCTATCAAAGACATTCAAGATTTATTAGTGGAAGAAGAAGTTGACGAAGGGGATTTGATGGAAATGGCATCCCTAGATGCAAATCGAATCGATTTTGAGGACGCTAGCTCTGATGAAGGTTGTGCAGTTAAGAATTTAACATAAAAAAAATACAATAAGGCCTAAGTTTAGCGGAAAATCTCGAGTCATTTTTCTTGAATACAGATCCTTCTACGAAAAGAAATCGAAAATTCAAAAGGGTGCTGCAAAACTGTTTAGCTCCATACCGCGAAATTTACAATGACCTAGTAAGAACCAGCAAGCAAATTTTGGTTGCAGATTTTTTAAGAGAGGAAAACGCACAAAAACTTTAAATAGAGAAAAAATGTTCTAAAAGTAAAGGCGTTATCGATCCACCGAAAAACGTTCTCCTTTGATTATACTGAGCAGTGACGACGAATAAATTCATTAAATTATGGTTGCATTAGAATTAAATATTTTTTTTTTACTTTGTAATGTACTTACATTTCTATTTTTAACAAAAATTAAGTTGTTTATGTCGAATTAAAAAAAGTTGTTTTTAATAAGTTTTTGGAACGTAACCCCCCTTTTTGTACTAGCTCTGGGTCTCATGCAACACGGTTTCACACAACACGGCATTTTCTAGGAACCTAACTACCGTGTTATAGGAGGGTTACCTGTATATAAATTTGAAGAGTTTGTTTGTTTGTTTGTTTGATTGTTTGGTTAAACGGGCTAATCTCAAAAACTACTGGTTCGAATTGAAAATTTTTTTTAGTGTTGGATAGCCTCATTATCGGAGGAGGCTTTAGGCTATATAACATCGACTAATAAGAACAGAGCATCGATGGAAAATGTTGTAAAAATCAGAAAATTTTTTTCCTTTTGAGAGCGTTCGTGGTCTGCCCTGCGTAAACGGTTAAAGTTACGCAAAAATCATGTATAGCAAAATTGTTCCTCTTAAAAAGTTCTACAAAAAAGTCCGCGACGACATATGTTTATTTTTTAAACATAGTCCGCTATAACCTTTTTAATAGTTATAAAGGTTGTTTCAAAAATAATTCATTATTTGCGAAATTGTTTTTAGAAACTTATTATTTATTCTTACCCAAATAAATATGATTTTTAATAAAATTTGTTGTGATAATAAATGACAATCTGAGTCATTTAATAGAATACTTTTTAATACGGGAAAATGTCTCATTTACCCGTGAAATTGAAAAACGGGTTGGAGAAAAAAATAATGCATAAACTCTATTTTTAGTTGAAAATGAATTTTGGTGATATTTAAGTATGATGATAGCTAAATATGCAAATTATAATCTAGAATACGTTATATTTCGGAAAAATTTCTCATTTCATCGGGAAAATAGAGAAAAACTGGTTTGAAGAAAAATCATGCTGAAACTAAACATTTTTATCTGAGTACCAATATATTTATAGTAATAACTCATAAGATCCTCAAGGCAAAATCATAATTTTTCTTTTCATACAGTAATTTTTGTTTTTCACAGAACAAAAGATTACCATAATTTCTTGCAATATGGTGATTTAAGAGTCAGTGAATGATATGGGCTACTTTTTATGTTAAAATATTGTACCGCTCCCGTAGGTAAAGGCTAAAAGTAGTATCCTTCGGGAACTGTGTATTTCAAAGGAGTTTTCTAAAAGTTCAGGAAAAAGAGTTTTAACAAATTTTCCTCAGGAAGGCTTGATCTCTTTTTTATCCAGGAAAAATGTTCTACTCCCGTGGGATAGATATGTTTTTGTTTTTCACAGAGTTAAAGATGGACATAATATTTTGTAATATGGTAGTTGAGGGATCAGATAATAATATAGATTATTTCTTATGCTAGAATAATGCACGGTGCTTAAAGGATAGCATGACAAATGTATCCTGCAAGAACCGTGTGTTAAAAAAAAATTCGTGAAATAGATCCTTAAAGTTCGTGGAACAGCGTTTTAACATATTTTCTCTTTAGGATTAAAATAAAAATTACAATTTTCATTTGAAGATGATTTTTAATTTACATCCAAAAAATAATAATGAAAATTTTTGAAACGTTGAAATTTCTTTCATTGTTAATTTTTGAATGTCTATATTGTTTAGAAATAAGCGTGTTAATTTATATTCAAACAGTCAAAAATTACTCTACTTACTCAACTTTTTCACTATTGAAAAATTTGAACTTGGCGAAAAATTCAGTTAAATATATAATACATTCAACATTTTCGATTTGAATTGCTACTTAAGGAACACAAGTATTTTATAATATTCATAAAAACGTATAAAACCAATAAGATAGCTCTTCTAGATAGCTATATGGAATATCTTCCTTGAAAAGTAGTTTATTGGATTTTCATGAACTTTCTACGAATCAAAGATCTAAAAATATCTATCTGTCTTTTTTTGTTGATGGGATGAAAGTTTCTATTATTCAATCAGTATAATTTAGATACGCTCAGCAAAGCGGGCGGGGACCAGCTAGTCTCTATTAAAATGTTTACAGTAAGACTTTAAAAAAATATTTTCAACAAAGTTTTTGATTTTATATAAATCTAAGTTTAATATCATATAATATGGATAATATGAAAATTGTATTTTACGAGGTAATATGCACGTGAACGAAAACGCAAATTTATTAACAACAAAACTACCCCCTGTAAAATCCATGTTGCATCGTCCTCACACCTACAATCCTGTTTCGAAGCTCCCTGTATATTACGAAACGTTCACCTCTTTGAACACTGTCATGTAATTTATGTGTAGTTTCTAGCCAGAGCTTAATCGTTATTAGATTTAGTAATTAATGTTTAGGCTTCGTATAATTATTGTAATTTGGAAAATTTAAAAATAATTTTATTTAAGGGAAAATTAAGTAACTACATATACAACAAGAGCAAATTTCGTGTTGTAAACATATTATAAATAACGTGGGAAAACTAATCGCTATTTAAACCAACCAAACGCATTAATTTATCGTCTATCGTTTACTTTTTAACATATTTTTTTTAGTTTTCGTTAGATTTTTACGATGTACATATTATATACATATAGGTAAAGGCTTTAATCACGCAATGAACCAATTTAAAAATGAAATAGTTTATAATTTTATCAGAAATCATGATTAATAGGGGTGACCACCTATATATTTTGGGAGAATTATTTTTTTTTTACGTTTTTTTATATCAAACCCTGAAATTTTCTTGATTTTTTCAGTGCACTCAAATTCTCAAATTCAGCGTTGATTTCATGTATTTCCTTATAATGTATGTAATTATGTGGAAGTAGAAATAAGTTGGAAAACTGTGCTTTAACGTTATTATAAAATGGACAAACTGAAAGGGTTAATTTGACTGGATTTCATAATAATTCGATCGAGTCGCTTGGCTTATACAAAAATGCATTCGAACTGCACTTAAAAAGGTTCAAATAACTATAACATTTTTTGTAATGAATTTGAACTTAGCAGTATTAGACCAGAGCTCAAGTCTTTTAAAATGGGAAAAAGTGTAAAAAAAAAATTACAGTAGGATGAAACCCATTAGAAAAGGAAGAGAATATAACAAAAAAGAAAGGAAAAATAAATTACGGTCGATCTGAGGTGGGGAAGTGAAAAAGGGGGGAGGGGTTTAAGGGTGGAAACGGTTTATTTTGATTTCCGACAAAACTACAAGCCTTATGGAAAAATGTTAAAGGGCAAAGTTATAGGTTATAAAAAGATCTACAACTTTTGTACTCACACTTTTTTTTACATAATCTCAAAATTTATATGTAAACTCCAATTTCATCCATTCCGAAAATGTTTATTCTAAACCTGCTATGGGTATTATACTCATTAATGCCTACAACTTTTATTTCAAAATTTTTGAAACGAAAAAAAAATTATAGTAAAATGAAACCCCCTAGAAAAAGAAGAGAATATAACAAAAAATGAAAGGAAAATTAATTACGGTCGATCTAAGGTGGGGAAGTGGAAAAGGGCGATTGTTTATAAAGGGTAGAAACGGTGTATCTCGATTTCCGACAAAACTACAAGTCCTATGGAAAAAAGTAAAAAAGCAAAGTTGTAGATAGTAAGACAATCTACAACTTTTGTACTGACACTTTTTTCACATAACCTCAAAAATTATGTGGATATGCCAATAATCAAGTTTTTGGTTTTTTATTTATATCTTTTACAAAAAAAAAAAAAAATTTCATGAAATTTGGTAAAAACTTACGTTTTAATGTCTCAAACACAGTGTAATTTTTTTGATTTAAAATATTAATTTTTTCATCTTATTTTGACTTAATATTGAAAAAACACCCTAATTTTCAATTGAAAATTCTCACGTCAAAATATCTACTTTTTTGCAAAAAGTTGGTGGACTTTTTGTTTATTGAAATCTCTTCTTTCTGATGGTGTCAAAAATTTACATTGGATGTTAAATGTTCCAAGAAAATGCAATAATTAAAGTGTAAATTTTAATAAGTTGCTCAAAGTTGTACTTATACAATTTTGTATTATGTACAATATTGAGCCATTTATTAAAATTCACACTTTAATTATTAATATACATATATAATAGCAAAGTTGAATATAATAAGACGATCTACAACTTTTTTACTAACACTTTTTTTACAGAACCTCAAAATTTATGTGAAAAATTCCAATAACCAAGTTTTTGGTATTTTTATTTTTATCAAAAATTTTTGAACCGAAAAAAAATTATAGTAGGATGAAACCCATTAGAAAAGGAACAGAATATAACAAAAATGCAAGGAAAAATAAATTACGGTCGAACTGAGGTGAGGAAGTGGAAAGGGGGGATGAGTTTAAGGGTAGAAACGGTTTATCTCGATTTCCGACAAAACTACAAGTCCTATGGAAAAAAGTTAAATAGCAAAGTTGTAGATAATTAAAGGATCTACATCTTTTGTGCTAACACTTTTTTCACATAACCTCAAAAGTATGTGGAAATTTTTATAATCAAGTTTTTGGTTTTTCATTTATATCTTTTACAAAAAACAAAAATTTTTCATGAAATTTGGTAAAAACTTACGTTTTAATGTCCCAAATACACTGTAATTTTTTTGATTTAAAATATTTATTTTTTCACTATATTTTGACTAAATATTAAAAAAGCACCTTAATTTTCAATCAAAAATTCTCACGTTAAAATATCTACTATTTTAAAAATGGTAAAAAAATAAACATTGCAATGTTAAACGTTCCCAGAAAATGCAATAATTAAAGTGTGAATTTTAATAAATTGCTCAAAATTGTACATAATACAAAATTGTACAAGTACAACTTTGAGCAATTTATTAAAATTTACACTTTAATTATTGCATTTTCTCGGAACATTTAACATCCAATGTAAATTTTTGACACCATCAGAAGGAAGAGATTTCAATAAACAAAAAGTCCACCAACTTTTTGCAAAAAAGTAGATATTTTGACGTGAGAATTTTCGATTGAAAATTAGGGTGTTTTTTCAATATTAAGTCAAAAATTACACTGTGTTTGAGACATTAAAACGTAAGTTTTTACCAAATTTCATGATAATTTTTTTTTTTTTTGTAAAAGATGTAAATAAAAAACCAAAAACTTGATTATTGGAATTTCCACATAATTTTGAGGTTATGTGAAAAAAGTGTTAGTACAAAAGTTGTAGATCCTCTTATTATCTACAACTTTGCTGTTTAACTTTTTTCCATAGGACTTGTAGTTTTGTCGGAAATCGAGATAAACTGTTTCTACCCTTAAACTCATCCCCCCTTTCCACTTCCTCACCTCAGATCGACCGTAATTTATTGTTCCTTTCATTTTTGTTATATTCTCTTCCTTTTCTAATGGGTTTCATCCTACTATAATTTTTTTCGGTTCAAAAATTTTCCTTGTAAAAAGTTGCAAATAAAAGTTGTAGGCATTAATAAGTATAATACCCCAAGCAGGTTTAGAATAAATCTTTAGAGTCATTAAAAAAAAATAGAAAAAACCAAATACTAAAAAATGAAAGTGCAGCTTCCTGTCAACTGATGTCAACCAAAAGCTTCGTGGTACAAGTATATGTAAAATGGAGGCAATATTTTAAATTTGTTGAAATTCAGATAACGTTTTTGATACTTTATCGATGCTTTATCGATACTTTTTCAAAAACCAAGTTTTTGTATTCGGGGGACCTCAAAACGTGTATTTCCGATAAAAATTCGAAATCAAAAATTTGACCCGATTACAATACTACCTTTGCTATATTTCAATATGGGCAGGACTCATGGTCTTAACGCAAATAACTTTAAATTAAACAATTTTTTTTATTAAAAATTCAATAAAATTCATTTATAAAAGGCATTGGGTAGTTGTAAGGGGTATTTTAAAAAAAGCTTCATTAAAAATTAACTAAATCAACCTAAATGAAATAATTTAATACTAACTAGTAACTATTATATTAATTATTAAATGTTTTAAATATTTAAGAAAAGAATTCTTGATAAATCTTTTATTTTCTTATTCTGATTTATTTATGAATCTAAACGATATAAAATGCATAATAATGCACTTTACCATTCGATTCTGAAACTTTTTCTAAGATCTAGTTAAAAGAGAATTTTTATAGAGTTATTTAAGTAATGAAACCCCCAATCAATATTTGTACAATCTTCTAAGCCTTTTCTTCTTCTCGGTTATTTTATGTTAGTTAGATTAAATTTGCCTTAACTTTATTACGTACGTAACGAAGCTATACAAAACTTCATTACTACTGGTAAACAAATCATCTTTAAGACTTTCACATGAAATTCAGAAAAAACTGTAACATTTATATTACGAATCCATGAAAAGTAAGTAGAAAATCTACCTTTTGATATGTCTGCCAATACTCGAGAACTCGGTGAACTCCAACCAGCATTTCTTCTTCAGCTTCCACACACTTTTAAAGATATCACAACCAAATAAGTCAACAAATCAACACTTAGAACATATAAAAAAAAATTATAATTGATAATAGGACAACATGACATAGTGAAAAGACGCTATCAATGATATTAGATTTGAATATCTTGAATATATTTAAATTTAAATTAACCAAAGCATTTTTTTAAATATTTAAAAAAAATTATATAAAACTTTCTTTATTAAGTATTTAGTAAATAATTGGAGAATCCCGAAAACTCTCATTGGAGGATGGCTAAATATCACCCTTTAAAGAACCTCTTGAAACCTAAGAAATACATTTTTCGGGGGCCAAGGGTTCAAATTCAAAAATTCCATCTTCTAAAAGGCAATTAAAAATGTTTACTAACACACAACAAACAACCAAAACTGAAACTGGAAATGCACAACCCATTGTTAACCTTTATAAAGAAGAGCCTTGAGTTGCATTTTGCAAACCAAAGGATATACCAAAGAAATCAACAAGATATAGGCAAAAATAAAGAAATAGAATACACAAGGAACATTCTCAAATGTTCCATACCAACAATCAGATTCAAACAGACGACAATCAAATGATCCAAATTATTGGGTCGGCAAGAAAGTTCTTGCGGTTTACACTAGTAGTAAGCGTTATGTTTATTTCGTTATTCTTTTGTCAATGTTAGAATTTTTTTTCTTTTAAGTTTTAGTAGTCGATATCTTCAGGTCGTTATATAAAATAATTTCGTGTAATTTTGTTTACAACTTTCAGTTTACGGTAAGTTTTAATATGGAGTGAAAAAATAAGCATTTTCGACACATTTTACTTTTTTATTTTGGTAAAGGCAAGAAAGCGGCTGAGCCTCACAAAGAGATATAGGTAAAGTTTATGGTGTTGATTGTTTAACAAAACGCACTTGTAAGAATTGGTTTAAATATTTTCGTTCTGGAGATTTCTCACTGAAAGATGAACAACGTTCTGGTCGATCTTCTTAAGTTGATGATGACAAAATGAGAGCGATATTTGAATCGAATTGTTACATAGCTGTGCAAGAGATTGCAAAATAGTTAAATGTATCAGACACAACAATTGAAAAGCATATAAGACATATAGGACGTGTTAAGAAGATCGATATTTGGGTTCCGCACGAATTGAAAGAAAGTCACCGAACACAACGAATAAATGTTTGTGATACGCATTTCTAACGTAATACAATTGACCTTTTTTTGAAACGAATTATCACTGGCCATGAAAAATGGATCTTATACAATAACGTTAACCCAAAACGATCAGCCGCTTTCTTGCCTTTATGAAAATAAAAAAGTAAAATGTGGCTTATTTTTTCACTTCATGTTAAAAATGACCGTAAACTGACAGTTGTAGTTAAAATTACACGAAATTAGTTTATATAACTACCTGAAGATATCGACCACCAAATCTTAAGAGAAAAAAATTCTAACATTGACAAAAGAATAACGAAATAAACATAACGCTAACTACTAGTGTGAACTGCAAGTACTTTCTTGCCAACCTAATATTTTGGAATGTTCCTAGAAATAAGGACTTTGGGTCCTTCATGAGACAATTATTCACAAGACAGTTATTAAAGCTATAATTAAAAGGTATAAAGCTATAACTGATTAAAAGAAAGGATTTGTTGTGCAATCTGTGAACCAAAATAAATAAAATAATGATTTTAATTATGAGTTGTGAATTTTCATAGAATGAAAGGATTCAAAATGTGGAACTAAACACAGTTTTGAAAAAAACCTTGTTACAATATCTGGGTTAATAAATGGGTTTCGAAAGATAGACTTATCTTCAGATCATATATCATCTATAAGACCAATATAAGTCAGTTAAAATAGCTTTTAATTTTTAAAAAAGCGGATTAAAAATAATTTTTGAACTCAAAATTTCTACCAAAAAAGCCTCCGCTTGGGTCCATATCTACCAAAAAAAATATAGGATAAAAATGCTAAATTGAGATGCCAAAAACTTGTAAATATAATATCCCAAATGGGGAATTAAAATGCCCAAACCACACACCGTAACATCCCTTTTAAATATTGAAACTAATTGTTACTATAAATAAGTTAAAAAAATGCTTTGATTAAAAATGTTCTGAAGATATTATGATGCCAACGAGACGCCAAGACGTACGTCCAAATACCTACTTAATACATGATATTGCAATTGATTGTAATTTCTTACCCTCAATGCGAAATGCATCTCTAATTTAAGTCACATCACTTGATTGTAATGAAACACAAATTCAATTTCAAAAATCAATCAATAAATCAATGAAAAATTAAATGAAATTTGATAACGTCCTCTCACAATGTCACTTGCACTAACAATGTTAATAGCACGGACGCGATGGACGCGAAGACAACGTCACGTCGATTGTCAATTGTTATGATTTTGGCGTCACCACAGACTCGCATAAATACAATAAAAATTTAAATTATGTCAATTTCTTACAATGTTAAGGATCTTTAGGTCATTTCAATGCTTTCTGTTAATATTATAAACAATTTTTCATATATAAATTCTTATGAGAACCAAAATAAATGGGAGATGCAATTTTCGCCCTTATGTACCTGTAATATAACGACTATTTGGTTGGTTGTTGGCATGCACCTGTCAAACGCGCAATATTCAAAAATAAATTTTTAATTTAAAATATTAAAATAAAATAAAGTAAAAAAAATAAATAAGGCTAGTAAAATTTTATTTATATAAACTTTTAATTCTCTTTCTGTTTTTCATTATCGCTTTATTTGTGTATGATCGAAAATCAATTGATTGAAAACTTGAACTTTTGACAGAAAGTAATAAACCAGGGTCGATAATTTTTGAACCCAAAAAAAATTATAGTAAGATAAAAACCATAAGAAAAGGAAGAGAATATAACAAAAATGAAAGGAAAAATAAATAACGGTCAATCTGAGGTCGGGAAGTGAAAAAGGGGTGTTGTTTATAAAGGGTAGAAAGGGTTTAACTCAATTTCCGACAAAACTACAAGTCATATAGAAAAAAGTTATATAGCAAAGTTGTAGGTAATAAGAAGATCTACAACTTTTATGCTTACACTTTTTTCACATAACCTTAAAATTTATATGAAAAATTAAAATTACCAAGTTTTTGATTTTTAAATTTTATCTTTTAAAAAAAATTTTTTTCACGAAATTTAGTGAATATCATAACACAGTAAAATTTTTTTGATTTAAAATATTTATTTGTTCACCAATTAAACATAATACAATTGTACAAATACAACTTCGAGTAATTTACTGGAATGTACACTTTAATCATTGCATTAGCTAGGAACATTTAACATTGTAATGTATATATTTTTTGCACCATCAGAAAGTAGAGGTTTCAACGAACAAAAAGCACACTGAATTTAAAAAAAAAAATTTTTTTGTCGTAAGAATTTTCGATTGAAAATTATGGTTTTTTTTCGATATTACTTAAGTCAAAATAAGGGTGAAAAAATAGATATTTTAAATCAGAAAAATTATCCTGTGTTTGGGGCATAGAAAGGTAAATTTTCACCAAATTTTGTAAAAAAATTTTTTTGTAAAAGATAAAATATAAAAATTAAAAACTTGGTAATTTCCATTTTTCACATAAATTTTAAGGTTATGTGAAAAAAGTGTAAGTTGAAAAGTTGTAGATCTTCTTATTACCTACAACTTTGCTGTTAAATTTTTTTTCCATAGGACTTGTAGTTTTGTCGGTGATCGAGATAAACTGTTTCTGCCCTTAAAAATACCCCGCTTTTTCACTTCCCGACCAAAGATCGACCGTAATTTACTTTCCTTCCATTTTTGTAATATTCTCTTCCTTATCTAATGGGTTTCATCATCAGTAGAGATCAGTTCATCATCAGTAGAAATTGCAACGAATAAAAAGCCCACCGACTTTCTTAAAAAAGTGGAATTTTCGATTGAAAATTAAAGTGTTTTTTCAATATTAAGTTAAAATAAAGTGAAAAAATAAATATTTTAAATCAAAAAAAAAAAAAATATAAAAAAAATATTTTAAAATAAAATTACAGTGTGTTTGGGACATTAAAGCTTCTTTTTAACCAAATTTCATGTTTTTTTTTTTTGTAAAAGATAAAATATAAAAATTTAAAACTTGGTAATTTTAATTTTTCACATAAATTTTAAGGTTATGTGAACAAAGTGTTAGTAAAAAAGTTGTAGATCTTCTTATTACCTAAAACTTTGCTGTTTATTTTTTTTTTCCATAGGGCTTGTAGCTTTGTCGTGAATCGAGATAAAGCATTTCTACCCTTAAAAACACCCCCTTGTCCACTTCCCCACCTCAGATAGACCATAATTTATTTTTTCTTTAATTGTTGTTATATTTCCTTCCTTGTCTAATAGGTTTCATCCTACTAAAATTTTTTTTCACTTTTTATCATTTTAAAAGGCTTTAGCTCGTGTCTATAAATGTATGTTGAATATATTACTTATATAGAATAGGTATGAACTGACAGGTAAGAGATGATAAGAAAGATATTATATTGTATTTTATTTTTACACTCCTTGATTTATCTTAATGGTACTAATTAACTATCAAATGCAAATGTAATTTGGCTAAAATTTTTCGATACTTGAGATTGGGAATGATTTTGATTTTTTTTTTATTATTTCTAATTTTTTCTTTAAAACATTGACCCTTAAAAATCTTATTTAAAAAATTTGTTAATAATTTTACTGTATATTTGCATTTTTTTCTTGAGAATATCGAATTTCCTCTTTCTTATCTGTACACGCTTCTAATATTAATCAAACTTATTGACCTAAGTAATGTTGTCTTGAAACCTACGTTAATAGCCTCAGACCTGAAAACAGAAACGAAAAAACAAGAAACATATTTCGATCATCCGTAAATTATATTTATAAATTTTCCTTAAATTTTCAATTGCATTTATTGACAGTTGCATTTTGATTCAATATCGCTCTATTGTACATCGTGACGTAACTCTGTGGTGCTATTTGTTGAGCGACGCGAAGATCTCTTGTGAAGTTGGTTGTTGATCGTGGCGTCACTTCAATAAATCTTATTAATGATTTTCGATCGCATTTTTAATTATTTAGTTAATTAAATTAATTGTGTGTGTGTGTGTGTTTGTGTTTCATCACCAATCCAATATGTAAGTGGCCCAGGTGGAACTTGGAAGAATGGTTGATTGTTCATCATTGCAGAGCATAGGAACGCCAAGTATAAGGTTAGTTATTTTTAAATTCAGTTTATTATAGATATTTTATTACAGGTTTATTAATTTATTATCGATTATGGGTACTTATAGGACGTAAAATGAGGTAATCCTACATGTAAATCTTTTATCGAAGAATAAAAGAAAAAAGGTTTTTATTGTAAATGAACAACTTAGTTCGGTAATCGCTTTTCTGCTGATTAAAAGCTTACCACCGTCCACCATATAGGTAATCAGCACAGGTGGTTCTTTTGGTCCTTGTAAAATTTTTAATGTTTTATCTAAGAAATCGGATACTAATCAAATGTATTTTGTACATAAATTCATTCTTGTTGGTCATCGAAGTGGATATAGTATGCATTTTATGCATGAGCTGGAGAAACAAGCCTTGTTGTGCTTGAAGTGCACATTTGTACGTCGAATGCAGTTATTTTTCGATTTTAAGCATCACAATAAACTAGCATTATTTGCTTGAGTATGTACGAGAAAAGTTATTAAATTGCAATCAAGATTCTTCCTGATTTTGTTGAGGTTTTCGAACAATATGTTCCTTTAACATAATTTGTGGTATTGGAATCTTGTACATATTCCACACCAACCATTAGAAGATCCCATTGCGCTGTTTACACCGGAATCCCACCGTTTAAATATGAAACTTGTTTAAAATCTATATTAATTATAAGAATGTACAGATGAATAGGAAATTTACTTTAAAAAATAATAGCTATTTACTTTACTTGGCAATCTCTATTGAGTTTCGTTTTCATCGCATTTTTTACCAGAAAAATGATCCCGACAATTTTTAAACGTCTTGCAGCTTTCGTTGGATTCTATTTTCATTTTAAGCACAGTTTTTCAGACATTAAATAGTTCAAAAAAATTAATTTCTTTCACAAACGGAGAAAACTTGTTAGAAGTCAAGTCAGTCAGTCTAGTATTAGTACGACGCTTTGTTCACAGAGGCGCTAGCATTATCACAGCGCAAGCGCGTTATGCATCGATGCGATTTGAACCAAGATGAAGATTCCACCGCCATCTGTGTTTGAAGCATCAAACTAAAATTCAAAAGAACCAAACTCCTGATTAAAGTGTCCGTCCCATGTTTTAAACTATAAAAATCCATTCCACCGAACCTCGAGCTTTTGATTTGAGATTTTTTTTTATTAATTTCAACTGTAGAAGCAATAAAAAGACAATTTTTCGTATTCTGTTACACTTTAAACTTGTTCAAAATATAAATAGCGGCTGGGACTTACAAATAATGAGTAGTTGATTAGAACTTTATCTGGTAGAAGCTGAATTCAAAGAGAAACCAAACTGTACAAATAGATGTAAAGTTAAGATGTTAGATCTTAGTTGGTATGCAGGGTCTACTTTCACCTGAGAATCTACGAATTTTCTCGAGTTTTCCATACGGTAATACCATATTGAATATACCGGTAAAATTGATTTGAAAACCTAATCAGAAGATGAAACAGTTTTAGTTTCAAACTTTCGCTCGTGAATACTTAAAAATTAAGTCAACGATTGTCTGACATGGTCTTACTAATTTTTTGCTTTAACCGAATTCATGTTTTGTTTAAACTCTTTTTCTAGTATTTTATTGTAAGTAGCTAAAACAATGTCCCCAAAATGAAATCTAACTCTGTTTTGAAAAGTAGTTGTAAAAGGTTTTAAGACCTTCTGATGAATATTCATAAGTAGTATTTGACAATAATTCAATGTACCATACAGTTGTAAGAAAACTGTACTAGGACCATTTTTAGGACCCCGTAACTTTGTAGGAGTGTACTTTAAGGAATTGTAGTTATAGTTTTACCAGTGGGGGAGTAAATACATTTTAAATCGGAAAATGAACCCTTCGAAGTCTCCTGGTATACAGACTAGATTCAATAAACTGTGTTATTATGTAAAACTCCTAAGATGAGGTGGTATTATAGACAGGATCCGGTCATTTTATTTTTTCCCCGTTAGCAGAAAACCAGAAAACCCAGAAAATTTAGGCTTATTGCACTTCTGTTCTGTTCACGTATCCCTGTTGGACAAGGGTTCTTGCTTATTCCAGGTTCAGCGTTCTGTCTAGCAGAAGCAGTCCCTGTACTAAGCTTGTTACACGATTTCTACCTGTTTGGGAGTCATTTATCCTATACAGGTGTCGCCAATTTGTGAGGGCTTTGCAATCAAAAATGAGATGACTCGGGTTTTCCTCCCCTTCCTCATACAGTATGTATTTGAGGTCTTGTTGAGACACCCAAATAGTATACAGATAATTTTTGAGTCCACGGTGTCCGGTTATCAGTCCTGAGCTGGTTCCTTCCCAGCTGTAATATCTTAGCGTCGAACGAGGGGTAAATTCTCTCCAGAATCCTTTTGCGGAGCTTCTGACCGAAAATTTCTGGCTTCGGAAATTTTTTATCGCCTTTTTGACAGCAGATTTGGGGATCCTCACTCTAGGCTCCGGGCCTACGAGTGGGGTCATCGAACATGGGCATCAGCTTCTTTGTTGCCCTCAGCTCCCTTATTCCCCAGCATCCAACCAAGTTTGTGCTTTGCCAGATCCTCCAAGAGTTGATGACACTCTCCAGCACCAACTTAGAACTGATCGTTGTATTGGTGATCACTTTTAGCGCTGCCTGACTATAAGAGAGGATTCGTATGTTCTTATTTCGATAGCTCATATCTAAGTTTTTCTGGTACATAGAAAAATTACCGTGATCTCCGCCTGAAAAATAGTAGTCAAACCCCCAAGTGGCAATAAGATGCCCCTATTTGGTTCCCCACCCACTACTCCCGCGCCAGATCCTCCTTTCAAAACCGATCCTATTTAATTTAATCACGAGATTAACTGATCATAATTGGATATAGAAAGATATGAGAATAAATACAAATAGCTCATAAAAATTGCACATCCTTGTCCATATTAGTACAAGCCTGATTTATTTGTGTCGTAGGAATCTTAAATTTTGATCCACTTTTCGAGATATGATTGAGCTGAAATTCAGCACACATATCAGTTGTTGATGACCATACCAATATCAATTACCAGATTCACTAATGGACTCACCAAAAGATGGTGCAATTGTCATCGAATATAGTTAATAAATTCCCAATTTTAATACCACTTGTTGTAGCGAGAACGTGCGTTATAATTGCGTACTCTTTTCGCCACAAGAACCCCCCCAAAAAAAAAAAAAATTCTAGAAAAATTTTTTATCAGCAAATTGCATCGTAAATTTTTATATAACAATAGAGTACAATTGTTTTTAGCTTCATTTAAATGTAATTAGGTAATGCAATCAATTATACAGCAAATAGTTTGAAATTGCATTTTCTTCATAACGCATTGCAAATTTCTCCATGAAAAAACAAGCTTGGTATTTTTCCGCGTTATCGACAACAATTATTTAGCTGGTAACGCCAGTAATAAAAAAAAATTTTAATTCGTTTTGATTAGAGCCAATCAAATCTCAATTCGCTGCTAATTACAATTTGAATTTTTAAAAGACCATTAAAATCTCGTTGGCAATAACAATAAAACGTAACTAAAAAAAAAAAAAAAAAAAAAAACGGAAAAATAATGAAATTTCTACAATAATAAATTTTTATGTTGATTAGAGTTTCAGTCATTGTTCTCAGAAATCGGTTGTGCTGATAAAAAACAAATTAATTTATTTTCAATAAATTCTAAAAAAAAAACGAGAGAGAATGAGAATTTTTTTTTTAAATTTATATATCAACTTTTATTTATTTACTATTATATCGACGATAAAATAAATTTCAAACGGGACTAAAGAGGAAAAATTAAATGACGTTTTAAGTTTCAATTAAATTTCGTCATAAATTCATGGCTTATTTAGTTTTTATTTTTGATGGGCAAATAAAGTATTTGAGTATGAGGGTGGAGACGAGGAAGAGATTGGGAACTCTTATAAGACAACATTTTTGTGAAGAAAAGATATTTATACACGCACGTAGCCATATAATTAAGCAAGTTATTACCGCGAGCTATAATTATTTTGTGTGTGTTTTTAATGAGTTTGAAATTACAAACCGCCCACGTCATCATCAGCATCATCAACCTCATACAAAATTCATTGACTTAAAAATAAAAAAAATAGCACCAAACTGGCCAAATACTAGCCGGAAAATATTCGTTAAAATCTATTTTTAGTTTCACAAAAAAAAAAAAGAAAATGTTCAATTATTGAACTCGTATTCAATATTGAGATAAAATTATGTAGGTTGTAGTTTTCGACTGTATTATTTATAAGTTGCAGAGTTAATTTATGATTCATTATATGCTAATGAAATTGTTGCAATTAAACGTCCAATTGCATTGCTCACAAATGTTTTGAACTTGGTCATTTAACTATCTGTTGATTGATTTTGATGAGTTTTATGTTTTTTAAGCTTTTAAACTATGATAAGAATCATTTTTTGCCGTGAAATATTGAAGAGCTTTAAGATTTAACAACAGTCAATTCACTAAAAATTTTAAGCAAAAATGACAAAATCAAGTAATTACAGTACTGCAACTAGAACATTGCAGCACTTTGTAATTTTAAACGTTTCTTTAACATTATTTTTTTGTGGTACCTTAGAAACTAAATATTGCGGTCATTTTTAGAGGGAAATTCAGGCCATTAGTAATTAGTAAATTAGTACTTAGTAATATGAATTCTTTCATTTCCAATTATTCTTTAATGCATTGCTATAACCAGAGGTCTGACACCCAATTAGGATTTGCAAAAAACCGTATTTTTGTTGAAACCGGTTTTTCGGTTTTTTTCCTATCTTAAACCCGGTTAACCGGTTAAAAAACGGGTTTTTAAAAAAATTAAATCTATAACAAAATCACCCCACCCTTATTGTATTTATTTACAGATAAAACACCATTAATTATTGTTTTTTTTTTTTAATTTTTAATTAAACTTCAGCTATAAAAGTTCATTTTTGAATTTCAAAATTAAAAAAAACTATATCTCGTCAAATATGCATTTTAGCGATAAAATGTATTGAATATTTTTTGTTGGAAATTCAATTTACTTTAATTTTGTTCATCACATATTTTTCAGCAGAAGTTATCATTTGTATGATATTCAAGGAATAGTAAAATAAGAGATTTGCCAAGCTTTCACACGCTTAACTACCCCGATCAACCCTTGATCGGTGTGAACTTTTAAGTATGTTGTTTAAGATGACCTTTGCCACCAATTTCCGAAAAAGAAACACAAACAATGCCACGTTTATGCAATAATAAACAAGGGGTAAACTAAAAAAGGTGCATTAAAATTCTTACCTAATATATTTAATAAGTTGATTTTTCTAATGACAATTCTCCAAAGCTGCCCCCCTGCAAGGTCATTTGGTAGTTTCCTACTTTAAAAATCAAAATTTATTTATTTAAACTAGTTTTTTTTTATTTATTTAAGGTCGCGTTGACTACTAAGGCCATTAGCGGCCGTCGAATCCGAAAACCCAAAAAAAGTATTGGGCTTTCGTTGGGAATCGAACCCAGGACCATTGTCAGGCAACTATCTAGTCAGCCACACCACTAAGTGACCTAAACTACCCGGGAAAATGTTTTTGTCTAATCATATATAATCATATATAATCATATATAACCATATGTTATCATATATAACCAGATCTGAAAATTGGCGAGGTATGATCATATATACCTAATTATATATGATTAGACAAAAATATTTTTTCTTGAACAATCACAAACAAAAGCACATTTTTCGAGAGTTTATTTTATAAAAACTAAATAAAATAAAATAAAAACACCAAGTACGACGATAACTAAGAAGATATTACAATATGAGTGAGTGCCCGACAAAAAATATTTTTGTCTAATCATATATAGTTATACATGATCATATCTGGGTAATTTTCAGATCTGATTATATATGATTATATATGATCAGATAAATATATTTTTTGTCGGGCACACTCATATTGTAATATTTTTTTTGTTATTGTCGTACTTGGTGTTTTTATTTTATTTTATTTAATTTTCATAAAAAAAAAACTCTCAAAAAATGTGCTTTTGCTTGTGATTGTTCAGGAAAAAAAATTTGGGTAATCATATATAATTATATATGATCATATCTGGGATTTTTTCAGATCTGATTATATATGATCAGATAAAAATATTTCTTGTCGGTCACTCACTCATATTGTAATATTTTTTATTATTATTATTTTTTATTATTGTAATGTTTTTTTATTTTATCCGATTTATTTTTTATAATAACACTCTCAAAAAATGTGCTTTTGCTTTAAGTAATCGATTGCCAGGGAAAAATATTTTTGTCTAATCATATATAATTATATATGATTATATCTGGTCAATTTTCAGATCTGATTATATATGATTAGACAAAAACATTTTTTCCCGAGTAGAATTTTATTTAATTTAATTTTTAATATTTCACATGAACCAAGTCTCGGGTAGCCACTTATTTACTTTAACAAAAATCATTATACTTTCAATAACGTATTCGACTTGGGTAAATAACGAATGGGTAAATAACTTTTTCATGTCTTACGATTGTTATCGTCGATATTTTCGAATTCAAAGAGAAATTGTTTGCTTGAGAAATTGATTAAGGTATGTAATTTTGCTTTGTGTGCCTTCCTAGTTGTTTTTATTTAAACAAATTACGTGTTTTATGAACGGGACGGTACGGGGAAAGAAAAACCGATATACATAGATAATATTTAAGAGTATCTAAAGAGAATTTTCAGAGTTAGAGGTTCGTTTAACTTAGAGTAACGAAGATAAATCTTATGTAAAAGTAAAAAGTTGATTTGCTACTTTCAAATAATTTCGAAAGTAGCTGAGTCGAGTAAGAGATGAATAAATGTTGTGCTCTCACTTAGTTGGTTGTTTTAGCAAAGAAAAATTCTATGGTTGAAATTTGTGATAGATTAGATTTTGACCTTTTGGTCTTTTTTTTTGGATCGCTGGGGATAAGTGGGACGATTATCAGAAGAATATATATATATAGAGTAAGATACGGAAGAAGAAAGGGAAATGTTGTCGCGTTCATGACTTAATAAAGCGGTCGAGGTCAAAGTTTACGTGGATGGCATTTCAGTGATTCGCATCACGCTCTCCCTTAACCCACCCCTGATTTGATCCCTCGTCGTTCTTTATCTGGCGTTGGTTTCGCCGTTGGAGGCGACAACAACCGCACGACACGTGCTGAGTGTCACTTAACGTCCCCTGATTTCGTTCGATATCCCACCGGCATCGTCTTCTCTTCCACCTGATGAAAATTGTCGAATAATTGTTAGTTCGAAAAATGGGTTCAAGGGAAAATTCCACCCGAAAACCACTTTAATTCAGTGTGGAAAGTACTCGTACCAAAGCGACGTGAGTAAGAAAGTAAATTTCTTGTTCTGGGTCACTAGGACTTCATCGTGCTCGTATATATGCATGTATAAATTCAAAATCTTGTCGCACCGGCTTTTTCTCTTACTTCTTACCAGATAGAAATTTTTTTTTCTTTAAATTGAAATGATTACGATTTTTCTTGTGACCGCATTCTTCGTACTTACGACTAAGTTAAACAAAAGATTCTTAATATTAATATCAACCAACTCAACAAATGTACCCCACAACACAACACTTAAGTGTCCAATGATAAGTGTTTAAAAAAACGAAAGCTCTCAGAGCTCTCAGAAAAAAGCACAAGTCTATAGAAAATTTGTTTGTGTTAAAGCGTGTTCAACATGTGACTGACCTTTCTGAAAGTTGAGCTCGGCCTTGAAGATGAACGGTCAGAGAGTTTAGTTGGCGCTGGACAACAGAAAACCACCCTCGATTTCACCCTCGAGCCAACACACGACACGACAAACAGCGACGAGCTTTTCCCGTTTTCACTTTTCCCTTCCGCACAACTAAAAAAACACAAACACCAAAAATAGTATCAACAAAATGTTGTTAGTAACTAAACATTCACAAAATTGTCTCGTCATTAACATTTCAATTTATTAATTGGCAAATTATATTGTGCTTAGATAATATTGCGATTAATGTTAAATGATGGGGCTCTAATTAGAGGGTGATTTTGAACGGGCGAAAATTTTATGATAATTTGCTGGTTTAAATGGATAAATAATAATCTGGCCAATTAGGGAGTCATCGGGTAATCGATACCAATCGAATTCGATTCGAAAAAAACAAGCGACCGCTGGGCGATGGGGAAGCCAATAATATTAATACACACGTAAATTTGCTCATTAATATTAGACTTTTGCATGTGTATGTTTGTATATATGAGTTAATACACGTGACAACATCTAATGAGGATGACTGAATTGGAATTTGAATATTTGAACTTCAATTTATTTGATGAAAACATTTGGTATAATTTTCATTTCTTAACAGCAAAAAAAAAATTAATAATACCTTATATAAATAATAATTAACCACTATAATCTTGAATGAAACTGTTGTTTATTAGATTAGACCAGAGCTAAAGCCTTTGAAAATGGTAAGACGTGAAAAAAAAAAAATTATAGTAGGATGAAACCCATTGGAAAAGGAAGAGAATATAATAAAAATGAAAGGAAAAATAAATTTCGGTCTATCTAGGATGGGAAAGTGGAAAAGAGGGGTGTTTTTATGGGTAAAAATGGTTTTACTCGATTTCCGACAAAACTACTAAAAGTCATATGGAAAAAAGTAAAACAGCAAAGTTGTAGGTAATAAAAAGATCTATAACTTTTGTACCAACACTTTTTTCACATAACCTCAAAATTTATGTGAAAAATTCAAATGAACAAGTTTTTGGTTTTTTATTTTTATATTTTTAATTTGGTAAAAACTTACCTTTTAATGTCCAAGGCACAATGTAATTTTTTTGATTTAAAATATTTATTTTTTCACCTTATTTTGACTTAATATTGAAAATACACCTTAATTTTCAATCGAAAATTTTCACGTCAAAATATCCGGTCGGTAGGCTTTTTGTTCGTTGCAATCTCTACTTGATACCTACTTTTTAAAAAACGTGGATATTTTGACGTGAAAATTTTCGATTAAAAATTAAGGTGTTTTTTCAATATTAAGTAAGTCAAAATATGGTAAAAAACAAATATTTTAAATAAAAATAATTACACAGTGTTTGGGACATTAGAACGTAAGTTTTTACCAAATTTCATTAAAAACATTTTTTTTTTTTTTTGGAAAAGATAAAAATAAAATACCAAAAACTTGGTTATTGGCATTTTTCACATACATTTTGAGGTTATGTGAACAAAGTTTTAGCACAAAAGTTGTAGACCTTCTTATTACCTACAACTTTGCTATTTAACTTTTTTCCATAGATCTTGTAGTTTTGTCTGAAATCAAGATAAACCGTTTCTACTCTTAAAAAAACACCCCTCTTTTCCACTTCCCCATTTCAGATAGACCGTAATTTATTTTTATTTTTATTTTTGTTAATACAATTGGTCAAATAATTGAGGAAATAAGGTGTCGTTAAAACTCTCAATGCGATGGTAAATTTTTTATTTTTTTCATTTCCGCTTTATGAATTTGCAATCTGTCTCTGGACATTAAGCGAATATGATGAATTAACAGGTGTTAGTGGTTCTCTGAATGGTAATTCCATAAATGAGACGCGCTTCAGCCTTCGATGGTAGCCGGAATTGTCTAGGAGGTTGACAACCAGGTAGTTGGGATTTTCGTCCAATCTCTGCAGGTATTTTTGACTGAATCTGGCTATCTAACTCCTTACTCTAACCACTTTGAGGTCCTTGTGGATGGCGTTATTGGTGACGTACCAAGAGGCTCCCTACGGCTGTGTCCTATATGTCCAGATGGGTTGAACTATGGACTTGTATATTGTTAATTTACTGTCCAGGGACAGTTGGGATTTTCTTCACAGTAGCCGCCACAGTATGTAGGATTTGTGTAGGATGTGTTTAGAAAAGGTGAGACGTCTGTTGAGGTGCATTCCAGGGTACTTGGCCTCCGTAGCGCGGGGTATTTCATGGCCATTTTTTTCCGCTAGCAGAAGCCAGGTTAAGGCTTAGGGTTATTGTACTCCTGTTTTGGTCATGTATTTGATGTGTAGTTGTGTAAGGATCCTTGCTTATTCCAGGTTCAGCATTCTGCCTAGCAGAAGCAGTCCCTGTACTAAGCTTGCGCGATTTGTGCTTGTTTGGGCGTCATCTATCCCATACAGGTGTCGTCACTTTGTGAGAGCTTTGCAGTCAATCATGGCCATTTAGTGAGACAGGAGGACAGGTTTCTCTTCTTGTGGTGAATGTCACCCGGACAGACTTGGTTTCGTTGATGGTGATCTTTCACTTGCAGAACCACAGCTGGAGTTTGTATAGTACAAACTGGAGCGTCTTGGAGGCCATTCTGGGACAGTCTTAGATGGTTAATAGCGCGCCTGAGTCAAAATTTTTGAAAACCCCGATTGAGCCTTGTGGAGCCTGATTCTTTTGATGTGGCCACAAGCCAGTGTCTTTAGGCCTTAACTCTATACGGCCGACGCTCCAAGCAACGAGAAGATAACCCTCGCGACCTTTGCGGATGATACCGCCCGAGTCGAAATTTTAAAAACCCCGATTGAGCCTTGTAGAGCCTGAATCTCTTAATCATTTGCCGCTTTGATTTAAAACCTTATTCAACCTAAATACGCTGAAAACAAACGTAACTAGGTGCTACCAGGCTGAAACAGGGTTTATTTTAACACATTTCCCTTACATCTTAAAATCCATTTCAACCTAGATAGCCTGAAGTGAGGGCGTGACAGGTTGAAATGGATGAATTGACACTTATAAACTACACGTTAACAATGAGTTAGTTCACTGTTTAACTAGTCAGTTTTCACAGTCACTTGTCCACTTATTGTCACTGCACTGTCACATTTTATGTAACAATGTTCACAATTTATTTAACACTGAACACTTTCACTATTTATTTTAAGACTCGTCGATTATGTATTTCACACTGATCACTTTCACGATTTATTTAGACTGTTGTCGTTCGCGATTTATTTAAGACTGACTCGCCTTTGTTTGTCCGGGGCTTATATATAATTTCGGAATCCTTCTAGAACATTCGGTTCTATTATCCCTTAACCAAACTTTTTATATTTCTCAGAACAATTTGTTTTCAACACTTTCTATTTGTTTATTGGAACAATCGAATAAGCTATATCGATAGTTTTTAATTTACTGAGTAATCCTTTTCATCAAACCCTTGCGGCATGTGGTCAAAAAATCCCGTCTTCTTGAGAAAGGATGTTTGATAATGCTCCGCCTGGCCACCCCCAATTCACAACAACGCCGTTCCCTCATTGACTTGGCTAATTAGACAGGGGATGCTCCCAGACTTTCCATATGGCGACACCCGCCCATCTTTAAGATCTTGGAATGTGACAATATCAATAGCTTTTTAAGACTTAAGAGTCCCACTCAGATTGAATTCCTCTAGATGGCGCCTATAAGACTTCATGAAAAAGTTTTAAAACTGATTTAGTGAGGAAGTCAATGCAATACTCAAGTAATTATATTTAGAGAGCCCTTTTTATAAATCGAAGACAAATTTTATTCGTACACAACATTTTTTTCATTCTATATCCAAAATGTATCGTTATAATTGTCAATGTTAATTTTTTGCAAGACTTAAACGGGGGGCCGGGAAAAAATCAAAAATTTTCTCTTGCGTGGGAACTTGTCAAAATCATTTAGTCGCGATTCAATCGTTTCATCAATTACCCATAATTTATTTAATTTAAAATTTTTGCAGCGCGACTTAAACGCACATTAATTACAGTAATTAAAGTCGAGCCGAAGTAGCCTTGATATCGAGAAATCGAGGAAGAATTTATTCGATTTATTTTGAGAGAATTTATACATTGACCGATTGATGACGGTAATTATGTCCCACTCGTTAATACCATACCAATAATATTATGTTTTAATACCTTATATATACATATACATAGGAATGGAGAACTTGATTTTATTAAATGAACTTTTTTCTCGAGTAATTCAATTTACAAACTATATAAACTTTAGGAAGGGCATCATATTTTGATGGGAGGGAAGTCCAGTGGATATTATTTTGGTAGCATTGACTTAAGCATTATAATTTCATAGTATTCAGTGTTATTATTATGGTAATGATCTATTATTTAAAAAATTCAAATAGTTTAATAAACCAAGAAGAAGAAAAAGAAAAAGAAAGATAAGTTGAAAACATATTGAAGAAAATTATCGCCTGTTCTATTTTATTAATTTATAGTTACAAACAACCACATCAAAAATTTCTCGACACACACACACACACACACAGTTTACATGAACCCATACAAACGTCCATGATAGACTTTTATTATCTAGAAAATATAAATTATTGCCACAAATTACTATTGTGAGATCGTTATCCGCTCTCAGATCGACCAATTAAATCTTTTGGATTGTTATTAACTTGATTTAGGGCCAAATTACACGTGCTGTGTTTTTCATTCTTATTTTTTTTCTTCTTTGATTATAATTATTTTTGCTGTTTCGATTTATTAAAACATATTTTTCCATATTTCTTTGTCTTAAAAACAGATTTTTTTGAAAAATTGATTGAAACTAACGCATAAATTATTTAATGGAAATGAAAAAAAAACTCCCGTAATAAAGTTTAATTAATTGACATTCTCTTGATTTTTAATTGCTTTACGATAAAATATTTTCCTCGTGTAACATTCGAAGAGATTGAATTTGGTTGGTTTTAACATTTCATATATCTTAAGATAGAATGAAGTGAAAATATATAACGAAATAATTCTTTAGGAATGTAATCGTCCAAAGCCTCAGTATGAGTAAAGAAGAACAACTCGTTACCCTTTACTTTATGTAAAAAAATTGAGGTAAAATGGATGAAGAAATAATTATCATCTCGCTAAATATTAGCTTGTTTATGTCGATACTCGACAGTGAAAATGACTTACATTAGGCATTTTTTTAAGTAAGAGAACCTTTTGAACTATTTGTTAGAAGCTGTTCAATTAAAGAATACGATAAATTTTTTGGGTTTCACAACTAGGGTAGTTGGTAAGAATCGATACCAAGTCATGTAAAAAAAAAATAATTAACCCAGCGTTGATTATGGAGATGCAATCTAGTAATATCATTAAGAGGAATTTTTAGCCATGAATAGAAATCACAAAGGCCTAGGTTTAATTTATCCCACATTTGGTTTAGGCTTTAATGCTCTTGGAAAGCAGGTTTCTAACTTAAAAAAGAAAGGATACCTTATAAGAAATGACCAATCCTAGAATACATAACCACAATGGTGGACTTTTTCTTGGAAGACAGAAGTTTCCAGGTTATAGTTGATTCAGTTAAATCAGCAGAAAGGGGTCTTAAGGTAAGAGTCTTCCAAGGTTCTATTCTGGGACCAACCTTATACCACTTTTATACCAGCGATCTACCTGAAGATATCAAATGCAAATTGTTTATCTATGCCGATGATACAGCAGTGATGGTACAGGAGATAGTTGGCTCAGTTAAATCAGCAGAAAAGGGTCTTAAGGCAGGAGCACTCCAAGATTCTATTCTGGGAACAACCTTATACCACTTTTATACCAGCGATCTACCTGAAGATATCAAAGGCAAATTGTTTATCTATGCCGATGATACAGCAGTGATGGTACAGGAGATAGTTGGCTTAGTTAAATCAGCGGAAAAGGGTCTTAAGGCAGGAGCACTTTAAGATTCTATTCTGGGACCAACCTTATACAACTTGTATACCAGCGATCTACCTGAAGACATCAAAGGCAAATTGTTTATCTATGCCGATGATAAAGCAGTGATGGAACAGGATATAGTTGGCTTAGTTAAATCAGCGGAAAAGGGTCTTAAGGCAGGAGTACTCCAAGATTCTATTCTGGGACCAACCTTATACAACTTGTATACCAGCGATCTACCTGAAGACATCAAAGTCAAATTGTTTATCTATGCCAATGATACAGCTGTGATGGTACAGGAGATAGTTGGATCAGTTAAATCAGCGGAAAGGGATTTTAAAACAGGAGTCCCCCAAGGTTCTATTCTGGAACCAAACTTTTACACTAGCGATCTACCTGAGGACATCAAAAGCACATTGTTTATCTATGCTAATGATACAGCAGTGATGGTACAGGAGATAGTTGGCTCAGTTAAATCAGCGGAAAAGGGTCATAAGGCAGGATTCCCCCAAGCTTCTATTCTGGGACCAACCTTATACAACTTTTATACCAGCGATCTACCTGAGGACATCAAAGGCAAATTGTTTATCTATGCCAATGATACAGCAGTGATGGTACAGGATAGTAACATCAAAATAGCGAGGAATAGAGCCCAGTTAATTCTTTGTGTATCTGGATGGACTAACATCAAACTCGAGTAAATGTGAGGTAAAAATGTTCACCCTCAGACACCTCGAGAATTGCAGATGGGCCAAACAACGATAACATGGAAACCCTAATCGAAAGATGTGAAGTATCTTGAAGTGTACTTGGACACCAGGCTAAGACACCTATACAAAAAAAAAATACAGTTGCACATGCTAGAATCGAATGTACAATACTACTCTACAAAAGCTTGCTTAGATTTATTCTGTTGTATGCTAGCCCAGTCTGGGCAGTTGCAGCCACATCGAAAATAAAATAAACTCCAAGCATTACAGAATAAGATAATAAAGATGGCAACAAGGGCTCCATGGTTCGTACGAAACAACCAGCGAAAATATGATATCCAAACAATTGGCGGCGACACTTTGAAGAACCTGTCGGCCGGACTATTTTAAATATTGACCAGCTGTTCTAACGCAATCCTTTTCCAACTAGGCTATACACATGAAACGAGGAGATTAAAAAGAATATACCCCAAGGATTTGGCTGAGGACAGTTAGTTCAATAGGAGAATTGCCCTTATTCAAAGAGTTGTGAGGCCCATGAAAATATCAATGATAACGTAGTATAAGGGTTGTATACCCATATTATGGCGATAAGGTGAACGAAACGAACAAGCCTGTGTTTAGCGGACTACTGCTGACCCGGGAAGAACAATAAATTTTTACTTTTTTTTACTATTATATATGTTTTATATGTTGTATATATTATATATATTATATATATATATATAGTAAAGGAAGTATTATAATCGGTTTTCGAAATCGAGCTTTCACCGGAAATACATGTTTTGGGATCCTCTAAATCCAAATAATTCTTTTTTTGAAAAATGTATGTATGTGTGTGTGTGACAGCCATATCGTATCGAAAGCTTTATCCGAATTTCACCAAACTTTGAATTTGACCACCATATTATACCTAGTTGTGCCACGAAGCTTTTGGTTGAAATCGGTTAAGCGAAAGCTCAACTTAATTCTAGGAGTTTTTGAGCTTTTTAAATTTTTTTCGAAAACGGCTCTACCGATTTTCTTTAAACTTACTATAGTTCTTAGACTCATTGATGTCTACAACTTTTATATGAAACTTTTTCCTGGGAAAATTCGAATAAGGACGGTTCTGGGGTGAAGGTTGGGAATTCGTATATCTTAAATGTATATATAGGTGATTATTATATATATATATATATATCTTGATTATTCTTAGCAAGTGGGGTACAAAGCATTACCTGTTTGATTTTTATGGTGATACTGCAAGGAAAGGAAAAATACTTTTAAAGGATAAAACTAGCAAAATGTATAAAATTTCCCTCGGGAGGTCTTTTTGATGCATGAAGATCTTATCCATACTTATAAGTTAAAATGCATCATTACATACCATAGGAAAATCTCACTATTTAACTATAGAAAAATGCATTTTATGCAACTTATCCTTAAATGTTTTTTTTTCAATGGAATATTTGGTTGGAATAAGGGAATTGATTCATGTTTAACTTATATTTTAAATTAAAGACTGTGTGGTTTTTGTACGAGATGTAATAATAATGATGATTTAGGGAGGAATAGTTTTTTTTTTTTTTTTTTTTTGGGAAAATCAAGAATGGAGAAAGGGATAGAGTGGAAATGTGGCATGCGCCTCGTTAAAACTAATTGTCATTAGACAGTTAAAATAAATTTGACTACTATTGAGTGCATATATTATTTTCCCCGATGGCGCTCGCCCCTAAGCTGCTGGTGTGCCGCGCGCGTCCCGCACAAGGTCCCGCAAGAAGGTGAGTGCAGTGTGTGCGCGCGGGACAGCACACGACTCGGATCGGATCGGATCGGTGTGTGCCTCTCCTGTGGGAGCAAGTAACAGGATTCGGGACACTAAAGGTGGCACACACGCGGGGTGAGGTAAGGGTGCGCCATAGGCAGAGAGCAAGTGAGAGAGAGAGAGAGAGCGCGAGAGGGGTACGAGCTTTGCGTCTCGTTTCAATATCGCGGAAGTGCATGACGATGTCTTGTTCGGTGGTGGCGGCGACGGCAGTGGTGGCGACCATGCCAGGGTGTGAGACTTTTTATGGGGGTGCGATGGCGCGCGCATTTCAACCCGAGCCATTACAGTAAGAAAACAGACATATAAAACTCTGTGGGCCCGGCGTTGTAAAAAATCAATATCCCCGGGGCTGCTAAATCACGCTTATCAAGAGCACTTTTCCCCTTATTCTAAGGGGTAGATGGGGTGGGTCGGTGCCGCACACAGGGGTACGTTCACCCCACTCGCTCTCTCGCTGCACCAGCACCACACACAACCACCTGCCTAAACCCTGTACGCCTCCCCGACAATCCCTCCGCCGTTATCCCGAATGAACCTCTTTCCTTCATACCACCATTCTACTACTACAAAACATTCAATTTGAACGTCAAGTTAAAACGAAATGGATTTTCCATGGAAGACCCTCTCTCTCTCTCAGCCGAGCTGAGTGCAAGTGTGAGAAATTTAGATTTAAAATGTTACATCGGGAGACTAAACGCAAATCGTAAGACTTTCCTTTTTGTAGACAGCGAGGAATTTTTGGCTTTTTTATATCAAAAGCTCGCTACCAAGACAATTTTTGTTGGGACTACAAAGTGGCCGTGAAAAGCCAACAAAAACGCTTGGAGATTTCGATCGGGACGTGCGATGTGATAAAGGAAAAGGGACGACCAAATGGGCATTCACTTTTACGTGAACCCGAATAACCTTTGTCAGATTCTTACCTTTTCTCTACTTTAAGGACTTCTGCTTGGTTTTTTTGACACCAAATTTTTATTAATTTTTTTCATTGCCTTACTAAAGGGAAGTTAAAAGTAGGATGAATGTTTTAAGTCTTTTTGTATGTAAATATCTGTTCTCAAATGTCTTGGAAAGTACTTATCATAATTTGATAAATTAGATATCGTTGGAAGCACCTTGACCATCAAGTGGTAATAGGCTCTTCGATATACCAATAAATTGCATAATAGGTCTTTTAAAGGGCTAAAAGTTAGTTAAAATGTTAAAGATTGAAAATCTTTACACAGTATAAAATAAAGTTGCTCCCGCTGTCTGTTCCCTTAGATCTTTTAAACTACAAAACGGATTTTAATGCAGTTTTCAGCAATTGATAAAGTGATTCAAGAGGAAGGTTTGCAGATATAATACATGCATATTATAGCAGAGAAAAGTCGGGAAATTCCAAGATTGTAATGTGATGTCATAACAAACATATTTTTGTGCACTTACATTGCAAACGCTGGCTAAACCTAACGAGATAGATCAAACTAATATGTGACGAAATTATGTATCTTAAAAAGATTGATAAAAAAGTCCGCGACGGTATATGTCTATCTCCTAAGGATAACCCACAGGAACCATTTTTAATCTTTTACATATTACAAACAAATTATTGGTTATTTACCAAGATATTTTAAACAATAAATTATTCCTTATCCAATTTAATACATTAGATACGTTATATATTTCATGTAGATCAAAATTGCCGTTTACAGCATATCATAAAAATGAATATCTTAGAAGATGTCACAGTCTTAAAAAGAGTTGACAGAACGACTGGATATTGTACGTCGTACGTAGTGGCTGTTTTATTGCTATCTTTTTCTTATAAATATAAAAATGTTATATTGGTCTTTATTTAGGACAAAAAGTGGAAAAATTCTACACCAATTAGGTATGTTAAGTGCATGTACTCTTAAAAGAGTAAGGTTGGTCCTCCTATATAGAATAGTATAACAATTGAATCCTACAGGAACCGTGTAATATAGTAGTATTTTCGGTAAGTTTTGTTAAAATTGGTGAAATAGCATAATGCATTTTCTTCAAGAAGGCCTGGCCAATTTTACACAGTAACGAAGAAAATCACTACAAAGTTTCAATGAAAAAATTGACAAAGTTTACTGGAAAATAAATATTATGAATTTCAATTAACACCCGATAAAATTAATAATAAAATTTTTTAAATATATTTGAATTTCAACTGTTCATTGTCGAAGATATTAATTAGAAATAAACGTATTAAAATAATATGCTAAATTTTTAAATAATTAACAATTACTTAACGAAACTAATTTAAATGAATTTTTGTTAAAGATACCTCCGATCTTAACGTATTGAATACCATTTATACTAAAAAAAGCACGGTTCCTGTAGGATAGTTATGAATCTATTTTACTAAAATAGCTGAACGGTTATAAATGACATTTGAAATGAAAAATTTTCAAGTCTAAAGGAACATTTTATATTTAAACTTAGCTGATACCCGCCCGCTTCGCTGAGCGTATCTAAATTAATCTGATTGAATAATGGAAAATTCTACCCAAAATATGAAACTAAGCTATTTTAACAAAAAAAGATATTTAGGTATTTAAAGACTTTTATTTGATAAAAATTTCATGAAAATCCGTTAAACTACTTTTCCAGGAACAGATGTAAGCTATTTTATAGGTAGGATCTCTACGTTTTTTTGAATATTAAGAATAATTTATTAAGAAAATTTTAAGCTTTGAAAACTTTTCACACCAAATGTCATATGAAATAATTTATTAATTTTAGTAGAATGAATTAGTAGCTATCCTTCAGGAAGTGTACCTTTTTTAGGATAAATAATATTTAATGTGTTATCTTAAGATCTGAGGTATCAGGTTTGGTTACGTTAGATTCATAATTCTAGGATATAGTATTAAGGTCATTATGTCTTATCGGCAAGTCTGCTATTTCCCGAGGTCCAAGATTAGACAACGAATTCTTATAGATCTTGCTAAAATAAATTGAAACTTAAGAATATAGTTTTTTGGTAAAAAAACAACGCGATGGTCACATTTAAGTTGCTATTTTCTCTTGAAAAATAAATTGGACTGGATTTCTTTTTGTTCTGGGGGCTCTGCCTAACGGCTTCACCTCTCTTAGTCAAACTCCTTATCGGGATCACTTAAGTCAAACTGTTTGTTTTTGTTATTTATTCTTACGGGTCTCGTTTTTGAACAAAGATATTTCTTTTTATGAATGAAATCATATTTACCGCAGAGGATTACCTTCTCCTCCATCGACAATTCGAACGTTTACTCAGCTGAACTATTAATAATATATTAACTACCTGTAAATTCACAATGGTTTTATGATTTCTAGGAATTTAACCTATCGCTATACTTCTATAATGGTTATAATTTTCATATTTGAAAAAAATTAATTTTTAAGAATAACAAATTACATAGTTTAAAATCAGGTCGTCTCTACGATATGTTAGTATATGTACATTGTATCACAACTGCCTGCCGATGTATGTTTTTCGTTGCACAGTTTTTATAGTTTTTATTTTTTTGCTCAGAAGATCAAAATTTTTTCGGAATAAAATGTATTTTATAGCACTTTTTGTAATATTCACTACTTGTAGTAATAATTTCATCCAAATCGGACCAGCCGTTTTCAAGTTTGCCAAGAACAAACAAACAGACAGGGAATAGTATTCGAAATTTAAAGTAACCTTTATTGTAAGTTACAATATTTATAAACTTTTTGAAAATTCCATTGAAATCGGCTCAGCTGTTTTCAATTTTACCCTGGACAAACCCTGTTATTTACCCTGTTTTTTTGGGGAAAATTACAATGTAAATGACATTTATTTTTTTTCAACAAAACACCTTAATATTTTTAGATTAGATAAAAATCTCAACTAGAAAAAATGATTCCGTTTTTCGTTCGCTTGCGCAAGTGAGATGGAACATTTTTATTATATAGGTAAAAAAATTTTCAATCTTATTTTTGGTATAGATTGTAATGAACCTGGAAAATAGCTAATATCTATCCCTAGAAAAGTAGTTTTAAGGATTTTGATGAACTTACTTTGGTTCTAAAGTTTGAAAGTATCCATCATCTTTTTCTGTCAAAATAGATTAATTTTTATATTTGGCTATGAATGTAGGGAATCTATTAATCAATAAAATAATTTTAGATACTCTCAGCAAAGCGAGCGGGTATCAGCTAGTAAATAATAAAATAAAGACGAGGTATTGTTAAAAGGTTCTTGATCATTGTAAAATAAAGTTTTTTTGATATTTATTTTAAACGACACGATTTCCACCACCAGATTTGGTTCAATGTCATTTTCTCTTCGCCACGTTGACCTCAAGAGACTATCACTAATGTCGAACATAAGGGCTTTGCAACTCCGACTTAAACGAGCTTCGTGTCTCGCTCCAGTCTTCAGAATCCGATCCGGATTTCTTATTTCTAAAAGACAAGCGACAACAAACACCAACACGAAAAAGCCACCCTTCCATTTAACCACCATTTAAAAAAAAAACTTTTTTTTAGTCGATTGAATTTTTCTTTTGATTCTTTCATCTTTATCTTTTTATTCAATTGAAAGCTTGAAGCTCACCCTCCTGTCCTTCGGTCATGCTGACCGACTGACCATATAGTCTCATGCATAGATAACTTGATCTATTTCCAATGATTTGAATTTATTTGATCTTCTCGTACAAATATGTTCGATGCTATTTGTTGTATTTAATATGTTACAATATGAAAAACAAGAAAAAATTTTCTTTGAAATCATTTTTCGTTGGCATCACTTTATCTTGGGCGATTAAAATTAATTGAATCTTGAATATTTACAAGGAAATTTTTCGCCAATTTTTATTTTTGCGAGTTGCACAAATAATTTATTATATGCCACGTATACAGATCAAACGATAACAATTAACCTTGAGTCATATTTTTAAAGGTGAAGTGACAAAAAAAAAATTAAATAATTCACTGTACTAATAACGTTTTGTCTTTATAAATATCTTTGTCAAAACGCCAAAAATTTATTTTCATTAAAGAAAAATGTTTTAAATTGGTTGGCCAGGTATAAAAAGTTTTTTTTTATGTATCAAAAATACTTTTTAAATTTTTCCTCGTTCAAAACCTCAAAAATCTCATCCTTTTAAATTACGACACGGGAAATTAAAGCTCTTGTCGTTTGTCGTTGGTAAACTAAAGAATAAAGCTCGACGAAAAGCAACATAAACATAATATACATCATCTTGAACGACACAAAATTACCGTTCAAGACTCCCAAAACCCCTTTGCCTCACACCACCCACCCCCATCAACTTTTGATTGCATCCTGAGCACATATAATGAAATGCTTTATGTTGAAAATACATCTTGTTCGAAAATACGAGCCTTTGAAAGGGAGAGTTTCACACACACACTCACACACACATACCAACACACAAATAAAAACTCTGTCACCCTTTCTTAACCCGTGTTTCTTCAGTATTTTTCGGGATCTTTTTTCCATCTTTTTCTCACTCCCGATGAAAATGTTTAGCTGTGTGGGCAGGAGGAAGCACGAAAATATATTTTATCGAATATTTATGGATGTGAAAACGAAACAACTGTCGAGACAATCCGTCTTTAGTTGGGTATTATTACGGCCCCTCAAGGAAACTTTGCACGTGGATCGTGTTTTTCCTCATCTTTTTTGCTGCTTTTCGTCGTCTTAAGACAAACCCACAACTTTCTTTTTCGTCATCTTTTTTCACAAAAGCCACATTTTTTTATCCTAGTTCGTTTCTTTTATCAAATATTAAACAAAAATAGGCTTCTAATTGATCTAATTTTTGCCAATTTTCTTTCTTTTCTTGATTCGACCTTAAATATATTAAAAAATCTTTAATATCTTGTTTCAGTTTTGTATTTTTTAACCCTTTAAAGGAAGAGAATTTTTTTCTCTCTATCATTATGTGTCACTATATTAATCTTGTACTGGAAAATGCTTTTACTTATGGAATAAAAAGCTGACAATTACTTGAAAAAAAATGTTGCAAATCGTTTAATAAACCAAACCGATTTATTTAATTTGATTCATAAAAATCCATTTATCACAAAAATCACTTTATTTGATCACTTTTTAAATCACTCATATCACTTATGCTTTTAAAACTTTTCATCCATTAAAACGAATAAATTTCTTAGGCTGATTGAATGTCTTTATATAGGCAGTCGAAATCTCTCGAACATTCGAGAGATTGCTGAACATTTTAAAAGCTCCCCAAAACCGTTGGCTGTCAATAATTTAATTTCAAATGTCCATTGCCAAAATGTCCTTTACAGCATATCATCAAAATGAATATCTTTAAAGATATCAGAGATTTAAAAAGCGTTGGCAGAACGGATGGCTATTTTGTACGACGAACGTAATGGCTGTTTTATTGATATTTTCTTTTTATATATGTAAAAATATTATATTGGTCCTATTCTAGTCCTTTTCTATGTTCATGGCATTTTCCTCAAGAAGGCCTTCCCAATTTTACACAATAGCAATAGAAATCTCTACAAAGATTAAATTAGAAAACTGACCATTTTTACTGAAAAATAAATATTATGAATTTCAATATAACACCCGATGAAATTAACCTAATTAAATGTTTTTTAAATATTTGAATTTCTGTATTGTTTATCGTCAAAGATATTACTTAGAAAGAAACAAATTAAAATTATATACTAAATTTTAAATAAAATTAACAATTACTTAACGAAACGAACTTTAACCTCAGATTTTAACATATTGAATACCATTGATCCTAAAATGTCGATAGAACAATTTAAATTATTCCATTTCCACGCGTTTTCTCTTGTAAATCCCTCTCCAGGTGTTTTGTCCCTAACTGTTTTTGGAGTTCTTAAAAATTTCGAGGGATGCAACAGCCAATCATTGTTTCACTTCTCTGTTATATTGTTGAAACAAAATTTGATGCTGTATTCCATCGATAGTTTACGTTGATCGATTTCCTCCTCTGTGGCTTTTTTCACTGCCTTTTCAATTGCTTCATTCCTTCCAATTCTTTGATGTCCTGAGATTCATGTCAGATTCACCTTGAACCCTTTCGTACTCGGTTTTCTAAAGTATGCCCGCAGCTGTAGGATCGTAATGTTTGTAGTGAACGTTTGTGAGGATGGCTGTGTGTATGTTTGTTACGTTTTCACGTCAGAACGAGTGAACAAATCTGGATGAAACTTGGTACAGATGTAGACTATAGTCTGCAATAGCAGATTGGCTAGTTTTTATCTTGGAAAAATCTACAGGACAGACTTGTTTTTCGCAGAGCAAGGAATTTATATGATTTTTGCATAGTGGTAGTTTGGGGGTCAGAGAATGACATCAAGGCTACATTTTACACCGGAAAAATGCACGGTTCTTATGGAACTGCGTAACTTATTATAAATTTGAAATTCGTTTGATCATCATCTATACATGAAGAAGTTTGTTACTCTTTCAAACAAAAATTATAGCGTGGATTTTGATAAAACTTTAAAGTTATATACTTTGTACAATAAATTAAAACCTAGGCTATGTTTAAACGTAAATATATTATTCAGGAGGATTACGATATCTTTTTTATAAAAAGATAAAAAAAATTAAATGATTTTTAGTAAACAGGTACAAACAGTACTTTTTATCTTGGAATAATGTATGGTTCTTATAGGATAGCTTTAAAATGTATCAAGTGTTGTTTCTATCAAAGCATCGAAAGGATGTTTCAACGTGATTTTTCGTATAAAGTTAGTTAATAATCTCTAAAGTGCATACTTTGATATCTATGATTCCTGGAGGAAAGTCATAAAAAAGCTAAGCTTTTTGAGCTTACGTTTATTAAATATCTTAATACTCACACATAAGATCTAAGAAAACGTTTCAGTAAACTTTTAAAATGCAAATATTTTTATGATAAAGCATGAAAGTTTTGGCATGTAATCGAATTAGAAGATAATATCAAATTTTAATGCATTCTAAGCTCCAATCCTGTAAAAACTGCATGTATGCGAAAATAGTTTAAGGGATTACTTTGAAAGTACGTTTCACCTGCAAAAAGTATTTTTAAAAAATATCCTAAAATAAACGAAATTGAAGCTAGACACCTGGAAAACCTTCTTTGTAAGTCTATAAAAAGCTAAGACATAAAAGTAAAAAGAAAATTTTCTTATTGAATCAAAGGAATAAACCTGCAAAGTGAAACATTGAACAATTTCCAATTTGCGTTTCAAAAAAAAAATCCCCTTTTACACTAATAAAATTTTCATATAAAATTAAACTTTTTACATAATATTTTTCCCAAGAAATTTTCCTCTCTTTTCTGTTTCATTTTGAAGCCCAACTCCAATTTTTCATTCAACTTAAATTATATTTGCAAAGTTTTGACGAGAAAAATTTTCCATTTTTCGTCGTCGTAAATATTAAAAACAGTAATTCTATTCAAAAACAGTTTATATATACATATACATTTACGAAATGGGGGGACGTTGTCAAGATATAGAGAGGATTGCAAGGAAGAGCCGTGCTGTGGCCACGGGAATGAGTGAATATTAGGTTTGCCATTTTCTACTGAGACTAAACTTTGGTGATTAAGAAAACTGTAATTAGACGAAAATTTAATCATATAAAATGTTATATTCGTTACAAAAATAATTAATTAAAGTCGAACTCGTTTCGTGCTAGTTTCATGAAAGTTTAAACTTTTGCTAAACTCGACGATAACCGACAGAAGACGACCGAGAGAGAAACATTGGCAATATTGTAATTTTTTGCCCGTTTCTCTTAGTTTTTCTTATATCAAAACGAAAGACAAGAAAAGATTTTTTTCCATTTTTCAAGTTAAACAAGATGATGAATTGTAGATGAATCTAATTAAAAATTAGTTGGAATACAGAACAAATCGAGAGCTTTATTTTTAACTCATTAATTTGGATCTTTATCCTTTGAGTTTCTCATAAAATTTTATGTTTCAACATGAACTATTAGATAAAATATCGATCACTCTAAGAAATATTAATTGATCAACAAGATTTATAGCCTCTTTAAGTTCATTGACTTTATGCCATCATAAATTAATGTTTGAAATATTCAATTTACTGAGTATTAGTGAAAATACCTGCTGAAGAATATAAATCACGTTTTTACTTTTTCAATAAAGACAATAATCAGGTAAACATTTCGCGAGACGAAAATCAGAGATAAACTTGCATTTTAAAACTATTTTCAAATAGCTTTTAAGAAAAAAATAATCAATGCATTTCAATGCATAACTTTTTCCCTTAAAATAAATTCCCTTAAAAATTGTATGATTGCAGTTTTTTAAAGGGATCTAAAGGTTATATTGTAACCTCTAAAAAGTGCTTTCTTACCAACAGGAAAATTTGGATTCTTAATTTTATTAAAAATCCTTAAATAAACAACATCGAAAGGAGACACCTGGAAAACGTTCCTTTTAGGTCAACTCAATCAAAATCATTTATGCAATTTATTGCATCAGAACCCAAAAAGTATTTTTTCTGATCTAGAATCATTAATTTTAATAAGTTGCACCGTAAAATTGTTGGGAATACAGTGGTGCCTCGACATACGAGTGCTCCGACATACGAGTTTTTTGAGATACGAGCCCACGAGCAAGTAATTTTTTGCTTTGAGTTACGAGCGAAATTGAAAATGTTTTTTTCTAAACGGCCTACAGGTGAAAGCGAGAAAAATGTAGCGAAAAAGACAAAGACCAGTGAGGATATCTAATTTATATCTTTACAGAGGGTGACATTTTGGGGGTTGGAACGGATTAATGGTAGTTCAATTGTTTTGTATGGCGAAATTTGCTTCGAGATACGAGTAATTCAAGATACGAGCAATGTTGCGGAACGAATTAACCTCGTATGTCGAGATACCACTGTAGTTCTAAAAAAAATACTTTAAAGTAATACTTAAAGCTACTTTAAGTTGACTATTTGATTTGATTTCAAAGCTAGATCAAGCTTAAGTCAAGTCTTAATTTATTTGATATCACGCAAACTCAAATCTGATATAATTAATTTTGCAATTAATTTTGTTTACAAGCCAAAATGTTAAGAATAATTAATTTTTAAAAAAAATGTCCAAGTACTTGACTTAATAAATAGTACCTAAAGATACCACCTATTGGCGCTGTGGTTAGAGCAATTGCTCTCTCCACTTCATGCCTCAAATGGTTCTGGGTTCGGTCCCTGTTGAGTTCTAGACCTAAGTAAAAATTGACCAACTAAAATTCTCTGTGTTTTTACAGTCGTGATATGACCTAAGATGTTAAAGCGACTTAAAACATCAAAAAAAAATTTTTTTTTAATTTTTTTAGATAAAAATGAGACAGTTAACTGTCGTTATTTTCCGTAAAAATCATTAATCAAAGATTATGAAACACTTTTCGGTGGTTGACACGATTTGGTCGAGATATACTATGAATTAGGGTTTGCAGTTACCATACAGATCCTCTTTGACAGTCAGGCACCGCTAAAAGCGATCGTAAGTACAACGATAAGTTCTCAGTTGGTCTTGGAGTGTCGTCCACTCCTGGAGAACCTGGCAAAGCACAACCGAGTCAAAGTTGGTTGGGTGCCGGGGCATAAGGGAGTTGAAGGCAATGAAGAAGCTGCTGCTGGGCTGTTTCGATGACTCCACTCGTGACCCCGGAGTGGGGATCACCAAATCTGCTGTCAAAAAAGTGATAAAAAGTTGGTTGAGACAGCAGCAAAACAAATACTGGAAACCAGCTCAGGACAGTAACGAGACTGATAACTGGACATTATAGACTGAGAAAGATCTGCTGACTATTGGGGTGTCATTTTTGACTGCAAGGCTCTCACAAAGTGGCGACACCTGTATAGGATATGTGACATAAATTGGCACAAATCGTCTAAAAAGCTTAGTTTAGGGACTGCTTTTGCTAGGCAGAAGGCTGAACCTCAAATAACCAAGAACCCATGTACAACATGGATACAAGAGCAGAACTGGAATACAAAAAGCCTACGGCTAAAGTGTGGGGGAACGAGCTCTTACCTGACTTTCTGCTAGCAAGAAAAAAAGAGTTCATAGTTATTTTTGTGCAGGACCCTCACATAGCGAATCAGTCAACACTTGTCCACTTTCTAAGAGAAACTTATCAAAGATTTACAATTTAATGTCATTTAAAAATTGTAAATTTTTAAGCAATTATCAGGTGAAAAGACCAGTTTTCTTATTAAAACAATTTATTTTCTTTTTCCACTACGTTTCGTCGGTGTTATTCCGACTTCATCAGCTATCTAACAAAACAGACAATTTATAAAAATTAAATTACAAGTTTTTTCAATCATAATACATAAATAAACACAATGAAAATTTAATACCTTGAAAATTTTTGTACCAAATATAATAATAAAACTAAAAATTAAAAAAAAAAGTTAAGATAGTATTCATTTAAAAATTTTTTTAATTTAATTTTTTTTTAAAATTAAATTTTAATTGAAAATATTAAAAATTTATAACGAATATTTAAACATTTGCTTACCTGAATATTTGACCCCTGAAATTTTGTATAGGTAGTTAAATTTATATTCAAATTATATTATTATATCACGGAAAAAATAGTGGTGTAAAATTTACAACCCTAAATTAGTAATATTTTTACTGCACTTTGTGTTCACTATAACCACAAATGTAACATTAGATAACACACTGTGTTGTATTCAGCTCTAACGTATAGTATTTTTTACTACCATAGTGTCGTTAATATGTGTAGCTGTTACAACTGCTGAGTGTTGTACAATTAACAAATTTTGGCGTTTACGCATGCGCCGCGTACAACATAACCAATAATTTTGACAAATAAATGCAAGTGTCAAATAATCAACTACATTTTTACTAGTTCGTGTTATAAAATATAATACTACAGTTTTTTAATTACACTTGACTGGTAAACGTTACCTATCACACGTGGTGTCATCCCATATAATACTAGTAAATGTAGTAAAATTAACAACAAATGTTGTTAAATCTACAACACATTTTCAAGGTAATAAATATTTATAGTGTTTATTTATGTATAATGATTGAAAAACTTTGTAATTTAATTTTTATAAATTGTCTGTTTTGTTAGATACCTGATGAAGTCGGAATAACACCGACGAAACGTAGTGTAAAAAAATTTTTTTTTTGTGTTTTAAGTCGCTTTAACATCTAAGGTCATATCACGACTGTCGAAACACAGAAATAATCTGTTGGTCAATTTTTATCTTAGGTTTAGGAAGTCAACTGAAAAGGCCAATGAAGAAGCAGAATATAACGATAATTTTAACTTATTAGAAGACAATAAGTGTTAAAAATAAAGAAAAAGTTTTATTAACTGATAACTATCCTAGTTATGTTTAGTTAATTAAGTGAAGTTGAACGTAACTATGCCGGAAGGATTGCCTTTACAAATGTTTATAACTTTGTAAATATTTGGGACATGAAAAATACTGATCAATTTGAGTGAACTGGTAAAAATTTTTCCTCTTTCTGTATTTATGGGTGTGTGAGTGTGTATGTACATAAAGTTCCTTGTCGGAATGATATTGAATTTGTTATTATGTTATCCTTTGAATCCTTTGAGTTTCAATTATTTCTTATCTTAAAGAGTTTTCTTTTCAAAAGCTTCGAACTCTGCTGAATTTAGTTTCACTGTTTTTCCTTCTTTCTATAACCCACCCGCCCACATCGGTTGCATCCCTGTGCAACCCTTACTCTCATACCCCTCCCCCTCCCTGTTTGTGTGTTTTTTTTTTCTCTTATGATGTTCGTCGTGTATTTTATGTGTCGGTTCGATTGCATCGTTTGATCGAAAATTAAATTTATCATCGAACTTTGATATCTTTTTGTGAGTTTTAGTTTATACGACGGGAAAAACTTTAATATCATCAATCATAAAAAAATTTAATTTCAACTATAGGTATCGTCTGTTTACTATGTATACAAATATAGAAAGGACGATGTTTTAAAATTTTTATTGCAAAAACTTTAATGTAATCCAAGTTTTGAAACAATTTTTTTTTAAATTACAACCCCCTTGTATTTAATAACGCTGGAAATATTAACTGGAGGTGGATGAACTTGAATCAACTTTGCATATTATAGAGAGTGGCTTACACGAATCGAAACTAATTAAAAAAATTTAAATAATAGCTCTTTGTTTGAGGCTTAATTCGGTGTTTTGAGTTTGAGACGAGAATCGTTGTGTTATATTGAATTATTAAAAAACGTGGACGTTATTTTATTAAAAACTTTGTCAACTCTTTTTATAAATTGTATTAAGTTTGTGAAGATGAAGATGATGAAGTGAAATAAATTAGGAGGTGGCGAGGCGAAAAGAAAAATATTAATGATTGAATTATTTACGAGGCTCAATCATATCGTATATATACGTGACTTGGTGCAGGAGTTCTTCATCATCAAAACCAACAGTTTTCGTTAATTTTAAATACAAATAGAAACGTGGTTTATTCAAACAGATGTACGATACACTTCAATCAAAAAGTTTTGCTTTTTTCGCTTGGAAAAAAAAACTTTTGCCTTTCTTTAGTTTTTTTTGTCTAAAAATTTTTAACAAGGAAGATTTTCTAAATGTTTCTCTCTGATCAAATTTTTTAGTGAAACTTTTTATACATTGTCTCAAATTTTTTGGCCTGTCCTTAGCATGTTGCTAAATGTGTGTTACATTTCATGTTATAAACCATGTCGTTTTACCAGGGCTGTTGCGCAAATTATTACTATATGTTATGAGCCATTTCCTCTCCATGAATTTGTATTGATATTTGTGTTTTGATCAGTTTGTCAAATGTTTTTGGTCACTTGATCATGATAGACAAATATACAACTAGTGAGAATAGTGCGAAAATATTCGACGGTGATGCTACAATAGATAACAGCAGGCAGATGATCGTTTTAACAATAATCAACAAATTCAATAACTAAAATAACATTCGATTATTAATATCAATAATGGAAATTCATAATTAGTTGCAACGACGCGGGTCAAGCCAGACAGCGAATTCGTGCCATATCCCTTTCTTTCTATTCTATTTTCATACCCTAAATCGAATAATTTTTTGAAAATTTTCAGTAACTTAAGTGCCTTAAATCCGAAAAAAAGTTTCACTTGTATCGTGGTTTCGTCAAACCACACCAAATTTTTTTAAACATATGTTTTTATCAAAATCCAAGATATCGTTATCATAATTTTTTTTTTTTGTAAGACACTGATTAATTTTTCAATATTGAAACAAAATATTTGTCAGATTTGAAGAAAACTTATTTATAAAATGGAAAAATTATTATAAAAAAAAGTTTTTTTCGAAAAATGTTAGAGATGAATATAAGGGATTGGTGAGTTTTTTGGTAATTATAAGGGATGAATTATAAATTTTCTAACTTGCAGGTGCATTGAAGTAGGAACTTCCAATTGGATTACATGGAAAAATCTTATTTTTACGCACGTACACATGTTTGTACCTTTACCACCTGAATAACGTGTTTAAATAAGTGGTCAACTATGAAATTTATAAAATTTATAAGTCAAGTGGTTCTGGGTTCGATCCCCGTTGAATCCTAGACTTAAGATTCTAGACCTAAAATATTATAGACTAACAGACATTCTTTGTGTTAGGACAGTCGTAATATGACCTTAGATGTTAAAGCGACTTAAAACACCTCCCACCCCCACAAACTATGAAATTAAAAAAATCGAAAGCTCCAGAAATCTCTGTCAATATCTAAGTATTTTATAGTTTTCTTTAAAAGCTCCTAAGATTTAAAAATGTTTAAAATATTTAAACTTAAAGTTGTCAAACTTTTTGCCTATTACTTTCAAAAAATTTTGAACCTAGTGCAAAGTTGTAGACAAAACAATCAACAACAAAATTAGCTTTGAGGAAATTTGAGCCATAAGCCATCTATTTGGAAACCAAACTTTATTCACATTCCTGTGAGCCTGTAGTTAAAAAAAATCCTTTCTATCTTTCATTTACTTATCGAGTTTTGGTTTTTCCAGCTTTTAAACGGCCAACAAACTGCAGTTATTGATGAATGATTTGTGTTTTACTGTTAGACAGTAAAGGAAGTATTTTGAGTTTTCACCTCTAAGTCCGAAAAAGTGGTTTTTAAAAATGTCTGTTGTTGAACTCCATTTATAGGAAGCAAGCCGAGTTAATTCTATAATGATTGGGTTTTTTAAATTTTTTTTGGAAAATGACTCTAACGATTTTCTTAAAATTTGCTATGGTTGTTAGACTAATAAAGCTTTATAACTTTTATTTGAAACTTTTTCCTGGGAAAATTTAAATAAAGGTGGTTTTCGGGCAAAGAGTGGGAGTTCGTATATACATGGAGGCTGTTTACATAATAAAGTTCTGTTCATATATGTACATATTATTTTTTTTTGTAATTTTTTAACCAATCGTGAGCTTTATCTATGGTCATTTGACCAATTGATAGTTTCATGTAAAAAAAAAAATCTGTGACGCGTCGCAGCACATATTTTTCCATTATAATTTCAAATGACTTAGAAATAACGTGTAAAATACGATAGTCTTTATTCGAATTCAATCACCCCGTATGTTAATACACTGTAATAAAGACACCACACATTTTTAACGTCAAACTGTGTGGTTCCTCCAGTAAAGAAAATTAGTTTTTGTCTCCGAATGAAAGCTCAGGACATTACACCTAGAAATTTAAATCTTAATGTAGACTTATCATTAAAGGAGAGGCTCCTATTGGGAAATCGTTACCTTTTCTGTTATATTTCAACAATTAACAATCATAACAATTAATAGGCGTAACCCCTTTTGTATTTTACTCGAAATATATTACTATCTCGAAAACGGTTAGTAGCAGGAAAATTTGACTAAGGTCAAACTTCTAGTAAATATTTTGTTCTTTAATTTTACAAATAACTTAAAATGTCGTAAGAAGTACAGGAAACGAAATATTTATTAAAGTTCAAGTTTGAAAGCTCTACCAAAGCATTCAACTAACAAATTTTTAAGACTTTAAACCTAATAGTGTTTAATTTACTACACGTTTTTTGTCAGACAACTAAAACGTCGTTAACTTTTCGACACTGCTGTATCAATAAACTGAAGAGATAAAGAAGATGAATAAATGTTATTTGAGAAATTCAATACTTTGTAATAATGAGCGAGTCACAAACACAAACTGAAATTTTATATAAGCATTTAATGCTGCTCGTGGGCCATTAAAATTAATCAAGACAGAAATAAATCGTTGATTAGACGTTTAATTTACGTAATTTATGATCGGTGATCAAGAAATGATTCATTTCCTCGACATTTTGTCCTCTTTTTATACCATTAGAAAATAATACGAGCATAAAACGTTTTATATGAACAATATGCAACTGTTCAAGTGCATAGAGAACTGCACTGAAACGAAAGCTTATTACTTAAAAATTCTATGAAAGAAATGCATTAAAAAATTTTAACCTTGAAGTGACTTATTCCAAAATTTACTTGTTAAAATATTGTTAATGAACTCGATAGTAATTTAACCACTAGATCATAAAAATTATAAATACCAGCTGATTACAAACTCATGGCTCAACATTTTATCAGAAAGACGCTAAAATTTTCCATTAAAATAGCACTAAAAAAAACTTTGTAATCGCCATCGTAAAAGCGCTCAAAGTAATTTACGTTAAATCATAAATATTTCGTTTCAACATATTTAATTATTTAAATATTTAAATTTTACGAGCTTTAAATATAATATCACTCTCTCGACTTATGGCGTTATAAAACATTGAAATTAAAAAGAAACAAGAAATAAATATAATTGAGGTCCGTTTCCAAAGCAGGATGAGCTGAGTGTTCTTTTTTCGATGTCCTCCACATCTTTAGATTCTATCCCGAAAAAAAAATGGGAAAAAGACAGGCCAATTACGCGGTGGATATATGAAAATAAGATGGAGATAGCGATGGGTCGAGGAAAACTCGTAAATTGAGGTGGTGCGCGAGTTTTTCTCTTCGTCCTCTTCTTGCTCTTGCTCATCGAGCAAAAGGATAATGTGGAATACTTTAACGTTTTGTTATTATTACTATTTTATACTGTAATATATTTGCGTTATGTTCATTCAAGTAGAACGGTTTCGTTTTAGCAATCCTCTATATATATATATATATATATATACACACACACACACACAGGAGGAAATGATGGAGATGGAAAAGGAAAACAAAACATTTCGGTTCAGGTTTATATTAAAAAATAAATGCTTTTTGAAATATTGTTATGAGTTTAAAATTGAAATTTTCTCTATTATATTTATAAAACGAATACTTTGTATTCATATGTGTATGAAAAGTTCGTGCTTGATAAACGTTTTGCCTTTTTTATTTTCTTCTTCTTCTTATATTACATATTATTGTATGTATATAGGGTATATAATATTTGTATTGTTTTCTTACTGGCGTAATATTACGAAGAAAATTGGACAGAGCTTTTGCCACTCGAAAATGAAATGCACGAAATAGTTCAAGTTAGAAATGTAAATGTACAAAATTTAGACTGTAAAAAACTTAAATTTGTAATTCCCCTGGATATAAGAAGACCTAGAACTTATGTCCCAAAAACGAATATATCTTACTGAGAAATATTTGTTTAACCTTCTCTTTAACCTTAATTCTATTAAATTTGATCTGTTTTTTACTTAGATTATTTTCTTAAAAACCCTAGCTTCTACGAGGTTTAAGTTCAAAGCACTAGACATGAACTAAAACTTTTGTAAATATCTTATGTCCTATGCTTTAAACGACTTTCTCAGTTATTTTTAAGATTGTAATGAGCTTAAATTCTAGTAGAATCGGTCTTTAGAAAATTTTCATACAACTGCTTGTTTTTATAGATCGAATATAAAGCGTTTCTTTCAATTTGAGTTGTCTTCAAAAACCTGACGATTGCATGAAAGTTTATTTTGAACAAAAATTATAGGATATGAAGTACTTTTACATTTTGGAAATCACAATTAATAACCTTGAAAGCACAAGCAACGAGATATTTGCAAAACCTCGATTTTTGACTGTTATATGCTAATGAATAACGTTTGAGAATGCGACAGAAAAGAATGGAACATTTGCTATTTTTTAATGGAAATTCTAATAATGGACATTTGAACTTTTCATTATTGACACCCAACGATTTTGGTCGTTTTTTGAAGATTCGGCAATTGAACTTTCTCGAATGTTCGAGAACACTTGGTTTGCCTATATAAGGACACACATTGATTCTAAGTGAGTCATTCTGTAAATATAAGTGATTCTAATAAAAGTGAAACGAGCAAGTGAAGCAGTTTAATTGTATCAAAAGTTTTATAAAATTTCCATTGAATAACCGTGTTCTTAAGGAAGAGTTCAATGCAGGTTTGAAAATAACCCAAATTAATATTGAGACTTAAGATTGTTAGTGAGGAAATTTCCAGCTTTTGACTTTCCGTTCCAGAATTGAAGCTATTTTTATGAGGAATTATAAAGAAAAACTCGGTTTACTTCTAAGCCCTTATTAAAAAAACATATTGACTACTAATCACGTAACTTGAAAATGAAATCAACTAGTTTTAAAGTCAAGTTGAATGATGATTTCTTTAAATAAAAAACTCTATAAGTTTCTCCAAGCACTTAGAACTCTTTGACACGTTTTACTTTCTTTTACTACTATATAGTAAAGGAAGTATTGTAATCGGGTCACATTTTCGAATTCGAGCTTTCACCGGAAATACATATTTTGAGGTCCCCTGAGTCCATAAAAGTGGTTTTTAGAAACATGCTGTGTGTGTGTGACAGCCATACCGTATCGAAAGCTTTATAAGAATTTCACCCAACTTGGAATTTGGCTTTCATATTATACCTAGTTGTACCTCAAAGCTCTTGGTTGAAATTGGTTAACTGAAAGCTCATAACTGAAAGCTCAACTTTATTCAATACTTTTTTGAGCTTTTTCGGAAACGGTTTCAACGATTTTTTTTACACTTTCTATAGTTCTTACACTTATTAATGTCTATAACTTTTATTTGAAACTTTTTCTTGGGAAAATTTAGTTATAATATATATACATTAAGTTCTGTTTACATAGTTATTAAGTTCCCATAGTTCTTTTAACCAACAACGAGTTTCATAAATGAAAGTAAAAAAAAGTACCGTGACGCCCCGTATCAGATTATAAGAAGCAAAAGAAGTGGATAGACTTAGCTTTGAAAAAACTAATTGGGTACAAAGACATTGATTACTGATATTTAACCTGTCTCTATCTCATTTTTTTGTGTTAAAATTGAAACAAAAGTAAATCCTACTCTCGTACTACATACAATAAACAGAAAATCTTCCATCTACAAAACACCAACAATACAAAACATATTTCAAGACTTAATATTTAAATATTAAAATTCAACTTACTTTTAATCCAAATTTAAGGCAAGTAGATTGAAAATCAAGTTAAATAGATTTAAAATCAAGACAAATGGTGAACCCAGTTTTAAAGCTCTTTGATGATTTTTAGAGATGTAAGTTAAGTCTAGTTCTATAGTTCTTGTTAAATTTCAAGGCATAATTCAAAAATGTTAAGCTGAGCTTTCATAATATTCCGTTTGGGGATAAAAAATAGAAAGTATTACTTTAATAGTTAGGCTGATTTAGAGAATATAGACATTCATTGTTAATATTAAGCGTGTTTCTATCTCATTCTTTCTTGTTGAACTCAAGACAAAAGTTCTTTCACAGAATAAACAGAAAATCTTCCTCTAATATCAAAAATATAAAACAGATGTAAAGCCCGCTGACTTATTGAACGCGTAAAAGATGTATGTACATGAATGTACAACTTTGACTCTCTCTTACACCACCGACTTTTATATGCCTAACTTTCAATTATCCAGTCATCTTAATAGGAAACTTTGCTAACCTTCAGTAATCGTAGACTTAAGACATTTGATAGTGATTTGAACTTGAAATTTTGACTTGTTCTTGAGAAAAAGATTCATAACAATACATTTTCAAGGTTCATATTCAACGTTAAAGTTTAGATTTTTAACACCTAATTGTTGAAAAATTGCGTACTTTTGTGAATTGAATTATTATCACTGAGTTATCATTATTTTTTAACAATGTTTTCAAAATGAAATTAGACTGAAAATTATGAAGAAAAAAAATCAATTAAATCTGATTAAGTCAATTGTAAAAGAAAAGCACAAAACACGTTGAAAAAAAATTTAATTTCGCTGCCTTTGAACTTAATTATTATATTTCACACATACTAATCACGAAAATTTACAACACAAATTATAAATTAAAGTAAAAATAAATTGATAAATGAATCAGCACGAAATTGTCCTCAAAAACATTTCAATTTGATCCACTGATGACGAACGCATGGCGTTTAAAATAAGTATCTGGAGATACAAAATTAACAATTTGGTTTTTTCGTTTTGTGATTTTTACGTTTATTTTTACTTTAATTTATAATTTGTGTTGTGAATTTTAGTGAGTGGTATTTGTGAAATATAACAAAACACGTTGTCTAGGATTCAACAATAGTATCGTGCATCTCTATTACTTGTATCGCGTTCTCGCTTGCACACACATGCTCTAATGGAACGTGACACTTTTTCAGACTGGCTGTCGTAGTTCATCAATTTATAAGACGTCGTCACGTCAAAAGGTGAACACCAAAATAATGTGGCTGATAGAGAAAATGCTGTTTGAAATGTAAAACAGAAAACTCAAAAAAAAAATAAAAATATTAAAAGACAGAAGATGAGATAAGATGAGAAAAAAAAAGCGAATGAATGATGCGATAAGATGGGGGTTGATTTGGATGATGGGATGATGGGGACAGCAAAAAATTGAGGAAAAAGGTAAAATTTGCAACGCATGCGTCTCGTTTGTGAACGAGACGAAAAAAGCATTCGAGTGTTGTTTATGCTTTTATGGAACGTTTATTTTGATTAAATGCAAATACGACCGTAATATTCTACACACACATAGCCAAATATAAAATTTCCCTCTTATATTAGGTGTATGTATACCTTTATGGGTTCTCTGTATGTATGTGAATCAACGATTTGATCTGAGTGTGTGTTAAGTTTTCTTTTTTTGTCCACCTCATCCTCTTCTTTTGCGTCTTTTATATAAATAAATATAAACAATATCAAAGATATTTTATACATTTTATACTATAAATATGTTTTATTGCTTTTTTTGGCAATGTGGCTCATCCAATATTGCTCAGATTTAATTTCAAATTCCCGCACACATAAACTGTTTGTTTGCTCTTTCAACTTTACAATTGCACGTTGTCGTCGTGTCCTCCTCTTTTAGTCGCTCGATTTATCCCATGTTGTATCCTCGTCTCTTTCATATGCAGAGAATTTTCCAAGTTTCATTTTTATTAAACTTTAACTCGATATTAAACTCAATAAAAGCAAAACAATCTCTTTCCTGGCTATAGACGTCGCTCGTGTGTCTTCCACCACCTTTACAAAGCTGAAATCATTCAAATTCCTCAACATATTCATACAGATGAGAAAAGCACAAATTTTAAGAGCTAGATAAAAAAAAAACATTATACATGGAAAATTGCAGTTTAGGAATCGGATGTGGGAATAGGATGAGGCAATTTGGAATTATAAAGTCATTATCGTGGCTAATGAAAATGTTCGATTAAGCCCGGAAATGAACATCTTGGTGCCTCCGTTGCCACCCACCCCTCAACATCATCGGTTGCCGCACAACCTCGTTCGAGTTATTTGAAATTATGGGTCAGATTCGAGGTCATTCCATTGCTCGTTTCGAATGATTTATATGTCGAGATGAAATTATGAAATTATTAAATCAATTTAATTTATTTACGACTTACGAAATTGTTATTTAATAGACTTGAAATGGTAAATGTTCGTTAAGAAGGTAATTACTCTTAAACGTTTCAATTGAACCATTTTTTTTTTCCATTTTTATATATCATTGCCTCTCTTACGTTTCAAGCATGGCAAAAGAATGAATCAATTGGCTCAATTTAAAGTTCAGCGGGACGATTGTCTACGACATAATCATGGCTTTTCAAATAAAAACAATCACTCTATGTACATAACTAGCAGCTACCTGTGACTTCGTTTACGTAAAAAATAATAAATTTATTAAAAAACTAAACCAATGAAGGGAGAAATTAAAAAATAAAAATTATAACAAAATGAAAAACCGACTTAAAAATAAATAAAGAATCTTAAACAAAAAATGCACTAAAAGCAAATTATTAGGATTATATAATGTACAACTATTGTTTTTTTTGGAGTTGGTGTCAGCCAAGGAAACTTGGCACTTTTATACAATGTACAAAGTACTGTGACAATTTCTAACAACCCTTACCCTATAAAATACTAATAAAAGAGTAGTGCTTTTGACCTTTGAAAATAGTAAAAAGTGAAAAAAATTATAGTAAGATGAAACCCATTGGAAAAGGAAGAGAAAATAACAAAAATAAAAGGAAAAATAAATAACGGTTGATCTGAGATAGGAAAGTGGAAAAAGGGGGGAGGGGTTAAGGGTAGAAACGGTTTATCTAGATTTTCAATAAAACTACAAGTCCTCTGGAAAAAAGTTAAATGGCAAAGTTGTAGATAATAAGACGATCTACAACTTTTGTGCTAATACTTTTTTCATAAAACCTCAAAATTAATGTAAAAAATTTCAACAACCAAGTTTTTGGATTTTTATTTTTATCTTTTACAAAAAAAAAATTTCATAAAATTTTTAAAAATTTACTTTTTAATGTCCCAAACACTGTATTTTTTTTAATATAAAATATTAATTTTTTCACCTTATAATGACTTAATATCGAATAAGCACCCTAATTTTCAATCGAAAATTCTCACGCCAAAACATCTCTAATTTTCTTAAAAAGTCGGTGAGTTTTTTGTTTGTTAAAACCTCTACTTTTTGATGGTGCAAAAATATGTACATTACAATGTTTAATATTCTCAGAAAATTCAATAATTAAAGTGTACATTTTCATAAATTGCTCGTACATATTACAATTGTATAAATACAACTTTTTAGCAATTTATTAAAATTTAAACTTTAATTATTGCATTTTCTGAGAACATTTAATATTGTTATGTATATATTGTTGCATCATCAAATAGAGGTTTCAACGAACAAAAAGCTCACCGAATTTTTAAAAAATCAGATGTTGTGACGTGAGAATTTTCGATTGAAAATTTGGGTGCTTTTTTGATATTAAGTCAATATAAGGTGAAAAAAATTATATTTTAAATCAAAAATATTACAGTGTGTTGGGACAATAAAAGGTAAATTTTTACAAAATCTCATGATTTTTTTTTTGTAAATGAAAAAAATTAAAAACTAAAAACTTGGCTATTGGAATTTTTCACATAAATTTTGAGGTTATGTGATAAAAGTGTTGGCACAAAAGAGTAAAGTAGATCTTTTTATTACCTACAATTTTGCTTCTTAACTTTTTTCCTTAGGACTTGTAGTTTTGTCGACAATCGAGAAAAACCGTTTCTGCTCCCTTTTTCCACTTCCCGACCTCAGGTCGGCCGTAATTTATTTTTCCTTTCATTTTTGTTATATTCTCTTCCTTTTCTAATGGGTTTTATTATACTATAATTTTTTTTCTCTTCAAAAACTATTTACCCTGGTCTATAACCAACTAAACCATTTTACAAATAAACATTAATATTTATTTCCTTGGCTGACACCAACTCCAAAAATAATAATAGTTGTATATTATTTCAACCTTATAATTTTTAAGTTGTAGGCACTGCAATGATATGCAATTATTTTTTTACTTTTTAGTGCATTTATTATTTATTTTTATTATTATTTTTATTATTTCTCGATTTTTAGTAATCTGAAGTTTGATAACTGATTTTATTTCTTTGAATATGAGTAAACTTACTAAACACGCAGCTCATATGAGGCAAGGCTGTTAAATGTCAAAAGTTACTACTTTATCCTTTTTTGCTCTTAAGGGTTGACATTTTTTGCTTTTTAATGTAATGAAAGAACTAAGTGGAATACTCTTTCCAATAGAAAAAAAAAAAATCATCAAAATTCGATCTTTCAGTTAAATGTCACTATTTCATCCCCTATTTTCATCCTTGGGGGTGGATTTTTTTTCTTAAAATTGAAATGTGAACAATTTAAAGGTACATCGTACGTAATAGAAACAAAATTATCAAAATCGGGTTAGCCAGGAAAAATGTATTATTTCATCCCTAATTTTTAACCCCTAATGAGTGGAGTTTTTAATAAAATAAATGGATATGAGATTAATTTAAAACTATTTTCTACCAATGAAGAAAAGAATAATCAAAATCGAGCTTTCCAATAAGAAGTTCAAATTTCATCCCTTAGTTTTCAACCCCTTAAAAGTGAAAGATTTCCTTCAAATTAAAATGGGACCACACGGAAAGCATCAGCTTTAACCAAAAATAAAATCATCAAAATCGGATGACTTAGTCAAAAGTTTTGAGAAAACAAACATTAAAAAAAATACAGTCGAATTGAGAATTTTTTTTTTTTTGAAGTCGGTTAAAAACCACGTTATTGCTTACTGGAGGACAATTATTTCAGAGAATTTCATAAGTTAGCCATTAGTTGATTCATTAAGTCCAAGTAGGGGTTGAGAATGAATTTTTAATATGAATCCATCACCCCCTATTATAACTGTTCATAATTTTTTTTTAATTTTTCATTTGGACTTAAAACAAAGTTTGAATTTAAACTCTTCCAAGTCGACAGGTAATTTTGTCGTGGTCTTTCCACTCTTTGTAATGAATTTTGTCGCTACAATTGGTGGAGGTTAGTTTGTGATACTTTTCTTATTAGTTTAATTTAAAAAAAAAGTTTTTAAATTAACTTCTTAGTTCAACTAAAATTTTTTTTACTTATAAAAAAAATCTTCTCTCAACTTTTGCATTGACTAGATCTTTAATTGGATGGCTGAATATCGTCTGGATAGATAATAATTATCATTTTCAACTTTTATAATTAAAACTTGGTGCAATATTAAATGTTTAAATGTTTGTCTATGAGAAATTGAAATATCCTATGCATGTATATATATATATATATACTTTAATTACTTGAGAGCGAAACGACATAACTTGTCCTCGTCTTGTAAGTAGTTTCATACTAGATTCCTTCCTGTCTTTCAGTCACTCCCGCTCCCATTCCTTCACAATGTCAAGCTCTTGTCAACCCCATGTCCCCATTCCATGGCGCAAAGTTTTTGTGAGCGCTAATCAATAATTAAATGAGATTTTCAGTCTATTTACTCGGCAATGTTTCATCTTGTCTTTATTGATTGATGTGAATTACTTGGTAAACACACGCTAAGGCCAAATGCAAACGAAACGAAAATAAACTACACGCGGAGTGAAAATTGCGGAAAGATTTAGAGAAAGAGTGGACGAGAGAAATGAGTGATAAGACGAAAGATAGAGACACGATCGAATAACTATAGATGCAAGAGAAAAATTAAAAAATTCTTCCTATGTCTTGTTGTTGTTGTATTTACTACATTATTTCTCCTTTTTGACTTATTGCAAACGCTGACAGATTGTAAATGAACTGTTTAATGATTGATTGAAACGATTTATAATATAATAGATGCTTGAGAACGTTTGACTCATTCACTTACCAAAGGATTTATTGAGAAACGATTTTTTTTTGCAATTCGCTAGGCCAAGTTTACTAGAATTAATCACGGAAGGAATTTCGTTGTTCTAAGCGTGGAATTTTTCTAAAATAATTTCTTTTTGTTACAGATGTTTCCGGTTTTAAAATCTCCAATAGGATATACTTTATAAGGTAAGCTTCAAAATTTAAGTATATTAACTGACTGTTGAATTTTAAAGTTAATACTTATGTACAATAAAATATAGTAAGAATCGAATGACATCAAAACTTATCATAACTAAAATTCTATCTGGAAAATACATTCTGAAACGTTATGATATCCTTTTTTCAATGAATGAACAAATTTGAGTGATATTACACGTGATATAAAACACAAACAGTAGTTGTTATCTTGAAATAAGTAATGGTCCATGAGATATTTATCTTAAAAATATGTATGGTTTCTGCAGGAAAGCTATACATAAAGAAATGTTAATATTGCTATTTAGACATAAAAAAAAAGAAATTCTACCTGAATTCTAATATAAAAAAATTTATTGGTCGAAAATTTATACCAATAATAAGAATGAAGATTTTTACTACTTGAATACTTATATAATAAAAACGTTCCATCTCTCCTGCGCGAGATAACGAAAAACGGAACCATTTTTCCCAGTTGAGATTTTTATCTAGTCTAAAAAATTTAAGGTGTTTTGTTGAATTCTATTTATTGCCTACATTTTCATATATTTAGTACAAAAAAATAAATGCCATTTACATTGTAACTTTCCCCAAAAAAACAGGGTAATAACAGAGTTTGTCCAGGGTAAAATTGAACACAGCTGAGCCGATTTCAATAAAATTTTCACAAAAAGTTAATAAATATTGTAACTCACATTATATGCTACTTTAAATTTTGAAAACTTTTTCCTATCTGTTTGTTTGTTCTTGGCAAACTTGAAAACGGCTAGTCCGATTTGGACGAAATTTTCACTATAAGTAGTAAATATTACAAAAAGTGATATAAAATACATTTTATTCCCAAAAAATATTGATTTTCTGAGAAAAAACAATAAAAACAACAAAAAAAATTTTGCAACGAAAAACATACATCGGCAGGCAGTTGTGATATAATGTACATATAATAACATATCGTAGAGACGACATGATTTTAAACTATGTAATTTGTTATACTTATAAATTAATATTCGCAAGTTTGTAAATTATAACCATGATAGAAGTATAGCGATAGGTTCAATTCCTAGAAACCATAAATCCATTGTGAATTTACGGGTAGTTAATATATTATTAATAGTTCGGCTGAGTAAACGTTCGAGTTGTCGGGGGAGGAGAAGGAAATCCTATGCAGTAAATATGATTTCATTCATAAAAATAATTATCTTTGTTCAAAAATGAGACCCGTAAGAATAAATAACAAAAATAGACAGTTCGACTTAAGTGATCCCGATTAGAAGTTTAACTAAGAGAGGTGAAGCCGTTAGGCAAAGCCCCCAGAACAAAAAGAAATCCAGCCCAACTTATTTTTCAAGAGAAAATAGCAACTTAAATGTGACCATCGCGTTGTTTTTATACTAAAAAACAATATTCTTAATTTTCAATTTATTTTAGCAAGATCTATAAGAATTCGTTGTCTAATCTTGGACCTTGGGAAATAGCAGACTTGCCGATAAGACATAATGACCTTAATACTATATCCTAGAATTATGAATCTAAGGCAACCAAACCTAATACCTCAGATCTTAAGATAACACATTAAATATTATTCACCCTAAAAAAGGTACACTTCCTAAAGGATAGCTACTAATCCATTCTACTAAAATTAATACATTTTTTCATATGACATTTTGTGTGAAAATTTCTCAAGGCTTAAAATTTTCTTAATAATTTACAATATTCAAAAAAACGTAAAGATTCTACCTATAAGATAGCTTATATCTGTTCCTGGAAAAGTAGTTTAACGGATTTTCATGAACTTTCTATGAAATAAAGGTCTAGAAATACCTAATTATCTTTTTTTGTTAAAATAGCTAAATTTCTAATTTTTTTTATTATTCAATCAGATTAGATACGCTCTGCGAAGCGGGCGGGTATCAGCTAGTTGTATATATAAATTTCCTGGATAAATGAATAATTCCTGTAGGAGGATAAAAAAAAAATTACACAAGTTACATTTGTAAATTGAATTAAATTGAGCTTTAATATATCAATATTTTATTAGCTTGTGGGTAAAATAGGTAACTTTTTATTCTAGAAAAATCCCCAATTCTTGTTGGACAGTTGAAGTTAGCGTTATGTTTGCTGCGTTTTTTCTTTGTCAACGTGAGAATTTTTTTCTTTTCAGATTTGATATTTGATACCTTAAGGTCGCTATAGAAACCAGTTTTGTGTACTTTTGTTTACAATTTACAGTTTACGGTCACTTTTAACATAAAATGCAAAAATAAGCATTTTCGATACATTTTACCTTTTTATTTTCATAAAGGCAAGAAAGCGGCTGAGGATCACGAAGAGTGTAAGTGAAGATTATGGTGTTGATTGATTAACAGAACGCCATTGTCCAAATTGGTTTAAAAAATTTCGTTCTGGAAATTTCTCACTGAACGATGACCAACGTTCCAAGGACCAATATTAAAACCGTAAACTGGCAGTTGTAAACAAAAGGGATATCGACTACCAAATATGAAAAAAAAATTCTAACATTAACAAAAGGATAATGAAACAAACATAACGCTAACAATTGGTGCAAACCGAAATTACTTTCTTGCCAAACCAATTCACTTCCGGGAAAAGTGGACGGTTCCTGTGGGATAAATACTTTTTTTTACTGTTGTTTACTATTTATGTTCAGTGGTTTGATGAAGCTTACTTTAAAAAAAGATCCTTGAATCTACATACCCAAGAAGAAGCTTTTGATCTTGAAAAAATGTACATTTTTCTTAGGATAATTCCTTAATGGAAAAAAAATCTTAAAATCTATATTTTTGCACAAAAATACCCTCAGAAAAGCGGGTGGGTATCGACTTGTCTATCTTTATTACTATGATAAACGTAGAAGGGTAATCTTCAAAACCATTGAACTTATTACAAAAAATTCTTGCACTTAAATAAAGATAGAGTATTCCACAAGGATAAAAACTGCATTTTATCCCGGAAAAACTTATAATCCTTGCAAAATCTCATACAAATCATTTTTAATGACCCAACAAAATTTCACATGAACAGGCCTAAGATTTTTTTACAAAACTACCAGAACATCTTTTACCATTACAGTAGTACGATTTCTGTCAGACAGCCATGCTATAAACTTAGTTTATTAGTTATTCCAGAAAAAATAGTTCAACAAATTAACTTGAGATTTTTCTTCAGATGAATTTGTAAGGTGGGAGTGGTTACCCACATTTATTTACATATAATATTTACAATTACAGTGGCCAGCACTGGCCCCGAACAAAACAGGGCAGTTGCGAGAGGTATCACCGCATGTTCGAATTCCATTTCTAGTCGCCACAAATTATAACCTAAAAAAAACCATTGTATACGTTTTAAACCAGAAAATTTCCGGATTTTCGTAAAGAAACTTCTAACAAAAAAATATTTTAATTGAAGTGCAAGCTGAAAAATTCAGCTATTGTTTGGGGTAAGAAAGGGGACGTTTTATGGTTTCTGGATAGCTATCAAAAGTAAGGGGTGTATTAGTATACTAGTTAATTAAAAAAAGGAGTAATAAAATGATATTATTATTGGCTTGTGGGCAGTTTATAAAGTGGATTCTCCAAAGAGCTTTTTGGTCCTGAAAAAATGCAGTTTTATTGTAGGATTGTTATAAAAAGTGGAAGGGTGCAATTTTGGTTATTAAAACGTGATATTTTAGTACCAATTTCTAGTTAAAAGAGTTTGAATTGTACCTTCGAATGCATTTTCCTGACGAAAGACGTCCTTATGATAGCTGAACGGAGTAGTTTATTATCCGGGAAAAATTGGGTGCATTTAGACATATAGGATGCTGGAAGTAATTTTCAATGCTTAAAATTAAGAGCCACGATAGAAAAGAAAATCTTAATACAGTTTACGTTATGAATAAATAAAAACCCTCTTTGTATAAAAGGAACAAAAAATCACTAAAGAATGGGGTTTGAAAAAAAAAACGAAAATCCACCACGATGAAATAATAAAACAAGAAGGAAGAAGATACAAAAATTATAAAACGTTTTTAATTTCAAATTCCATTTTAATATTTAAATTGAAAATTTCAAATGAAATTAAAGCGGTAAATTATATTTTCCCCGCTCTTTTCCGCACTCGGAGCCCAAGCCTTCGTCGTAGTTGGTTTGCTTTTTTCCTCTTCTTTATCATTTCATAATTTAAAGTAGGTACAGGAGGATACGAGGAAGAAAAAGTAAATTCTTATTTATAAATTACTATTACAATTTAAATTTGAAATTGATTTGTTACGACATTTTTATAGATTTTTTCCTCGACTTTTTGTTTTCATGGTCCCTATCGTCATATTGGAATGGAGAAGAGTTTAATGAGACGTCACTAATTTATTAATATATTAGTTTTTGAACTATAAATTTACCTTGACATTTTGGAATTTGATTTATTGTTTGTCAATGCTAATGAGACCATACAAAAGGGCCTTATTGAGTCTTTAATATCGAATGAAATAGGGAGAAAATAATTTATTTTTATTTTGACAAAACTAATGTTTCTGTTTAATCATTTTGATTAGGCGCAATTCATTGTTAAAAATTTGACCTCTATCTATCTTATTTTCTCTAATTAAGACATGAACTGTACGTAGTTTCTTTTAGAATTTCATTAATTTACTTTTTTAATATTTTTTCTTTTTGAATCGAAAAAGTTTCTAATTAATATCGTAAATTTATTGCAAATTATAAACTGTTATCAAACGCAAACAAAGTAAATGGAATATATCAGTTAATAATTACTTTACTAAATTTAAATTATAGAAGAACAATTTGAAACTAAGTTAACAAATCCCGTAAATTTCCACTCCAACTTCGGCCAACTTTTCTCTCTCAAACTCGAACCACATCGACATGCCCATGTGGTCGTCTCTCTTTCACACCCTTCTATTTTCCACGTTCAAAATCATGTCGCCGCCAGATATTTTCCCAACTAATATAATACTTTTCAATGCGAATATTTTATCGATTCAAATAATTATTTGTATGGCAAAAAAAAATTAAACTACAAAGTTTTTTCTTTTATGATTTCTCTCTGTGTGATTTTTTTTTCGGAAGTGCAACGTTAAATAATGCATGTGTACAATGAGTGTATGTTCGATTGTGGCCTCAATTTGCAGTAACTCAGTCGCGTTTATCGCCCCGTTGTGAGATAAAACCACCCCAAATTTGCACCCTCGATTCTCGAAAAAAAAAATACTCATACATTCTCTGAACCACTTGAAATACCTGAAATACTCAATTTATAAAAGCTTAAATTCACTTCAACTAAATAAAAAATTTTGTTTTTATTTTCTCTTTTGCTCGAATGATATGTTTTAGTTTTTGAAGTGAAACTTCTTTAAGAAAATTAGTATGGTATGGTATTTATTGCATATTATATAAACTTTAATGCATTGGTATATTGAAAACAAGACAGTAAGATTTTGTTTGAATCTAGCATAGAAGACTAAACCTGAATATGTACGTAACATAGCTATTATTGAAAAAAAAATTCAGTTCTATAAATATCTAAAAAAAATATTTTTTACCTGTTAATTGTAGTTACACCTCATTTTAAACTAATTGGTAATGTTATTTTACCAAAAACTTTTTTTCATATATCCTTGGGTATTTATCAAGTAGACCAGGGTAGATAATTTTTGAACAGAAAAAAAATTATAGTAGGATAAAACCCATTTGAAAAGGAAAAAAATATTTAACAAAAATGAAAGGAAAAAAAAATTAAGGTCGATCTGAGGTGGGAAAGAAGGGTAGAAACGGTTTATCTCGATTTTCGACAAAACTACAAGTCCTATGGAATAAAATTAAATAGCAAAGTTGTAGATAATTAGTAGATCTACAACTTTTGTGCTAATACATTTTTTACATAACCTCAAAATTTATGTGAAAAATTCAAATTACCAAGTTTTGATTATTAATTTTTATCTATTAAAAGAAAAAATAACACAAACTTTTGTGAAAACTTAACTTTTAATGTCCCAAACACTGTAATTTTTTTTTGATTTAAAATATTAATATATTCACCTTATGAAAACCTTATTTTTATCTTATATTAATGACTTAATATCGAAAAAGCACCCTAATTTTCAATCAAAAATTCTCACGTTAAAACATCTGATTTTTTAAAAGTCGGTAAGCTTTTTGTTCGTTGAAACCTCTACTTTCTGATGGTGCAAAAAATATACACATAACAATGTTGAATGATTTTAAAAAATGCAATAATTAAAGTTTAGGAAATCAAAATGTAAAGTTTCACCAAATTTCGTGTAAGAATTTTTTTTTGTAAAAACTAAAAATTTAAAACCAAAAACTTGGTAATTTGAATTTTTCACATAAATTTTGAGATTATGTGAAAAAAGTGTCAGCACAAAAGTTGTAGATCTTCTTATTACACATAACTTTGCTATTTAACTTTTTTCCATAGGACTTGTAGTTTGGTCGGAAATCGAGATAAACCGTTTCTATCCTTACCCATCTCCCCTTCCTTCCACTGCCCGACTGCAAATCGACCGTAATTTAATTTTTGTTATTTTCTTTTCCTTTTCCAATGGACGTCATCCTACTATAATTTTTTTTCACTTTTTACCATTTTCAAAGGCAAAAAGCAGTGGTTTAACGCCCAGTAGTTGATCTTTAAAAATTTTTTTTGAAATGTCAACTAATAATTGAAATAACGTTAATTATGGAATCGATTTAACATTTAATATTGCCCTTGGCTCAAGTTTGACTTGATTTTAAGTCAAATTTAGATCAAGTAGTTCGAAATCAAGTCAAGTACTTTTAAAACTTAAGCAAAGCTTAAATTTCTCAGCAAAAAGTTAAATGAAAATTATTTTCCATTTATCCTTTAGATAAATAGAAATACAACAAGTAGTTAGTCATATCTTTTTAAATAAATTATATTTCATATTTTGTTAAAGAATCTTGCAAATGAAACAACTTGTAAAGTCAATGCTTGACTTGATACGACTCTTAAATCTTATTTTTTTTTTGATTTCAAGTGAAATTCAAGTCATGTAGCTGGAAAATAATACCAAGTAGCTTGAAACTTACGTTCAGCTATTGAAAAACAGCTCAAGTAACTTTTGAACCAAAGTATAGCTTAAATAAATCGATCATAGTTATTTAAAACATAATTTTTCAAATATTCTCAGAGATTCAACCAGTTATACTTGATATTTGACTTGTAAATGAAATAACTTCATAGCCAAGCTATTTGCCTTGATTTGACTTTGAAATATTTGTCTTTGACCCGAGTTTGACTTGATTTTAAGTTAAATTTCAATCAAGTAGCTTGAAAATCAAGTTTATTAGTTTTAAAACTAAATCAAGTAGTTAATCGTTATAAATTTCTTTACTTGACATGAATTTTTTGTTGTTGATTTTCCTCTTTCATTCCGATGCTTTTACTGTCGAATCTTACGTTTGAAGTTCTCTTCTAACTTAAGATTTTTGCGGTTGAATTCAATAATAATTTATAAATTTAGAAAATACTAACCAATTTTAAGGATTCAACAACTAAAACTTGATATTTTGGCTCTTAAATGAAATAATTGGCACAACCAAGCTTTGTGATATGATAAGACTTTTATATATTAATCTTTGATCTAACCGAGTTTGACTTGATTTCAAGTCAAATTTCTTTCAAGTAGCTTGAAAATTAAGTCAATCAGCTTGAAGACTAAGTCTAGTAGTTTGAATATATTTTGCTTGATATCAATTTTTTCTTGGTTTATTTTTATCACTCACTTAGATTCTTAGGTTTGAAATTCTGTTCTTAGCCAAGACTTCTGTGATTGCATTCAAAACCAATTTATAAATTTAGAAAATTTTGACCAATTATGACTTATAAGTCACAATTTTGTTAAATTGTTTTAGATGAGGTGCTAATTTTATTCATTCGTCAAAATTAACTTATTTACTTGGAAAAAAATTTAGTCAGTGCAACAGCTTAACTGCCCAAGACATTGAAGTAAATCGATCTAACGCAGAAACGATTTATTTAAGTCTGTCTTGATGGAAAATAATAAAAATGTTCAAGTGAAATATGGACAACACGTGGCCAATTTTCCCCAAACTCTCAATTAGGCCGAGCGGGTGGCGAAGACGCAAATTGGACGGACTAGAGGTGTGTGTGTGGGGTTGGGGGTCGAAATGACGACGTGGTCTTGTCACGTGTGTGTGTGACAAGGGTAAATAATAAATTCGTTATTAATTGTTTTATAGTTTAATGTGATTTATGGCATAATTTAGAAATAAAAAAGACGTTGAAAGCTGAATGAGCGAAGACTTAAATTGAGTGGAACGATGGCGTTTAAAAATCTCAATAATAGCTTTAGTAAGCTTTTGAGCTTTTAGTTTTTTGATTAAAAACTTAACAGGTGACCCTTTCGTCAATGCATTTTTAGTCAATCTTTAAAATTTAAGAAATCATTTTCTTTCATTTATTCTTGAAAGTTTCAAAAAACTATTAGAAGAAAATCCTTTCTTGTCTCATATATAGAGCTTTCAGATAAAAGCTTTTAGACGGAAGTGATTCAAACTGTGTTTTGTTTTGTCTTATATTTTTTCCTCCTCGTTTTTTATTAAACTTTTTTCTCTGTCAATGTTTGAAAAAAAAAAACAACAACCAACCCGAAACGAACGAAGGATAATTGTAATTGATGAAAATTGTAAAGGACATTAAATTTATTTAAGAGCCCCCCAAAAAAAAAATATTAAAAGAGACGAAGTGAAGAGGTTTGTATGTGAGACGAAGAGAACGAGAACGGGACACCGATCCCCTGTTATCCCGAAAATGAGAGGGTGAATCCTGTGAACTCGGATGAACCCCAACACATATACAAACACTATACAGACACAGACAAAAATTTTCAGAGACTCTCAAACAAACATCCCCTTCTTTCGCTCCTTCCCCGCTTCTTCAACCTCACGTGTCCCTCTTCCTGAAAAACCACCCCAACAACAAAACAGAGAGTTAAACGTCAAAATAAATAGAATTTATGATGTTACTAATATTATTTATGTGAATTATTTTACAACCATTAAAATATGCGAAATGTAAAAAATTCACCTTTTGCATTAAATTCTCAAAAAATAAAATATCTAAAATAAAATAATAACATATGAGCGTGAAAAAAAAAAACGTGAAAAAAAGCTGCATAGAAGGATTAAATAATATAAGTTATAAAATATGAGAAGAGGCTGCCACCCCTTGTTAATCTTCCCCAAACCTCGGTCCCGTTACGTAACTACCCCATCTATGGGGTTTTTCATCCCCCCCGTTTCATTCCCGTTTAAAACATAAAAGCCATTTTATGTGCCTACAAAAGTTGTATATATACCAAGGCAGCCTTCGACTCGTCCTACAGGAAAAGCACCCGATGCCCCACTAAAACACCCCCAACACAACTACCTAGCCCCGTGCACCTCTCTACCAGCCAGCACGTGTGATATACGAGCGCTATTGTAATTCTTCTAATACATCCATCTCGCTCTGACACCCCAACGAAACATTAAACCCTGACAATAAACGACGATACGCCGTCGAGTCGAATGAAATTTTTATAAACGTAAATTGTACGGTTATTTATTTTAAAACAGAAAATAAAATAAAGCAAAAAACGAAAAACGAAAAAAAAAAATTAAATAAAAATCCTCTACATATCCAGTCCCCATTTAAATCGAGGCTACAACGTTTTTCGAAACGAATAAAAGCTCCATTAAAAATAATAGAAAACTTTTTCAATCTTCTAAATTGTTATTATATCAATTTTAAGAAAGAAAACACTTTCTAACGATGAAAAGGCCCACACAAAATCCACTCATTGTCGAGCTTTACTCTTGACTTTGTTTAAAAACGAAAAGCTCAAACGAATAAATTCTGTGTTTAGTGTCTCGTCAAAAAAAGCGCTTTCAAATAAAATAGACCGAAAACAAATTATAAAATAACGTTATTAGGAAAGATTTTGAATTTTTTTCTTTTCATTTGAAACCCCAAAAAGCTTCAAAAGGCCAAAGTTTTGTAAAGTTATTCATCTATTAAAAACTTTGACAGAGCTTTTCTTGCACGACTAGTTTTTTATGTTATCAGTAGTGATTCTTCAAGTCAAGTAATTGGACATGTAAGGTGGGAGTGGTTACCCACATTTATTTACACATAATATATTCGTCGTTTCGTCAGGGCAGTTGCGAGAGGTATCACTGCATGTTCGAATTCCATTTATATTCGCCACATCAGTTTTCTTAGAGTACTCTTAAATTCTCTCAGATGATTTTGATTAAAGAGATTCACCGTTTGGCTTGATTTTAAGGTCTAAATAATCTAAATTTGAGTTAAAATTAAGGCAAACTTGTGTCAAAGATTAATATTTCAATGTCAAATTAGGTCAAATTAAGTCAAACGTTGACTTCATAAGTCCAATCAAGTACATTTGGAGTTTGATAAGTGGGTATTCTTCCTAAATGGTATTTACTAATGGCATAGGTCAGTCCATTGTAGCGTTTGATGGACTGGCATCTTCCGAAAATTGTAAGAAAAAGCGGCATGGCTTATCCTTAATCTAACCAGGGGACATTGATCAGATCTTAGATCGAGGCATCGTCTCCAAAATATCTCTCGGAATTCGACCGAGTTAGTTGTTTAGTGTTTTTTATGTTGTGTTTGTTATAGTTTTACTTTGTAATCTTATTAATGGGGAGGGAGGGGTGTAATATCTTGCCTCTTTCTTAACTCCTTCCTCGGTAATTATCATCATCAAGTTAAATAGTAAGACATTTTGTGAAATTAATTCTGTTATATATTTAGATTTACACAAAAAACTTATAATATAAATGCTTGGTTTGACTTGACATTTGAATATTAAAATTGTATTTTAATTTGACTTGATTTCAAGTCAAATTCAGGCCAAGTGGCTTAAAAATTAAGGCAAGTAGTGAACCCCTAACTTTTAACCTTAGTCTAAAGATTATTTAACATATTAATTTGGTGAAATGAACGAAGGAAATACCTACTTAGTTTCGAGTTTTAACGAGAAAAAATAAGATAGAGTTGAGTCAAATCTCAACAATGAAGGTTTTTAAATTAATTTATCTATGGTTCGTTTAAAAGGACATAACTTTAATAAGGAATACATCAAGTAAAGTGAAGGAAATATTTTTTAAAATGAATTGTGTTTGATATTTTCACTTGTAAAAAAAGTCACTTGCAAAGCCCAAGCATAACTTGATTTGACTCTTGAATATTTGATTGGAATTTGACTTGATTTCAAGTCAAATTAAAGTCAAGTGGCTTAGTTTAAAGACAACTCGTTTTATTCACTGCTTACGATTTGTTTATCACTCACGATTTATGTTTCACTCATGATGACGATTTATTTATGACCGAACTTTTGTGCAAACAAACCTCTTTTATTTGGCCATTTTCGAGAACATTCTCTTCTAATGTTCAATTACTAGAGTTTCCTTTTCTTCCTGGAACAATTCGTTTTATTGTTTCTTTTCTGCCCTTTTTTACCCATAAAGAATTACTGGTAGAAACTTCCAGAAAGCTTGTCCTTTCTCTCATACACCGAGTAATCTTTTTGGTCAAACCCTTCGCGCCATGGGGCTCCAAACTCTTGTGAATTTTCCAGATATTTCGTAAGGCCTTTGGCTTGGGCTGTAAGGCTAGTTGATTGGCTTGGCCCACTTAAAGAGCAGGCGTCACCCCCAAACTCACAAAATGGCGACACTCTCTCATCTTTTCTTTGCTCCTTGGGCTGTGATAGTATTTTATGTGTAAAATCAAGTCATGTAGTAAATCCTAATTGGTCTTCACAGCGTTTTAGAGACAAATGGTTCATTTTTTTCATTAAAAACACTTCATAAAATTTAATTTTTCGTGCCATCCATATAGGAAGTGATGGTGATGCACTTCCTGCTTATAACTTATCCATAAACTGCACATTTTAGAGCTTTTATAAAAGTGTCCTCTTTGTTTTACCCCCTGTTAAATGGCGTTTTTTTTTTCTTATTAAAATTTATTTTTTTCAGTACTTGTAATTCGTTTATGGTCATGAAATCTAATCGTATCAAGAATTTTCAATAGTTTTTTGATATTATCTAAATTTTTGACGTTCAATGGAGCATACAAAGATGTTTTAATGCACATTTTGTAAATGTGCATATGTAAAATATTATTTTTAATATTAAACACATCAAAACTCGTCTATAAAATAATAAGAGAAACATTAAAAATGTTTAACCACATGAATTATAAAGTAAATAATCGCTTAATTATAATATTTGATTGCACGTTAAAAAATTCTAACCAGCATCGAAGTGAAAATATTATAGTAGTTAGATGTAGTAAAACAGGCTACGCTCATTGTTATCGGTTGCAATAAACATTGATAATTGATTGTTCATAATTCAAATACAAAAAAAAAAAACGAAACAATTACTTGACTACTTATTTAAATATATGCAAAATTAGTCGCGTAATAAACTTCACTTTAATCTCTCCAGTTTCGCATTTAAATTTATTTGTCGACTTCTTGGGTGGTCACCAACTATATATTCATTCACAAAGTATGTATATATATATATATCCATAAAGAGTTATTCTAGAAGAAAGATGCAGAGTAGAAGAAGAAAAAAATTTCACTTCATTCTCTTCGCGTATACAATCCGAAGAATTTTATTATTATTTTTTTAAGGTCTTTATAATTAAAACTTATAAACATATTTAACGATTCAAGATCGTATCTCATTATCGATTTTTGTCTTGTCAGAGTTTTCACCGAGAAAATTTTCACTTAAAATAAATTTTTCCATATGAAATCAACGAGGGAAAGAGACTTTAAAAAAACGAGGGTTCATTTTGTTATAGCTTATAATTATAATTTGATTGGAGCAAATTAAGGTTTCCGTTAGAATTTAAAAATAAAAATAAAAATTATCTCCACATAGAGTATATTATAATTTGTATGTGGAGAGTTATGAAATAATGAATTAATTTAAAGAGTTCATCGTCGATTAATATGAAGAGGTTAATGTATTTAAAATTAAAAAAAATACGCTATAATTTATTTAAATTCTTTCTTGTGTATCATAATTATAGATTTTATGTTGATTTAAACAAATTGAAGCAATAAAAGCCGTAATTGGTGCCGTAATATTCAACCGTGTAATCTAAATATGAAGTAAGATGAGTACCTACCAATTTTCACTAGCCTACAGCTGAAATCTTAGTTCTTAAAACTTACTTTCTGAAGTTTTTAAATTTAATCTGAACAATCGAAAAAAAGTTTTTGTCATAGCTTTAAGAATATAACATTCAGATAATTATTTTTATGAGTTTAATTTAGTTTGTGTAAAAAGAAAAGGCCTTTTCGATCCCTAAATCACCGTTTCAACCACCTGAATAAATTATTTATGTATATGCATAATTTGAATATTTCGGTCGAATGCACATGAAAATAATGACATAAACATTAAATATTGCGTTCGAATCTCGACTATGGTCCTCCATTATGGCTCTAAGAGTGTCACATTTCACACCTTCATTTCATACGTTCAATGAAAAACAAAATTTTCATACTTTTATCATGACAAACTTGCAAAAATTTTCATTTATCTCATAGAGCATTTTTCAATATTAATCTAATCATTTTACAACTATTACCAGTGCAAATGTTTGGGTGGATGAGCGTTTGTTGCTCAATCATGCCAAAATTTCCTGAAAGGGTCGACATGATTTTTTCCATAGTAGTAGTTTAGGGGTCAGAAAGTTTGTGAAGATGTTTGTTACTCTTTGACTCAAAAACTACGGCACAGATTTTAATAAAACTTTATAGTATTATAGTTTATAGACCAAAATAAAACATAAACCATAATTTATCCTGGAAAATGTATGATACTGAAAGATAGCGATATTATTAGATGGATGAACAAATTTCATGTAAACGTGTAGTATACATAGCATTTTTTTAAGATTCTGTACAAAGTTATAGAACAGAAAATTAAGTAAGTTTGGTTTTTATCAAACTTCCAAATAGTTAATTTTTTTCCAGATACAGCCATTTATTTATATGGTAAGAACTTAGCCGTAAGTCTTGAAATGGTGCTACTTAGATAATATTTTAACAAATAGTTTTGATGTGCAAACAATATTTGAGACTTTTTTAAATTTTGAATATAACACCGAGCATTGCCCACCTGAAAGATGATGTTGTCAATTTATTTTGGTATATGGGAATGTTTAAGCTTCAACTTTTTCCTCAATCACCCTGGTAATATTCCCCAGTTATGGTTTGGTTTGGCAAGAGAAGCTTATAGTAGATTCCAAACTGATTCCTCTAAATGCACTGCATTGATTTCTTACCTTAGAATATTCGACTTTGTCGTTAAAGCTGATCATGGCTTAGTTCACTCCACATTTTTTTGCCTTTTGGATTATCGAACTGATCCACTTCTTCTTCAGTTACAAGTCTGTATAAGATACTCTTCCATGTCTTTAGTATTTTTTTGCGCATGAAAAAATGACGTTTTTTGGCTTGAGTTCTTGCCGAACCCAACTTCTTTGCTTCTGTACTAAATTCAGGGTCTTGTGGCGACTAGAAATGGAATTCGAACATGCAGTGATACCTCTCACAACTGCCCTGATGAAACGACGTTAGATACCTTAAGCAATTCAATTTTTTCGGGGCCAGTGCTGCCAATCTGTCAATGTAATTGTAAATTAGATAAAAAAAAAGGAAATTAGATAAGAACTACTTGACACATAACTCAAAAAGCCTTAATAGCACAGGAAACGATATATTTACAACAAATTGGAGTATAACGATTATTCCATTTATTCTTATTTTAGAGGATGATAGTGACTTTTAAAATATTAGTGGTATATCTTAAGAGTGAAGAAAATTGAAAGGAAAAACCACTTTTACACTAAAATTTTGAAAATATTGAAATTGATATTGTGGTATGATTGCTTGGTGGGGCTTTGAAGCAGAAGGGCTGGGACTTACACGTTGAAACCCTGCTCAGGATTCTCAACTCATAGGATTTCCACCCTGAGGAGTCGTTCTGTGGTTCTCGACGTCCAAGTCGTCGGTGATGGGCAACCATTAAAACTTTCTGACCACCAATTCTGGAAGTATGGTACCGAGAGTGCCCTCCCCAATACAATTTGAGCCAAGCTGGATCTGAGTGGCGAAGCTTCAGTAGGAATGCTACCAGTTACGGTGACTTATCGTGGGGTTTGGAGCGACAGCTCTTCCGGGGGTACCATAAAAATGAGGGTCTCTAGAAAGGTTAAAACCCTGCTCAGGATTCCCAACTCACAGGATTTGCGCCCTGATTGAGTGGCGCACCTGAGAATCAGTTCTGTGGTTCTCGACGTCCAAGTCGTAGGTAATGGACAACCATTAAAACTTGCTAACCACCCAAAATTCCGGAAATATAGTGCTTTTTCCAATGTAACTCGAGCCAAGCTGGATCTGAGTGGCGAAGCTCCAATGTTGCCAGTTACGTTGACTTATCGTAGGGTTTGGAGCAACAGCTCTTACTGGGGTATCATAAAAATGGGTGTCTCTAGAAATCTGTGTCATCTGTGTCTTAAATCTTATCACAAAGATTTTAATGCGCGGGTACTTGCATTAATTTAACGCGATTCGAGCAGATGACGGTAAAGTTCCAGAACTGTGTTCTTTCACAAACGTTTCTTGAACTTAGTTTCTTCGTAGCAATTGCCTTGATTTCGGAAATCCTCTTAGATCTTTTAAAGATTTTTTGAGTCTGGGGAACAAGAATAAATAGCAAAAGACAAGTTCAGAGGAGTAGGGGTCAGTGGAGATGAAAACTGATCGAATTTTCAGCTAATAGCTGTTCTGAATTCTTAGGTTTGTGACCAAATATTGGGCCACTGTTCTTTCCTACTGATCCTCTTCGCTTCTTGTGACATCTTCCTGTTCTTCACATGTAAAAAAACCTTTGAAAAATGACATCATAAACGTAGTGATCTAGGGCTTTTTCAGTAGTAGAACTAACGATAAAAGGAATACTTTAAAGGGATCTAAGACATTTAACTTCTTAACAAAGTATATTTGGTTTTATGTTATCATTTAGCATATTTCTCGAACAGCCTCTGTATTATAGTCTAAGAGCTAGCAACGTTTTCGAGAGAGAACTTTAGGTCGGCCAGTTTTTATATATCTTATCTCTCGTATTATCCCAGACATCATACTGGCTCTTGGTAGGGGTTGCGTTTATTAGTGCGCATTGCACCTATGACAGGTAAAATATTGAAATTTTCAGAAAAAAGAAAAAGTTTTACCTAGAAATTTGTGGAAAATAACATTTTACATAGAAAATGTCCAGTGACTAATTTTCGTAAAGTGGCTAGTTTGCCCGCTACAAGCTTGGAAAGGCTGGCTCGACGTGACGTCATTTGAGTGACAGACCGTTCAGAAATACAGCCGTTGTGCCGACATGTATATAATGAGCTTTACAAGCTTGTAGCGGGCAAACTAGCCACTTTACGAAAACTAGTCACTGGACATTTTTTATGTTAAATGTTATTTTCTACAAATTTTATCTGAAACTTTTTTTTTCGACGTCCCTAGCTCTCGTACTATTAGGTATTTAATTTAATTTAATAAAGGTTTTTAATTCAGAAATTGAAACTTTTCAAATTTAATTCAATATAAAGTCCAAATATTGTCTAACAATAAGTGTTGAACTTTTGATTTAAATTAAATCTTAAGAAAAAATTTAAGGCAATTTTATTTTAAACCGAAATTTAAAAGTTGATATGAATGTTATTAAGTGATATGGCTCTATTCCATCTAATGCTATTGAAAATTTCCTGGTCTTCATCCGTCGTGTTCTTCATCTTCCACGTCCACATTTCGTCTCATTTACTCCTCTAAAAGTATAGCTATACGATACCCGTCGATGTCAATGTAGTGTAATATTGTGCGACAATAAAAATACTAAATAGAAAAATGATTGAAATTTCTTTATAAATATATGAATGCAATATATATATATATATATAATATAAAATATCGCGCGCTTTTCATTCATCATATCTCATACAATAAATAATACGAACGAGGCGAAGATGGAAATGAAGTAATATTTTATTGAATTTGAATTTGTATTCATCAATTCTTATTGATAGCAGATATATGGCATGCACTGTCATCATCAGCACCATCATAAACATATCACTGATGATCACATATTCTAGTTTATCGATTTTTTCAGTAAAATCAAATCGAATTAATTTTTTTCCCCCTTTAACATTCACATAAATTGCTGGTTCATTCTCCATATTGTTTGTTTAGGAAAAAAAAAGAAGTTGAAACAATGGAAACAGTGAAAAAAAAAATCGATCTGCTATCGTCATTTGTTTTATATAACCTCACAAACTTAGTGGATGAATTTAAAAAAAAAAAAAGAAATGCAACCGAGATATTTTTTTTTTCGATTCAGAACCATTTTAAATAAATTACAAATGCATCAGAGACGAAACAAAAATTGCATTTTCGAGAAAAATTCCGTTCAAGATGCATTGAATGAAGAATATAATTTAAATCATTCGTTATCTCTTTTATGATGGATGGGGTTAAATTGGGAAAAAATGAGCCACCCAATGTTGGGGGGGGGAAGGCGGTGATGTTGATGGTGAGTGCATCCCCGACGATGCTTCATCAGTCGGGTTTTTTGATGAGGAGTTGCATCACTTTTTGGCCAAAGGCCAAAAAGCATTTACCCCCCAAACACACACACACACAAACTTTCACCACCCCGTTGCAACCCTCTTTACAACTAACGAACGTAAAAAAAATATTTTAAATAAGATTACAATCAATTGTTTCGTCCGAACATTAAAACGTTTATCTGTTTGCAATAATTCAAAATCTTCAATTTGAACAGGGAAGTTTTCAGGGATAAAAATTGGGAAAAAAGGGATGTTTTGTTAGCGAGGGGGTTGTTGGGAAGAATAGTTGGGTGAGTTTCCGTTCCTTTTTTGTACGATTCCCCGGCTTATTCCCGACTCGATGCGCGGCCTCTCGCTCTCTTCCACCGCAAGAGGTAATAAATTGAGTTTTCTAATTAAAATTTGTAATGAAATATATCACAATTGTGTTTGTCTCTGTTTTTTTTTTTTTTTTTATATATTCAAATAGAAATAAATTTCGACGAAACGAAACGAAATACTCGCCATAGAAAGGGGGAAAAGAGAGAAAAAAAAATGGATAACGAAAATGGTTCATCATGGAAACATTTAGTGCTTTTTTGCGCTCGTTTCTGCTGTGCTTGTTGTCGGATGGTTGAAGGCTCAAATAATAGGCCATTTATATTCATACGATTAAAATCGAAAAATTCGCTCGATTTTATCTTAATTTGGGATCAACAGACAATTTAAGAATGACAGACAGAAAATGGAAGGAGATGGGTGGTTTTCATTTCAATTTGGCACAGTTTCATTTCGATTTTTTAAACGTTAAAAATTTTGTTAAAATTCTTCAATTATATGGCATAAAAAAAGATACTCTTAGGTCCAACAGGTATGGAAACTATAAAATGAACCATCAATAAAACAAGAATACAAAAGAAAGTAAACTTTAAAACAATAAAAGTGATTTATTGGGCTTCGGGAAAGTTTTTCAGATTCAGCAACTATCGGAAATTATGCTTTGTAGATTTAAATGTATCATTGGTCTCAGAATTATCTCCGAGAAGCTCCAGTCTGCACTAAACGAACTCCAGTTGTGGTTTTGCAAGTGGAGGATCATCATCGACGAGACCTAGTCTGTCCACGAGACATTCACCACAAAACGGGAAACCTATCTTCCTGTCTCCCTAAATGGCCAAGACATGCCCTGAACTACGGAGGTCAGGTACCTTAGAATGCACCTGGACAGACGCCTCATCTGGTCTAAACACATCCTCCACAATTACAACCAAGTGAATATCACTATCCGAAAACTATGGTGGCTACTGCGAAGAAAGTCCTAACTATCCTTGGACAGCACATTAACAATAAACAAGCCTATACTTAAACCCATCTGGATATATAGGATACAGCTGTGGGGAGCCACCAGTAACTCCAATTTGGACAAGATTCGGGACTTCCAGTCTAAAACTCTGAGGATAATAACTAACGCCCCTTGGTATGTCACCAATCACGCCATCTATCGAGACCTCAAAGTGGCTACAGTGAGGAGTGAGATAGCCAGACTCTGGAGTTATCTTCCAAAGAACCACTAACATCTCAAGAGACCCCTTTTAAGGGGTCCGGTCTTTCCCACCAGTATATTCATCATATTTGCTAAATGTCCAGGGACAGATTGCAAATTAAAAAAGCGAAAAAAAAAGTATCATTAAAGCACTAAGCTTCATACAACCCGCAGGAATCATGGATTTATCCGGAGTACAAAGTATCGATGCTCTTTTTACACCATAGAACCAAAGCTATACAGATTGTGAGTTTTTTTTTCTATGTTCAAAACAAATTATTCTGTTCGTTCCAATCTCACAGGATTCACTCATTTTTCTGGCATAGTAAACAAGGATTCATTGAGTTAAATAATTGGACAGCTTTAACATTTGCCTTAAGTTTGCTTGATTTTTAGGCCAAATTTAGATTGTACGGTGGGAGTGATTACCCACATTTATTTACATATTATAATATACAATTACAGTGGTCAGCACTGGATAAATTGAATTGTTTAAGGTATATAACGTCGCGGTCGTTTTGTCAGGGCAGTTGCGAGAGGTATCACTACATGTTCGAATTCCATTTCTAGTTCGCCATACGATCAAGTTACTTAAAAATTAAGTCAAGCAATAAATTCCCAACTGAATTGACTTCTAAAAAAGAGACGTCGAAATATGAATGTCGGTGGTGTAAGAGAGATCATATGTCATGCATAACTCATTCGTACACACAATTTTTGAAGACATTTAAAAAAATCAACAGTCATACACTGGTTTGGCACCAGAAGAAAACATTTTGTGGTATATATAAGAAAGAATAATTTTGGGATTTAAGTATCAATCAAAAAGAATCACATAAATAGAGGTTAAATTTAAAAAAAAAATTTGTTTGACCTTCTTTTAAGAATTAGAATTTCTACGTCTATCTCATGAAAAACCCAATCAAAAGATCTTAAGTACTGGTGATGAACCCCTTGCAATTTTGTCTTCATAGCTCTAAAAGGTTCAAAATTTTCTTCTTCATTTTCAAATTGATTTAGTAGAAAATAAGAGTAGTAATTATGAAGTAATGTTACATCGGATGATTTATTCTAATTCAATATTTTAGTCCTTTTTTTTGGTAGTAATGTATTTTACTAAATAACTAGTTTTATCTTTGTAAACAGCGTGAAAACCTTTTAAAAGCACGTTATATTGAAAGTTTCTAGCAATAACTTAAAGTCCTTCGGGACACATAAAGTTGATCTCGCTCCTGACTGCCTTAACATAATTACGCAACAACATTAAAGTTTATTGTGTGTCACACAACGTCATCTTGCACCAGACAAACTTCTAATTAACCCATCTTGCAATTTGATGCACTTAAATTGCACATATAACAACGTTACATTCATACACCCATACAAACACACATTTTATGCATTATATGCAACTGCAACCTAAAAGAATTCCCAACACGTCTTAGTTCCTTGTTGCACCCATTCGACGTCAAGCTCTCTTTTCTTGGTTGTTGTCAGAGCACGTGACAATAAGCTTAGAGCTTTCGAAGTTCGTTGCAAACTCGCGAATGATATGATGACGCCTTGATAATTTCGTTATGTTTCATAATATAATTATTTGTATTATGATTTTAATTGGATTTTAAAGTTTTTGATAATATTTTTTAAAAATTAAAAAAAAAAAAATTATCAACACCGTCGCTGTGTTGGAAATTGGAAAGGAATAAAAGTTGGGCGATGAGAAAACGGAGCAAGTTTGTGATTGTTCATTAAAAATTTAACTTCATTATATTTTATAACACAAAGAGCGCCATTATAATATTTTAATAACGTTCCTTATAATTACTTCTTGACGAAAAAAGAAAGCAAGCGGAGTTCGAGCCGTAATTGTTTTGTGTTATTTTTTCTTAGAGTCCTTGGAAGGCTCTCTGTGAGTCAGACGTGAGTGAGGGCGGTAACGTTTCACGGCATTTCTTTTTTGTCTTGGCACTGAAGGTGTTGAAGGGATTAGAAAGTGGGAAGTTGAGCGAAAAAAGTTCAGTTGGATTTCCCACATTTTTTCTGCAAGAAAAAATTGGTCGGTAAATGAATAATTCATGGAAAATGTGAGAGCTTTTCCCTCTTCTTGCGCTAAGTCATGAATAAATTGTTTGAGACGAAAGCTTTTTTGATTTAACAGAACGAAAGAAAAAAATGGTGGAGATGAGCGACGAAGATCGAGCATAAACATGAAGATAATGCTTTAATTAAATAGAAAATTTGACGAAAAGAATGTAAATTTGTTTGATTGTTGAACATAGATTGGAAGCTTTGAAAGCGTCTATTAGTTTGTACATTAACAAATATAATACGTATTAAAACCATGAAAAGATCGATAGATAGTTCGAGTTCGTGCTCTTAAAATAATTAAGAATCTTTTTCACTGATAAATGCAATCACACGTTTATTTTAATCACTTCGACAACATCAGAAACAGCGCGACGCAACTCCATGCCCTTATTACTCTCTTATTTTATAATATCTAAAAGACTTGGTTCGTTCCACCATCAAGAGGAACAATGTGAAATTAAAATCTTACATTAATAATAATAAATACAATACGGAAATCTGCTTCATTTTCTTATTAGTTCAAGACAAATATTTTCATTTAAATCACATTCGTGTCGACTCATTTAATTTAAAAGTTTAAATTTTTAACCAACGTGTTAAATAAAACGTTTAAACTAGATAACAAATATGAAAGTTGTTGGAGTTGGAAAAAAAAAATTTCAAATACTTGATTTTATTCGAAACAAATACTCGATATAAAATCAATCGATCCAATCCTTATTAAGTACTTTCTAATCAAAATCTCTTTCTTCCTATCCCATAATATGCAAATAAAAGTTGTCGATATTATAAAGAGATTACAAGATATTATAATAATCTATGAGTATGTACAAGAAACGTGGAAAATATCTCTCCAATTTCCCTATTTTGTTGTTTTTCAATTATATTGAAGCGCGTTATTATTGCATTTGGGAACTGTGGGTATTGTGAATATTGTTGCAATTCAGGTGGTTTTTAAAGTATGCAGCCAGTGAAAGTAAACATACACAGAAAAGTGCATTACGATGTGGCTCAAAGAGAAATCAATTGTGGCTTGGCATGCAGTCACGATTTGGCTTCGGATTTTTTGTTGGATTTTTTTGTGTCGTTTGTTGAAACTTTAAATAAGACAAACGCAATTTCCGTCTTTTACTTTTTTTACCATCACCAATATTTTATTGGAATCAGTGCTCTATGACTTTGGAAGTACGAATATTTTATGAATATATTAAGTTAAATTAAATTCATTTTAAAGTACAAATGTTTAAGATAAAAATTTGACCAAGAATGATTTTTGACGTGATAACGTTTTATAAATTGATGAACTACGACAAGTCTAAAAAAGTTCGGCCATTTTGTCACGTTACCTACATTTGAACCTGTGCGTGCAAGCGAGAACGCGATACAAGTGATAGAGAGGCACGATATTATTGTTGAATCCTAGGCAACGTAGGGATGGGCAAATTTATAAAATATATCAATATATATCGTATCGATATTTACAAGAAATATCGATAGATGCAGAGTAAAAAATATCGATACTTCGATATATCGATATTTTCATCTCAAATCGCGATTATTTGAAAAATTGTCAAAACTATAAGTGGAATAAATTATAATTATTATAAAATATAATAAAACTCTTAAAAAAAAATCTAATTTGATATTCGGAAATAAATATCAACTATCGATATTTTGATATATCGATAGTTGGTGCCCTTACCTAAGACAACGTGTTTTGTGTTTTTCTTTTACAATTGACTTAGTAAGATTTAATTGATTTTTTCCTTCATAATTTTCAGTCTGATTTCATTTTGAAAAAAGTGTTAATTTTCAATTAACTCCTTTGTATGATACAAAATAATGATAATTCAGTGATAATAATTCAATTCATAAAAGTACGCGATTTTTCATCAATTAGGTGTTTTTTATGACATTATCACGTAAAACTATCGTCCGTAAACCGATTTTACAGACAACCAATTTTTTTCAACTTTAATTGAAAAATTAAGACTTAAATCGTAGCCTTAATCAGCATAATATTACTCTATTGAAAAGAGATATTGACTGTAATTTCTGAATAATGCATTTTTTTTTTTTTTTTTGGTTCCGTGCTATTCTATTTTTTCATATGAAGCCCACGCAATTGGTATTAGGCATTAATTCATAATAAATATCTCCAATAATTAATGTCAAAGGAGTCCAAAGGGTGTCCCTGGCGGGGGTTTGGAGGAGGAGCCTCCAACAAAAGAAATTATAGTCACTGTTCGTTTATCCGATTTTCATTCATTGTCTGAATGTGCACTTCTTGACACCGCAAAGTTTTTTTTTTTTTTGATCAATTAATTTTCAGGTACTTGCAATTTTTTGCTTGAGGATATTTTGTCTGAGGACTTTTTGTCTGAGGATATTTTGTCATGGGAATATTTTGTCAGGGGGATATTTTGTCTGAGGATATTTTGTCGTGGGGATATTTTGTCCGGGGATCAAAACGCATGAAACCCATGCAATAGAACTAGCCCTGTCTTCAGTCACTAAAATAATAATAAAATCCTAATTTGCACCGACTCCGTAGCCTGTCTCAAAGGCATTGAATCTTCTAACCCTTTTCCCAACCAAAAGATATCTAATATCCAAATCAACATAGCCTCCAAAGAGTAATCAGAGAAAATTAAAACCTGAAATAGTTTTCTTCTTACGTTAGCATTAAGGGCCGACGAGGAAGTCAAAAACGCAACCAAACTTCCTGCAGTAGCCCCAAATACCTCGATTACTCGAGGGCTTCAAGAAGCACCTCAAGCACCTCAGCGAAAGGATCAGGAGAGTATCGAATACAGAATGGAAGAGCCAAATTCCAAACTCCACTCCATCAGAAAATCGACTGAATTGACTGAACTACCCATTGCAACCATCCCCCGACCAACCCAGGTCATTGTAACCCGACTGCGGGTATGCGGATAACTCACTCATTCTTCTGCAAAGGATTCAACCTCCAAACTGGATGAAATGCTCATCCCCATTCACCGCTACACATTTATTCGAATGTGATCTTTTGAAAGGATTGAGAAAAGAGATGAGCACGCCACACTCTGTCCAGGAGACGATGGAAGACCCAGAACAGTGGGACAACGCTTGCTGTTTCCTCCAGAGGCTGGGAATTCGTAGCGACATTTAACAATCTACAAAGAACCTACCCCTTAAAAATTACCACTGTGCTAATTACCTTGTAATTAAAGCACGTTAAAATAATTTTCTATTTTCTAATTAAAAATGGGAACTCCTGAAAACTTCATTTTAAAAACAAACCTCTGCGAAAGGATCAAGATGGTATGGTACAGAGAATATAAGAGCCAAACCTCCAAACTCAATTTCATCAGAAAATCGATATTGACTAAATCACCCATTGCTCCATCCTCCGATCAACCCAGGTCATTGTAATCCGACTGAGAATAGGACACACAAAACTAACTCACTCATACCTTCTGCAAAGGACTCAACTTCTAAACTGCATGAAATGATCATTCGTACTCACCGCCAAACACTTAAATTCGAGTGTGATCTTCTGGAAGGATTGAGGAAGGAGATGAGCATGCCACACTCTATCCAGGAGACGATGGTAGACCCAGAACAGTGGGACAACACTTGCTGTGTCCTTTGAGGCTGGGAATTCGTAGCGATATTTAACGATCTACAAGGAACTATTCCCTACCAATTACCACAGTGCTGATGACCTTGTAGTACGTCAGGCTTTCTCGAAAGCACGCAGACACGGATTTCTTGGTGACCCAGTTCTTGACGGGCCATTGCCAATTCAACGACTACCTCTTCAGGATGACAGGATGAGACTACTGCCCAAATACTGACAAATACCTCCTACTGACAAATACTGCCCGGACAGAATTGACGATGCCGTACTTTGAGTGTGATTGATGGAAGGACTATAGCAGCAGCACTTAAGATTTAATAGGAACCAGGCTCCTTTTCATGATCCTGGTGACCTATATGATCAAACAAGAAGAAAACTGGGCAGCTGTAGCAGCCTACGTACAGCACTTTTTAAAAGAAAAGACCGCAGAAAGGGACCAGTAATCAGAAGCAAGCGTCGTGAGACACGGACTGGATTGAAGTAATGCTAACGCGGTTCCAATCTAATTTTCCCGTACCATATCCGGGGAACAAAGAGTCGAGTTTTTATTCTGGGTAAAAATTTTCACACCACCGACCATCATCTTTCCATAATGGCGGTATCTTTGAAAAAAAAATTGCTTCTCTATAAAAAAATGATCTTATAGTTAAAGCACGTTAAAATAGGGAAAAATATAATATTATATATATTATATATAAAATATTATATACTATGTATATATTATATTATATTACATCATATTCATCCAAAAATAAATTTTCTATTTTGTAATTAAAAATAGGAACTCATGAATATCTCATTTAAAAAAACCAAAATTAAAGTCAATTTGAGTTCATAAAAAAGCTCAAATGCTGATTGGATAAATGCATAAAGTTAAGTTGTTTAAAACCAAATTTTCGTTTGTTGTTCGAAATCTGAAATTTTTTTTCTCAAACCCAGTTTTGGGAATAAATTTAAAATATAACCAATTTACCTATTTTTTGATCGTTAAATTTATGATGCACTATCAAATCTCTTTTTCAAACTGCAATGATTTAAGTTGAGATTTTTACCCATTTAGACGTCTATGTGAAGCTGTCACTCTTCTGGTCAAGTGATTTTTTTTTTGGTTGTACTTAAAAATTTTATCGAAAAACCGTCAAGCTCCTAGAAAAAGTTCTGAGATTGATAACAGCACTATAATCGTCCGAAAAGTAGCCAATTTCGAATGATTAATGTGTCTGCACTTAAAATATTTACGCTGCAACTGCATGAGGAAGAGTTGACGATATACGCGCGCCCGCACTCGCGAAAAAGAAACGACGACAACCCCATCAAGATTTATTGTTAAAGTTTCAATTGGATATGAAGAGGTCTCATGATGAAGCCCGAAACGAAAGATTTTATGACTAATATTTCCTATATATATACATATAAATGGTTGCCAAAAACTTTTGCTCCTTATACAAGAAACGAATTCGTGACTTGGTTTTTTCTTGTCGTTCGAGTCAAATGATTCACATTTTGGGGGCAGTAAAAAAAAAAAACAATACAAAAAATTCAATGGTCAAGATTTGACGTGGCACATAAATAATTTCGATATAAATTCGAAAAAAAAAATATTATCGATGGTCACGATTTTATTAAGAAACTTTTTTCTTGTTTTAAGCGTAATTTTTTTCTTCTTTTGCTTCACGATTATTTATTCAAACATGGACAAGAGACAGGGCGGTTGATCAATATTTCATTTTTGTAGTTCAGTGGTTTGTGTTTTATTCCCATTTTTTTTGTCTCGTTTTGTATTTAAAAGAGGAGGAGAAGCAACAGAAAAAAAATGGTTGAGTTAAGGCAAGAAATCCATTGTTTCATCTTGTCGTTAGTGATGCGGCTCTCACTCGGACTCACACGAGCTTGCAGCACACCGATTCTTTGCAGAAGAACAGTTTCAAACTATTTCCATCTCAAATTCCTTCCGCCCCCCACCCCCCCTCGCTGTTCCCATTTTCTTCAGCATCCCGTTTTACAAAACTTTACTCTCTAACACACAAAGTTTGAGCGAATAAAATTTTTATTGGAAAAGTACATCACCAATCCCATCACCACTCTGAAGAAATTCATTTGATTAAATTTCATTTTTACAAAAACTACCAGTGGAAAATTCTTCGAAAATTTTCAAAAAGAAAAATATCAAATTTCTATCGTTTTGTTGAATCACTAGAAGATTCACTTCTCGTTTGCTTGATGGTTGACAAATGTAACTTGCGTTTCAATATCTTTAGCGCTGAAGTTACTGAATCATTTTGAATAACAAAAGGTTTGTTCCAAACGTTGAAGCACGTCCACGTAAGACAAAGAGCAAGGCACACTGACCAAGAAACAAGAGTGAGTGAAGAAACGCTCCAGATTTCGGCCGTTTGGCCGCACCAGGCCGAGAGCCGATCTATGAACGTACATTTTTATGACTATAGCTCGCCCAGGCACTGATTTTGAGGTGTTTAAACACGGCAAAACCAGCTTTAAATTAGGGTGAAGCCCTTGCTTCATGATTTTCACTCACTCTTGTCTCATGGTTAATGTGTCTTACTCTTTGTCATTCGATGGACGTGTTTCAACACCATCAAATGTACAAGTGGAACCAACCTAAAGTGTACTTTTAGTACTTTTACTTTTAGATGACCTGGGTTGATCGAGGGATGACTTCAATGGGTGTTTTAGTCATTTTTTTGGTGGAATGGAGTTTGGAGGTTTGGCTCTTCCATTCTGTGTACCATACCATCCTGATCCTGGTGCTTCTTGAAGTTCTCGAGTGATCCAGGTGTTTGGACCACAACAGGAATTATGGTTGCGTGTTTGGCTTCCGCGTTGACCTTTTCATTGTCCTTTATGCAAACGTGTGAAGGAATCTATATTAGAGTATCAAACGTTTTGATCCCCGGACAAAATATCCCCATGTTTTTGATAAAAACCAGATTTCAAGACGAATTTTCTTATGGGAAATGATTTTGATAAATCTGTCAATTAAGACGTAACCATGGGAGTGAATCAATTAATGCCAAAGGGGTCCAGGGGCTGCAGGACGCAGAGCCCCCTACAAAAAAAATATAGTCATTGTTTTCTTACCCGATTTTCATAATTTGACTGAATGTGCACTTCCTGGAACCGCGAGGTTTTACACAAAAATAAATGTTTTAACATCAAAAATAATGCGGCAAATACGATTTGCAGTTATTCCTATGAAATTAATTAGTTTTCAATATTCGTTTAAAATCTTTGCAAATTATTGTTTGAGGATATTTTGTTTGAAGATATTTTGTCGTGGGGATATTTTGTCCGGTGATATTTTGTCGAGGATATTTTGTCCGGGGATCAAAACGCATAGAACCCTGTATTAGGTGTATAAATTTTTTTGATTTCTTTTGAGAGATTATGTTGACTTGGATATTAGAGTTCCATGCATTTTGATCCCCGGACAAAAAATCCCCACGACAAAATATCCCCACGATAAAATATCAACAGACACAATATCTCCATGATAAAATATTTTCATACAAAAAGTCTTCAGACAAAATGTCCTCAAACAAAAAATTCCACGTTTTTTAAAGATCACTAGATATTAAAAATTCTCTTAAAATTCATGATCTGTTTTCATAAAAAATTTTTTCACGAATACTGAAAACTACTAGATTTCATAGGAATAACTGCAAATCGTATTTGCAGCATAATTTTGATGTTAAAACATTTAGTTATGTGTAAAACTTCACGGTACCAGGAAGTGCACATTCAGTCAAGTTATGAAAATCGGGTAAACGAACAATGAATATAATTTCTCTTTTTTTTAAACCCCCGCCAGGTGGATCCCCTGGACCCCTTTGGCATTAATTGTTGGAGATATTTATATGAATTAATGTTTATGAATTGTTGAAATTTGAAATTGTATGAATTTTTGATACCTATAAATATCTTTTTTTTAAAAGATCCAAAAAAACTAGAATTAAATATTATTATTGATAGTTATGAAGGTACAACTTGTAGTATATTCGTGTATGCTTGTTATAGTATATTAGGTAGATAGTATATTAGTATAGAAGTATAAATGACAAATGGTTGTTTGTGGTCGAAAGAAACTTGTATCATGAGGTAGAGCACGGGGCGAAGCGATGCATTTCCAACAGGATAATATTTGTCCACAACACTTGTGTCCATGTCATCCCTCATCCTCATCCGTTAAAGCTCAACAGTTACTGTTCACAAAATAAGCTTTAAAACATATCTCAACAACCTAAAAGCCTTAAAAAATAAATTGCAACAAAAGTCAACACTAAATAACAAGTTTTGTAAAGTACTTAATTAGTTGTGTAACATGTTGTTGGTCTCATAATAATATATTTGTTGCACACTATATATAATTGATCATATCGATCATTCTGGATCGAGGTGTGGTTCGTTAATGAGTCATATTTCTTCATTTCAAATTAAACGGATAAAATCTTTCCTCATTAGACACACAAAGCGAAAATGATTGAAATTTTCTCATTAAAATTAGTTGTTTAACAAAGAAAATATGAAATAAAATTAAACAAGTCTTAAAAATCTCAATTATTAATTTTTTTTCAAACGTCCTTACTATTTTCTCTTCCAGCTGCCATGTATGGTGCAAAAATCTTTCACATTACATAACATGAACTTTTTTTAACCGTCGCATGCTTAGAAACTTCGTTTTTTCGGTAGCTTCAACTTTAGGGTTTTTAAAAAATCAGTTGGTATTTGGTGGTGAGATATTTTCGAAAGAGCATTCCAGACGAGTTTCCAAAAATGGAAATGGTGTGTGGAGGAGACGAGCGAGATGCAGTCTGGCAAAGAAGTCGCTCGCCATTCTGAAGGTGAGAGTTGCAAACCAAATCGTGCTCTTACAGGTGCATTCCGTGTGAATTCAATTGTCAATATATGTTACGTGTTTTCGATCGATACACATAACGATTTAAATAGGCTCTTTTAAAAACAAAATTATTTCCAACTCCTACTTAAGACCAAGAAAAAAATATTTCCTTAAAGAAAGAAGTTCCTGGCTTAATTCTTATCTAAATCTTATTATTAATTACTCTTCTTTCATAGTTAAAAAAACTTTGGTCATTATTGGAACAATTTTTACTGCTAGTATATTTGAAATTTGTCTATCTTATTCTTTCGAATTGATACTTGACGAAAGTAGTTTTTTAATCCGCGCCATCTATACGATATCTTTCGAATTCTGTCTCTTGACACATTCAAAACAATTCTTAAGCCTGCGATGATAAGTATAAAACTGTTTAAGTACAAACTAGCTGATACCCGCTCGCTTCGCTGAGTGTAACTAAATTTAACTGATTGATTAAAACATTCCCTACGTTCATAGCGAAACATAAAAATTAATCTATTTTGACAGAAAAAAAATGATAGATACTTTCAGACTTTAGATCCAAATAAAAAGTTCATCAAAATTCGCAAGACTACTTTTCAAAAAAAAGATGTTAACTGTCTCACACCAGCTTCTATACGATTTTTAGTAAAAAAATAACTGTATTCCTTCCTTTAGAACTTGAAAATCTTTCATACCAAAAGCCATTTAAAACCGTACAACTATTTTAGGGGGCATTCATTAATTGCGTGAGGCGTTTTTTGAAATCCCATCCCCTCCCCTCTGGTAAGATGTGATGAAATTTTAAAAAGATTAGATGAGATTTGGCTCGACCCCATCAGCCCCTGAACGCTCACGTAATAATTAATGGATGTTTCCTTAAAACAATAGATTAGTAGCTATCCTACCGGATCTTTAGCAAAACTTCATTAAAATTCGTGCCGTTAAGTAATTGTCAAATTTTAAAATTTTTAGTTTATTATTTTAAAACGTTTATTTCTTATTAATACCTTCGTCAATGAACAATGAAAAAATTCAAATATTTTAAGCAATTTCATTATTAATTTTATCGGGTGTTAAATTGAAATGCATATTTATTTTCCAGTAAAAATTGTCCTTTTTTTAATTTAAACTTTGTAGAGATTTCTTTCGTTATTGTGTAAAATTGGAAGAAAATGAAGAAAACTTTACCGAAACTTTTTAAATCTACGGTTCCTGTAGGATATAATTTATTTTGCCATTCCATGGGAACCAGACATTATTCTAGCCTTAAAAGTAAGCTATATCATTCTCCCCCAAACCACCACATTACAAAAATCATATAAATCTTTAACTCTGTGATAAACAAAAAAAACATGTCTATCCAACGGGAATAGTACATCGCTCCTGAGTAAAAAGTAGATCAAGTCTTCTTAAGGAAAATTAGTTTAGACTCTATTTCGTGGATTTTAATGAAACTCCTTTTAAAAACCCGATTCTTATAGAATAAATACTTGTTTTGCTATCCCATCGGAACCGTTTATTATTCCAGTATGAGAAGTAATCTATATTATTTTCTGGCCCCTAAACTACCACATTACAAAAAAAGGAAGTTAATCTTTTGCTCTGTAAAAAACGAAAAAATATCTATCCCACGGAAACCGTACATTTTTTTCTGGATGTATAGTATACTATATGTAAAACCGGATTATAATATATAACTATGTCAAAATTCATCCAGATCCATTTAGTACTTTTTGAGTGAAAGAGCAACAAACATCCATACATCCATACAAACTTTCATGTTTATAATATTAGTAAGATGTATTTAACTTACGCTCTCTCTTACACCTCTTACATTAAAATTTCTGCTTGTACCAAGATCTAAATGTTAGAATTTTTTCAACCTAATTTACCAAGTATTTTGAGGACGATAAAAAACTTAATTTCAAAAACTTTTAAAGAAAAATGTTTAAGGGGCATTTTAATCAAATATGAAATGGAGCACAATTTTTAACTGCAAGCTTCAAGATTTGATATAATTTGATTCTTCATCCGCACCCCCCATATTTCATCTTTCAAATTCTTTCCCTTGATACATAAAACACAACTTTAGTCTACTTATTTATTTGATAAGTATAAAATGGCGTGTGGCTGTGTACGAGTAACGCTCTCTCTTACTCCGCTTACATAAAAACTTCCACCTATACCAAAATGGTCTAAATCTTTCGCCTTTTTTGACTTTATTCATCAAGTATGTTAAGAACGATAAGAAACTTCATTTATATTGTTTTTTTGATAGAAAAAAAGTTAAATGCATTTCAATCAAATATAAAATGATGCACAATCTCCTATTTATCAGATTATTTTATTATGAAATGTAATTGCCATTTTTAAAATTCTTTTTGTTTGCGCGACACAAAGAAAAATCTAATAGAGAAACATTTAAAGCTCTCGCAAAGCTCCTCGATTATTTTTCCTTTAGAAAACTATTGGTCCGTGATGGATTGATTATTGTCAAAGACAATCGTGCACTTTATACTAGAAAAGTTCTTAGTAACGAAGAAATAAAACAAAGTAAATACTTTAATAATAAGTTTTCTGTGCTTTTCACTAAATCTAGATAATAGCTCGTTTAGAAAAGGAATTTTAACAAAGTAATGTGTTAGTGAAAAATTAATTTTATCCGCACAACTCAAAATTATGCACATTATCAATAAATACGATACGTTTTCATACCATAGAAGTTTTGAACGTTAAGCCGATTTGCCTCGTGATTCCCTACAAATGCATTTGTGTTATCCTTTAACATATTCCCTCTTTCCATTATAATAAATGCCATTTCAGATTTATGGTAACCTCTTTCAAATCATCCGTAATTAATTTAAGCTTCTTTGCAACTATCACATCAATATATCGGTTACAAACTTTTTTTTTTAAAGCAAACCACAAGAAGTGTAATTTCACTTAAGTCAATATTGATTAAAATTAAAGATTTATGAATGTAATTGCATTATTAAGTGATAAGAATCGTGTAATAGAGTCTATTGAACTCGATACACTTAATCTTCGTGTTTTTTTTTTTTAGATTTTCTTGCAATTTTCTATTTGGTCGTATATTCAATGTGTACTTATAGATAACGACGTGATTGTGAATATAAATTTGAATTGAAACGACATCCTTTTTCATTTATCCTTATACCGTACGTTGAAATCTCTCTATTGATTTTATTAAATCAAATTAATATCCTTGTCTTCTCTCTATGGTCTCACCGTTCCATTGCAAATTAATTCATTACAATAACGTCGAAAATTTATAATATATTCGTGAAAAAGATTTTATGTCCATAGATCAATATAAAAATTTTAAAAATCTTACCTTAAATAAGATTATGATGATGGAAATCTGCAAAAAGAAAAAAATCTGCATGAAAATTTGATTCCAGTATTGCAATTTTGATACGACAAATTGAAACATAAATTCGTTCAATTTAATCAAATTACTCTTACAACTGCAACATATCGAGTTATAAATCGCAATCGAAATACTTTAAATAAAATAAAAATAATGTAAAATAAAAGAGACATAAATTCGAAATATTCGCCCGAGCCAAATAAATTGTTTCGTTCGCGAAATAAATTTGCCCCACTGAACAATGCGAGACGCAAGCAAAATGCAATTTATAATAATAAATTGGTCGTATTTCAATAATGATATTCATAATTTCACTTCATATACATATTATGGCAATAAAAAATACAAGAAAATAACTTTTTATGCTAATAGTCTGTAATAAAATGCACAATATAGTGCTGCCCCCCCACCCCCGACACACTTCATCCATTCCTATGCCCTATGGTTCAGTCCTAGTCAAAAATGAGGCGCCAGCCCCACGAAATTCACCCCCTTAGTCCACCCCGAAAGGCCAAAGATTCAACGTTTATTCCCCGAGTCACCCATCTCATCCCTTGCATCGGAAAATGGAAAAGCATCAATATTTAAACACATATAATAAAAATAAAAAACAAAAAATTTGTTCGCGTTTTGAAATTCGGGAAGTCCCAAGGGGATGGTTACGATCGAAAAAAAACGGGAGAGAAAAGAAAAAATGATAAAATTTAAAGGAAATGTCCTCTTAAAAACTTGCAATAATATTGAGGAAATTACCATGAATTCATTTTCTTATTGATATTAAAAGGATACCTAATAATTCTTCTTCAATCTTTGAATACTAATAAATGACAATCAACATAATGCCCTGTCAAAGGCACTGAGTAGAATTTTTTTTATTTGACTCGAAATAAAAATTCATGTGGTCAATTAGAAGAACATTTTCATAAATAAATTGTGTTTAAATTCCTTGGATTAACATTTAAGTATTAATATTTGACTCAAGTTTGATTTAAATCAAATCTTGGTCAAGTAGCTTTGAAATCAAGTCAAGTAGTGAAACTTGTAAAAATTTAATGGCCGTAGTATGGAAATATTAATCACTGAAATCTTACAAGGGAATCTTAACGCCATTATAATCCATGAAGTAAAGAGATGAGGAGCTTAAAATTCATCATATTATCCACTTCTACTTTTGAAATCAGCCCTAATTTTAGAACCTTTTAAAGACTTTTCGGTAAGCATTTCGACTGGGGACTTGGGTCAAAGCTTGAATAAGAAGCTAAGGCACGGTAGAAAGTAATTTCTAAGTAACCAAGGTATTTTCCATTAACCTTAAAGGTGAAAACGCTTGAATCTTTATTCTGGACTTTTCAAAGATTTTTTATGAAGAACAAAACTTTTTGGCTGAATTTTTAACCATTATAGCTTGATTTTCAAACTTCTTGGCTTAAAACTTAGCCGAAATATGGGCATATGTTAATATTTATATATCAAGAAAGAATTCAGTACTTGGTAACATTTTTAAGCTACAAAAATAGTTCCTACCTCAATTTTACATTAGTTTGCATTTATTGGCAATCGACAGTGTAATTGGTTTACATTATGGCTTTCCTATATGTGAGCTATTGAAAAATAAAGACTTAGGAAATCGAGCTAAATTCTACTCAAATATTTATATTAAACATCAAATCTAGTAAGCAGTATATCAAGTAATGTAAAAAAAAGACAATAATCAGCAAAAGATATTTTTTTTAACTTTTTCTCATCTTCTTCGTTATACTTATTTTTGCGATGTTGAGGATGACTGTTAGACCAGTTTAAAAATGTTTGAACAGAAAAAAAATTATAGTAAGATGAAAACCATTTGAAAAGGAAAAGAATATAACAAAAATGAAAGGAAAAATAAATTACGGTCGATGTGAGTTGTGGAAAAGGGGAGGGTTTTTAAGGGTGGAAACGGTTTATCTCGAATCTTGACAAAACTACAAGTCCTATGGAAAAAAGTTTAACGGCAAAGTTGTAGATAATAAGTAGATCTTCACTTTTTTTGCTCACACTTTTTTCACATAACCTCAAAATTTAAGTGAAAAATTTCAATAATCAAGTTTTTAGTTTTTTGTTTTTATCTTTTAGAAAAAAATAATTTTTTTTTCATGGAATTTTGTAAAAATTTACCTTTAATGTTCCAACTATACATTTTTTGATTTAATAATTAATTTTTTCATATTATAATTATTTAATAACGAAAAAGCATCCAAATTTCAATCGAAAATTCTCGTTAAAAAATATGATTTTTTAAAAAAGTCGTTGAGCTTTTTGTTTGTTGAGACCTCTACTTTCTGATGGTGCAAAAATATATACTATACAATGTTAAATGTTCTCAGAAAATGCAATAATGAAAGTGTAAATTTTAATAAATTGTTCCAAATTGTGTTATGTAAAATTTTGAGTTTTCACCAAATTTCGTGTAAAATATTTTTTTTTTTTGTAAAAAATAAAAATTAAAAACCCAAAACTTGGTAATTTAAATTTTCACATAAATCTTGAGGTTTATTTATCTCGAAAAATGTCTAACTACTTGACTCGATGAAATCTCTTATATTAAATAAGTTAAGCGCTTGAATCGGTCATTATTTCAAAATTACAATGACAAATTCATTTCATTGTAATAAATGTTTAACTTGATGAATATCAGAAGTTTTTTTTTTTGATAAATACATAAAAATTGCATCCATTGGTAAATTTTTTTTTTGTCTTATACCTAGACAGCTCATTTTTTTCCGTTTTACGGGTCTCGGGATATTTTTCTTTTTTATCACTGCGAACAATGAGGTCTTTTTGGATGTGACCCTCTGTATTAACTTGAGGTGCATCAGGCTTTTAAAGAAAGTCAGCACCTGCCTAGGGGCCGTCATTGTTATCTCGCTAGGCGTCATGTCCGTCTTTCCGAGATGCTGCAGGCTTCTTTCTAAGAAGCTTCTTTGTGTAGATAGTAAATTAGGTTTCAGTGGTCCTTATAGAAGCTTGTTAGGAGCCTTACGTCCTTTTTACCGAGTGACGATACGTCATGAGTTCTCTTCTTGGAGTACTTTATGAATTTCTTAGCCCAAAGGCTGCTTAAAGATTTTTCCTTATTTTTCGTGATTTTTATGAATTTTGCCTCTTGTAAGAAATTCAATGGTAAATTTGGTATTAGGGCCACTCGAAATGGAATTCTAACAGTGATACCTCTCGCAACTGCTCTGACGAAACGGTGTTATATATCTTAAGCATATTCAATTTATTCGGCCAGTTCTGGCCTCTCCAATTGTATATATTATGTGTCAATAAATGTGGGTAATCACCCCCCCCCCCCCTTACAGTATCAACTTCAAATTTCAAAATTTTGTCAATCTAGTTCACTTTAATCGCAACACAAAACCACAGTAAATCTCACTTGATAATTTAATTAAATTTTCCAATAAAACTGAACCGAAATATCTTAATAAAAACTAAGCCATTGATATTTTTGAAAAGACCAACCACAAATCACCCTCTTAATGTTCCCTGTTAAATGTTACAAACACCTCAATTCAAAAAAAAAAAAAAAAAAAACAAAGAAAAAAATTCCCTCCCAAACCAACCATTTTTCAACATGGTGCTCGGAACAAAAAACGCTCATAACTCATCCGCCTTATTATATTCGCAAGCCTTAAATTTCACCGCAAATGGGAAAAAAGGCCTCGTCGAGAAAACAACCCTGGGCCGACCATTGATTGTTCCCATTTTCCACAACAAACAAACATTAAATTTTAAACAAAAAAAACATAATTTTTTCATTTGACCGTGTGCAAAACCCCGGGTGCACACTCTTTCAACCCCTAAATCATATATATAACAAATAATTGCGATGGGGATTCGTTCCACGGGATATTAACGACGACGGAAAGAATTCGATTCTTTTATTTCGAATTATTTTAATGTTTGATTTTAGTTAAATTTTTTGGGGTGATGTGGGGGGGGGGGGCGAGTAGTAAAACTATATGTGAGGTACAGTTATATTATATATATATTATGTTTTGCATTGTGCGATATTTTAGCTGGTTGGAAAAACGTCAGCGCGTCGGAAAATAGAATGAAGATCATAAATAAAATGGTCCAGAATTCGAACAAACATTTCGTGAAATATTGCAACAAATTCCTCGTTTCTAAGTACAAATATTGTAAGGCCATTTTGGAACGAAAAAAATTTAACCAACGTTACAAGAAAACTAAAAAAAAAAAAAAACACCTCCCAAGATATTCATGGTTTGATCTTTATGATAAAATCTCTAATTAGTTATACAAAAAAATCCCGTAAGGTTTATTTAATAATTTTTTTTCGGTTGAATAAAACAACAACCGTTATTCTCGATAATTTCTTGAAAATAATAGACGAGACCAAGATAATAATTTAATTTCTTTGTTACACAAAAAATTTCTTAAATGCACTGAAGTGCATTTACTATTATTTTTTTTAAATTCATTTTGAATTACCTGCACATTGGAAAAAAAAATTTAGTTCTAATTATTGCTGGAAAGAGGGAGAACATTTCTTGGAATAATAAGAGAATTATGTATTAAAAATTCGTGATTCAAAACTTTAACAACCGCATTTGTGAGGTAATTACAACTTTCTAGACATTCCAATCAATCAAATGTGATGCAACTGCAACGAGACGGTCATTAAGAAAAAAAAATTTCCATCTTAAATTATATTGGTTGTAGAATTGAAAATGTATATTTACCACTTAAATTTCCCCATATTTTCTTTGGTATAAATGCATCGAACAAGTTGCATTGTATAGGTGAAATTTATTACAAATTACTTGAAATGCAGGAAAAATTGATTAAATTTTAAATACACCTTATTATTTATTAATGCATCTGACATCTCCATCATTTAGTAATCGCCAATTGTCTTGTCAAAATCATTGCTCAAAAAGTGGTCGCATTGGAGCTTTTCTTTAAGTTTATACAAATTATTTTTAACTAATTTATAAGCTAGTTAAGAGAAATTATTTTTAACATCAAGCTAATGAAATTTTTTTTTTACAGGTAAGAAGTGTGTTTTGTGGATTGATCTGATCTTTGATTGAGGATGCAGTTTTAAGACGTCATTAAGCTAAATTGTAAGTTTGGTTTTTATAAGAATTTTTTATTTTACCGTTTCCTTTATGAACTGATTTGCTATTAAAGCTGCAGTAGGTTAAGTGGGTATTTCAGAGGAGACATTCAGTTCATTGTTGCGTTAGCTGCATTTTTTGGACTGGAACCTTTGCAAATTCTGAGGAAAAGTGGCATGTCTTATCTTAAATCTGACCAGGGGACATTGATCAAATCTTAGAGATTTTTCATCTCCCAAATATTTCCCTGGATCCGATGCAGTTGGTTGTTTAGTGTCTTCTATGTTGTGTCATGATATGACTGTGGATGGCCAATTTGTAGTCTTAGTAGGTTTTTTGCTACAATCTTGTCTCTCTTTCATGGCTTTCTTAACACTTTTACTTAAGGAATCTTTCTTAAACCAATCTTGTGAAATAAATTGTGTTTGATAATTTAATTTTGTAAAAAAACAACTTCTAAAATCAATATTTGACTTAATTTGACATTTAAATATTAATAGGAATGCATCAAGTCAAGTAATTGAACATTTTTAAATCAACTATGCTTAATATTATGACTTGTAAATGAAGTAGTTTTAGAGTAAAATGCTTGGCATGATTTCAAGTCAAAGGCCTGAGTTTGAAAATATATTATTAAAAATTATTTATTAATATCATTTTTTGAAAGGCCTGTTTTTGTCTCGAGTTTCAACGAAAAAAAATGAGATAGAGACAGGTTTAATTTCAACAATAATTATCTTTTTTTAGTAACTAATTTTTGAGAGTTACTACGGGTATTACAAAGATAATATTTGGTACAACATAAGGAACTATTATCCAACTAGATGTCCTTTGATAGTTTTTATGATATTTTTAAGGGGTTATTCTAGCCTAAAGAAATGCATTTTAGTTATTTTTTTAGGTGCAATAAAAAAAAACTAATAATATTTTTACCAGCCATTATTTTATCAAATATTTATTTACATTTGAAAAATACATAAAAATAAAATCAAAGGAAAAACTCAAAAAGTTAGAGGCTGATGAAATAGGGGTCTCAAAAAATGGCGCTCCCTGTCATGAAAGACTAATTTAACCAGTTTTTTAGACTTTTCCGAACTTTTAAAAAATATTTATATTTGACATTTTGCTATAGTATTAATAAATGCGATAGAGTAATGTATTGAGAAAGCTCACACCAAATTTCAAGGAAAATGGTTCAGTAGAATTGGAGATATCGTGGCAACCGTCTCAAAGAAAGTAGTTTCGAGAAAAAATGTTTAAAATAATTAATTTTTTGAAAAATCCTCTACAGAGCATATTCTAAAAGGTTTCGGTAATCTTTGAAAATATAAAAGAAATGAAAAATCGAATTTTCTAATTTATAAACTAGAATATCCCCTTAAAGACGGAAATTAATTTTCTACTATTTAACAAAATTGTTTTACATGCAGTTTTTAACGTTGATATATGTTTACTAGTTGATCCTAGCTAGCTTTGCTGAGAGTATTTAAATTTAATTGATTGATTAATTAATTCCCTACCTTCATAGCGAAATATAAAAATTAATCTATTTTAGTAAAAAGAGATGATAGATACTTCTAGACTTTAGATCCTAAGTAAGTTCATCAAAATTCATAAAACTATTTTTCAAGAAAGAGATGTTAGCTATCCTACAAGTTCATTACGATTTTAAGTATAAAAACTTCCTTTAGACTTGAAAATCTTTCATTCCAAATGTCATTTAAAAAAGCTCGACTGTTATAGTAGAAAAGATTAGGAGCTATCCTACAGGAACCGTCCTTTTTTAGAATAAATAATATTCAATAATATGTTAAGATCTGAGGTATCTTTAACAAAACTTCATTAAATTTTGTTTCGTTCAGTAATTGTTAATAATTTAAAAATTTCAAACATTAAGTATTTTAATACGTTTACCTATTTCTAATTAATTTCATCGACAATGAACAATGCAGATATTCAAATATTTAAAAAAAAGTCATTATTAATTTAATCGGGTGTTAAATTGAAATTCTTATTTATTTTTCAGTAAAATTTTGTCAATTGTTTAATTTAAACTTTATAGAGAATTTCTTTCACTACTGTGTAAAATTGATCAGGCCTTCTTGAGGAAAATGCGTTAAAATGCAATTTCGCGAACTTTAACAAAACTTTTCCTGGTTCCTGTGGGATAGAATTGTTATGTTATTATATAAGATTCGCGTGTTTTTCACTACATATTACTGACGCGAAATTTAGATAAAAACCATTCTGGAGCCCGATTGTATATTGTATTAAAATTTGAGCTCAATTGGTACAGAATTAGGACCAACATAACATTTTTATATAATATAGAAAAAGATACCAATAAAACAGGCAATACGTACGTCGTACAATAGCCAGCCGCTATGTCAACATAATTTTTTTGTCATTTATAAAAGATAAAAATGGTTTCTGTGGATTATCCTTAGAAGATAGACATATACTATTGCGGACTTTTTTATCAACCTTTTTAAGATGCACAATTTCACTGCATATTAGTTTGATCTATCTCGTAAGATTTAGCCAGCGTTTGCAATGTAAGTGCACAAAAATATGTTTGTTATGAAACCACATCACAAATCTTTGAATTTCCCGACTTTTCTCTACTAATATATGGATGTTTTATACCTAAAAACCTTCCTCTTGAATCACTCTATCAATTGCTGAAAATTGCATTAAAATTCATTTTGTAGTTTAAAAGATCTAAGGGAACAGACAGCGGTAGCGACTTTGTTTTATACTATGTAAAGATATGTTTTCTTCAAATGAATAGTTTACGATTTGTCTAAATTAGGAAATTTTTTTAGTTATTAAAATGTTGAGATAAGAAAACTCTTTGAAAACCATAAATTATTCTTCCTGGGAAAGTCAAGGTGGACTTAAAAGTTTAGTTTAAATCAAAATTGAATCGATCAATAAAAGAGGCTCATTTTTATTTTAGTTATTGTTTTCAATATAATCTTTGTAAACTTTTTGTTTGCAAACAAACCAAAGCCATTTAAAGATCGATAAAAAGGCAGGTAACTTTCCTAGGTAGAAATCTTATGGTTATTAAAAACGATGGACAGAAAAATTTATATCATAAGGTATCTATATTAGACCAGGGTAGATAATTTTTGAACAGAAAAAAAATTATAGTAGAATGAAACCCATAAGAAAAGGAAGAGAAAATAACAAAAATGACAGAAAAAAAAATAAATTACGGGCGATCTGAGGTGGGGAAGTGGAAAAAGGTGGGTGTTTTTAAGGGTAGAAACGGTTTATCTTGATTGTCGACAAAACTACAAGTTCTACGGAAAAAAGTTCAATAGCAAAGTTGTAGATAATAAGTAGATCTACAACTATTGTACTAACACTTTTTTCACATAACTTCAAAACTTATGCGAAAAATTCCAATAACTAAATTTTAGTTTTTTATGCCATCTTTTACAAAAAAAAATTTCATGAAATTTTGTAAAAATTTACCTTTTAATGTCCCAAACACACTGTAATTTTTTTTTATTTAAAATATGAATTTTTTCATCTTATAATGACTTAATTTCGAAAAAGCACCCTAATTTTCAATCGAAAATTCTCGCGTCAAAACATCTGATTTTTTTAAAAAGTCAGTGAGATTTTTATTTTTTGAAACCTCTACTTTCTGATGGTGCAAAAAATGTATACATGACAATGTTAAATGTTCTCATAAAATGCAATAATTAGAGTGTAATTTATAATAAATTGTTCAAAATTGTGTTACTTATCTACAATTGTGTTATGTACAATTTTGAGTAATTTATTAAGATTTAAACTTTAATTGTTGCATTTTCTGAGAACATTTATCATTGTAATGTATATTTTTTACACCATCAGAAAGTAGAAGTTTCAACAAACAAAAAGCTCACCAACTTTCTAAAAAATTAGATGTTTTGACGTGAAAATTTGATTGAAAATTAGGGTGCTTTGTCGATATTAAGTCATTATAAGGTGAAAAAAATTAATATTTTAAATAAAAAAGAATACAGTTTGTTTGGGATATCAAAAGATAAGTTTTCACCAAATTTCGTGTAAATTTTTTTAAAATTTAAAAATAAAAAACCAAAAACTTGGTAATTTGAATTTTTTACATAAATTTTGTGGTTATGTGAAAAAAGTGTTAGCACAAAAGTTGTAGATCTTCTTATTACCTACAACTTGGTGATTTTATTTTTTTCAATAGGACTTGTAGTTTTCGTCGGAAATCGAGATAAACCGTTTCTACTCTAACCTTCTCCCCCTTTCCACTTCCCCACCACAAATCAACCGTAGTTAATTTTTCCTTTCATTGTTATTATATTCTCTTCCTTTTCCTATGAGTTTGATCCTATTATAATTTTTTTTACTTTTTACCATTTTCAAAGGCTAAAAGCACTGATCTATGCAATCTGTAATATAAATAATTTATTTTGTTTTCTAATACATTTTTTTTTAACTTTAAAGCAGCTGCATTAAGGTAATGAAATTAATATTAAGTGCTTTTCGAAGCTTTAACAATATGTAAAAATTTATTTATTAAAACTAATTAATTTTATAAATTGAGCCACTCATAAAAAATTACACGAACAGCGACAAGTTTTTATTTTGATATAAAGTTGCACTGAATGCATCAATAACGAAAAACAGAAGGAAGAAAAATGCGCTTGGCATCGATAAATCGTTCGCGCTCCATTTGCTTATCGACATAAAGTCGACAAAAAAAATTGATAATTTCATTATAAAATTTTTGATTTAAACGATTTTCCACCATCATTTCAAATACATCAAAAGATAGATTATAATAATAATAATAATAATATTCAATTTTATGTTCCTGTTTCGATGCATTTCACATAAATAGCTATTTTAATGACTCGTATCGCGTAAATCCGGAAAAATAACAAATATTTCAATGTAGCATTGAATATTTTTATTTTTTTAAATCGATAAAGTTTTTCATCAGAGCGTTGATTTTGAAATTCTTTCATTGATCCGATCGCAATTTTCAGTAGAATTAAATGAAGATAATTGAAAAGGGAAATGAAGTGGAGGCTTTTTTTATGCGTTGGTGTTAGTCACGTGTCTATCGCATTGTAATAGTTTGCGTGTGAAAAAAGGTGTTGAAAACACGAGTCGAACAAGTCGACTTCAAATAAGAAGAACATAGAAAAGCGTGCCCGAGCCGAACACAAGTGGACTCTCAAGGAAAACTCAATTGAAAGGCAAATCTCTCGTACTGTTAACAAGTTGCCGTTGTACATACCTACATACATAAGCGAAGAATTGTAGTCGTGGTGTCGTGATTATTGTCGTAGCAATCGTAGAGCATTGAATATGAGAAAAAGATATGCGACAAATGCAATGAACGTGTGATGAAAAGAGAAAGTGTCACACTTGTATTATTATTGCTACTGTTATTGTTATAGTTTGGTCGTTGTCGTTGGATTTGTGGGTGGTTTTGAAAATAACCCTGACCTTCCACAAGTGAGTGGTTGTTGTTGGTTAACATAGATCGCGACTTGCAAAGAATGGAATGGTGTGGAGAGAGAGAGAGAGAGAGAGCGAGAAAGGGCGTGAGTGAGAGGACAGGAGGCACGGCGGGATAAGTGCCTGTGGGACTGAGTGTTGAGTTGAAGCGCGTGCCAGCCGTGGCGTCGAGACAACCGACACATCCAACGCCCGACAAACGACGCCCAACACGCTTTAACGTCGTTTTGTTGTCGTGTTTTCTGTTGTCCGTCTGTTGTCTCTTGATTTCCCGGATTTCAGCCACTCGTATTCGCGGCTCGTTTGTGTTTGTTAACCGACAAAGCACTGAACTCGATTACACCACTGATCACACCGTCGACAACGATAATGATAACTATAAGTGTAACAGAAAATGCCCTAGTACAATTAAAGACTAAATTAAGGCATTAAACTTTCAATAATCGTGATAATTCCACTCTTTCTAATTACCTGCTTTATGCATAGTTATTTATTGTTGAATTTTTACCTCACTCTATCTTATTATTTTTGGTTAAAACTTGAGATTAGAACAGGTTCTTCTACATATCAAGATGAATGCATTTTTCGGATAGCACACGATTTAGGCATACTTTTCTATATTTGTGTAACTAACGCTCTCTCTTACACTTCTGACATTCATATTTCCGTATTTATTATTTAGTGTTAATATTAAATATACATGGAGTATTGAAATTAGTTTAACTAATTCTAGTTATCAAGCATCTAAGAAAACATACTGATACTGAAGGGGGTATTCTGGCAAGAATATCAGGTAATTTTTTAAGTGCCGTAAAAAAAAAGGCAATCAATATTTTTACAATACATTTTTCCAAAAATTATTTATTAACATTACAAGAATACAGAAAAAAATTCAAAACATTAGCAGCTGATGAAATGGGGGATCTCAAAAAGTTGGCACGTAATCATACTCACGATTCCAACCCTCCTAACAATTTGAAAAAAGAAACAAAAAAAAAAGATTATTAATCTAGACCTAATGTCGCAATGTCTGGAACAACGGAAAAAAAAAAAAAAGTGGTTGCGTGTACTTATGTACACGCGTGAGAAGTTATACTTCTTTGGCATCATTAAAAATTATTTTTTATTAATTGCATTCAAATATTCAATTTTAAAAAACTGTAAATTAATATTTAATAATAATAATATATATATTTAAAGAAATAATTATTAAAAATAAAACTAAAAGAATATTATTTTAATTTATATCAATAAATAATATCCAAAGAAAGCTGCAAGACGTTTATAAAATTTGTCAGGATCATTTTTCTGGTTAACAATTTATGCATGTCATGAAAACGAAGCTTCATAGAAATTGCGAAATAAAGTAAGTAGCTTCTTTTCAAAGTAAATGTCTTAATCTTATTCATATCTTGTGTTACTAAATTATTATTCTAAGATGGTTGAATCATTTCAGATTCCCAGATTTCGTGATAACTAAGAATATGCATGGAATGCAGACGTCATTTTCATCATTAAAATTCAAATAGTATAACAGCTACTGCAAAATTCGAGAAAAGTAATAACTTATTTTTTAATAATATGTATCATTTGTATATAGAAATATTTTCTAAATAAAATATAAAAAATGTATTTAAAAAATTAATTATTTTTAATTTAAATATAAAAATTAGTAAATAAATAAAACAAAAATTCAAATTACGCGCGCCTAGTTAAAAATACCGAGCCGTTTTGCGGGCAACTTTATCTTGTTAATTTGTGATGATAAAATAGAACGCTACTTATGCTTCTAAAACCACGCTGCGATGCAGACGTCATTTTCATCATTAAACTTCAAATAGTATAACAGCTACTGCAAAATTTGAGACAAGTAATAATTTATTTATAAATAAAATTTGTGTCATTTGTATAAAATTATTTTTAATTTAAATATAAAAATAAATAAATAAGTAAATAAATACAACAAAAATTGAAATTACGCGCGCGAAGTTAAAGTAAACCGAGTGGTTTTCCGGCCAACTTAATTTTGTTAATTTTTGTTTTAAGATGGCCGCCTATTTAAAATTTTCACTCTCATCATTTTTTCATAACGCGCCTAAAGAAGTATAAATTCAAAAAATTTTTGACTTTTTCGAATTTTTAAAAAAAAAGTTATAATTGAAATTTTATTATAGTTTCAGTTAGTGCCATAGAGTAATGTATTGAAAAGGCTTGCAGCAAATTTCAAGTAAATTGGCTCCGTAGAACTTGAGATATCATGGCGACCGTCTCGAAAAAAGTAGTTTCGAGAAAAATGCGTTTGAAGTTTTGGGTAAAATTACGCACCGTGGCCATACAATAGTAGTTAAAACTTCTATTTTTTAATCAGCCATTCTTGCTTGAAAAATCCTCTTCAGGACATATTCTGAAAGGTTTAAGCTTTGAAAATATAAAAGAAAAGAAAAATCAATTTTTTTAATTTCCAGACCAGAATATCCCCTTAAATTAAGGGATGACAGCAACTTAAATTTAATTGATCGGAGTACTTGTATGTTTTCTTAAACACTTGATTAATGTATATAAGTTAGTTCAATACGCCATATATATATATATATATATATATAATAATAATAACACTAAAAAAATAAATTTGGAAAAATCAGAAGTGTAAGAGAGAGCGTTAGTTAAATACAAAAATTTGCGTTAACCATATTGTTCGGGCTACCAGGAGAAGGCATTCAGTTGTAGAAGAATTTATTTTAATTTCACGTCTTTACCATTAAGAATACGATTAAAAGAGGTTAAATTTGAAAAATGAATTTAATGAAATGAAAGGAATTTAATTTTTTAAAAATAAAGTTCAGTGTTGTTTCGATTGCATTTTCTCTTGTATGTAAAGGGTATTGGTAGTTGTTAGAAGGTGTCGGTGATGTCTTCAGTGAGATCAGTGGGTCAAGCAAGCTCCGTGTGACTACTACGAGTTGCTGCAGGCAAAATAAGGGGAACTAAGGCAAAGGCCTTGATCGTTGACCTGAAGGAAATGTAACCGGCTTATTCTCGCCTGTCCGACTCACACATACCCTCATGACTATATCTTTATGTTATATGTATATATATATATATCTGTAATACAAATGCACGAGCCACGATCATCTGTTGCCGCCAGCTAACCAACCAAACTCTCCACGATTAAAGCGAATGTATCTCAACGTTTAGACTAACGCGAGCCTGATAAAAGATTTCTTCCTGGTACATCGCCTTTTATTCTTCCGAGTCATCACTGTCATCTTCAAACCATTTCCATCACTCAAACAGCAAGAAAAAGTTTTATCGATTCATCTCCTAAAAATAAATTTCCTTCTATTTCCCTGTAACTCTCCATCATTTTTGGTATGACTTATAAAGGATCTAAATCAAACGTTTGAAATGTGAATTGAGAGAGGAAGAGGGAGAGAGGATGATGGTCTCGATTGTGGTCCATTATTTACATTTTATTCGAAAACAACGGAACTGCCAGTCGTCAAAAGCGACTTGAAATTTATGTTTAAGTATTCCGGTCCGATAACAATAGAATGAAGTCAATGCAATTTCCATTATTGTTATTATTTAATGCACCAACTTTATGCATCGTATTTTCAATTTAAAACAACACAATAGAAAATTACATTTGTAGAATGAAAAAAGTTTATTTTTGGAGCTTTGAGCTTTTGTAAAAAATTTGTGTACATTTGAAAGCTCAGAACAATCATCCACTCGATGTTATTCTCGTGTTGCTAAAACGGGCGTTAAAAGCGGCTTTTCTCGAAAGCCTCGTACGACACACCGCCGACCGAAGTCAACGAACCGAACAAGCTCACATTGTGGCCGCACTAACGCCCTTTTTCACCTCAATTTCGCCAATGAAGCGAACGTAACACCAGCCAAACGTGATGAACGTAGCCGAACGAAGCGACTCGAAAACGGGAGACACCAAAAGCTCACGTAGAAGACACAAACCTAACCTAGCTCAAAGTTCTCGTGCGGCACGCACTCATGACCTCCGCATGTCATCCCCTAAAAACCACGTGGTTTTTGTGTCAAAGATCAACAGTTTTTTTCAAATCTTAATTCAGGAAATACCGTGATGTAAAAAAGGTAAATAATGTAATTAATGAAAAGCGGGGGGTGAGGGTGGCAATGGGGAGAGCATCTCGACCAATTGGAGACGTCGCTGCGACGACGTGTTATCGATGTGTGCGAAAATTTTCCGCTTCTACATTTTCCATTTTGTTTAGACATATACAAGGGAACGATACGATTTTTTTCATGGTTGGCAAAACTGCGATGTGATTCATTGGCTGACTATAATCATATTATGCGAGACAAACCCCGTTCTTTTCATCCCCCCGTACACACACACACACATACATACCTACACATATTTATTTTATATACATATCATAATCCGTTGAACTCTTTCGTTCGTCCCACCGTTTTAGTGCCACCACTCCAAACACTTTGATGTTAAAGTAGAAAATTTCATCACGGCTCTGATTTTATCTCAACTTTGCTTGCACACAGATCCCATAACGATATTAGCTTCATATTATTTCACGTGTATGAGAGACATGAGCTTTTATAAATTGTAATCAGCCCTTTTTCATTTCTCTCCACCACCACCACCACCACCTTTGTACCATCATCATTCTATCTATCGAATAATTTAATTTGAGACTCGGAAAAATGTTTTGCATCTATTGAAATTCCAATGGTCACACCAGATCATGAATGGAAAAGCTCATAGGATTCAAGCTTTCAGTTTATATAAGCTTAAGATAGAATGTAATATGCCTAAAAAGATTTTTCTAGGTCCAAAGTCTTCTTTTATCAAAATAACAGAGCTTTTAAGTTTTGAAAAAATTCTTTGAAAAAATTAATAGCTTAGAGAGCCTTAACGAAAGCTCTTTTGTCGCTTGAAAATTTTCTTCTTTAAATTGAAGGAAATTCGTTGATAAAGGACCGATGGATTTGATTGCAGCGACAAATTTTCCCCGTTCGTCATATTATAGAGAAGGTTAATGGCCGCGCAGTTCAGTCCCAACCCTTATATCTACCCTTCTCCTGTCGACAATGACGACATGCTTTAATTTCCTTTTAATCAATATTGCCAGCATCAACTAACCACTTATGACTTGTTTTACCCAAAAAAAATCTTTCTAAAAAAAATTAACATTCCAAAAATAGTAAATCTTTTATATTTATCACTAGCTGATACCCGTTCGCTTTGCTGAGCGATTGATTAATAGATTCCCTATTTTCATAGCGATATTTAAAAATTAATCCATAATATTTTGTTCCAGACCTTAGATCCTAAGTAAATTCATCAAAATCCTTAAAACTACTTTTTTATTATATTCAATAATATGTGAAGATTTGAGGTATCTTTAACAAAACTTTGTTGAAATTCATTCCGTTCAGTAATTGTTAATTATTTAAAAATTTAGTAAATTATTTTAATATGTTAACCTATTTCTAATTAGTTTCTTCGACAATGAACAATATCGAAATTCAAATATTTAAAAATTAATTATTTTATCGGGTGTTAAATTGAAATTATTATTTATTTTTCAGTAAAATTTTGTCAGTTATTAGTTTCAGCTTTGTAGAGAATTTCTCTCGCTATTGTGTAAATTTGTCAGGCCTTCTTGAGGAAAATGCGTTAAAATGCTATTTGGCAAACTTTAACGAAACTTTTTGAAGTTATACTTCTTTAGGCGAGCTAAAATACTGAAAAAATGATAAGAGTGAAATTTTTAGATGGGTGGCTTGGGACAAAAATTAACAAAATGAAGTTGGCCGCAAAACCACTCGGTTTCTTTTAACTTGGCGCGCGTAATTTGAATTTTTGTTTTATTTATTTACTTATTTATTTATTTTTTGTTTAATTTAAAAATAGTTATAAATACAAATGACACATATCAATAGATAATAAATAAGTTATTACTTTTCTCGAATTTTGCAGTAGCTGTTATAGGTACTTTTTGAAGTTTAATGATGAAAATGACGTTTGCATCGCAGCGCGGTTTTAGAAGCATTAGTAGCGTTCTATTTTATCATCATTAATTAACAAGATGAAGTTGCCCGCAAGACGGCTCGGTATTTTTAACTAGGCGCGCGTAATTTGATTTTTGTTTTATTTATTTACTTATTTTTATATTTAAATTAAAAATAATTAATTCTATAAATATATTTTTTATATTTTATTTAGAAAATAATTATATATACAAATGACACATGTTATTAAAAATAAGTTATTACTTTTCTCGAATTTTGCAGTAGCTGTTATACTATTTGAAATTTAATGATAAAAATGACGTCTGCATTCCATGCATATTCTTAGTTATCACGAAATCTGGGAATCTGAAATGATTCAACCATCTTAGAATAATAATTTAGTAACACAAAATATGAATAAGATTAAGACATTTACTTTGACAAGTAGCTACTTACTTTATTTCGCAATTTCTATGAAGCCTCGTTTTCATGACATGCATGAATTGTTAACCAGAAAAATGATCCTGACAAATTTTATAAACGTCCTGCAGCTTTCTTTGGATATTATTTATTGATACAAATTAAAATATTATTCTCTTAATTTTATTTTTAATAATTATATCTTTAAATATATATTTTATTATTATTAAATATTAAATTACAGTTTTTTAAAATTGATTATTTAAATAAAATTAATAAAAACTAATTTTTTATAATACCAATGAAGTATAACTTCTCACGCGCGTACACAAGTACACGCAACCACTTTTTTTAAAATACACGGTTCCTGTAGGATACAACTGTTATGCTATCTTATGGGATTCACCTGTTTTTTACTATATATTACTGACGCCAAATATAAATAAAAACAATTCTGGAGCCCGATTGTATATTGTATCAAAATTTGAGTTCAATTGGTGAAGAATAAAGACCAACATAACATTTTTATATAATATAGATACCAATAAAACAAGCAATACGTACGTCGTACAGTAGCCAGCTGCTATGCCAACATTTTTTTTGTAATTTATAAAAAATAAAAATGGTTCCTGTGAGTTATCCTTAAGAGATAGACATATACCGTTGCGGACATTTTTATCAAGCTTTTTAAGATACACAAATCGCCGCATATTAGTTTGATCTATCTCGTAAGGCTTAGCCAGCGTTTAGTGCGTAAGTGCACAAAAATATGTTTGTTATGACATCACTTTACAAATTTTTGAATTTCCCGACTTTTTTCTACTAAATTATGTATTAATTATAGTCATTATGTTACCGAGGACTAATAGCTATAAAAAAAAAGTTTCATCAAAATCCGTTCAGTAGTTTTTGCGTGAAAGAGGCACAACAAACAAACAGACAAATCTTCTACATTTTTATTATATATGTAGATATAGATTAAATTTTAAGGGTTGCAAAACATATAAAGTTTATTTTATGAGAAATTTCAATAGGGAAGAAACATTTTAATTAAATTAATAGACTCAAATGATTTTTTGCCTCGTCTTTCTATGAAAGCTTCATCTTCAAAGATTCAGAGACGATAATGAACTAAAAATATCATGAATTGGTAAGACCTTCTAAAAATCTTTTCAAAGGCATTCAAATAAAAATAAATTATTTGAATTATATGTAAAAATGTTTTTACTTTCTTTCTTTAATCACATAAAAAATTCTTTTTATAGTTAGAAAAGTAGATTTAGGAAAATGTAAATAAAAAGTCTAGTAAAACTTGTTTAATTTAATTGAGTAATAGGAGTGATGGGAAATTTCCTCTTTTTTGAAAAAGTGTTTTGTAATTTTCATCTTCATTATTCCACTAGTCGTGGCGTGTATTTGGTGATGGGGGCTGCAGCCAAAGCTCAACTTGGTTTTGTTGATTTCCAGTTTATCAAAGATACAAACACCAACTTCTTCCTTTCATCAACGCGCACTAACCCATGTATAATGTAGGACATATATCGAAATACCTTGACTCGACATGAGAACAATACGAGAATTTAATTAAAGCCACATTGATTTGTAACAAAAATGAATTCAATTTCAACTCTCTCAATTCAGCCAAACTCATACCGTCATTTAAAACTATTAATCCAGGTGTGTGTAAAAGACCTTCATCAAACCTTTTGTGTATGTGTGGAAATGAAAGTGGTTTTCAACGAAAATTTCTTTGGTATCAAATTAAAATATATTGATAATAACACGATTTTATAATAAAGTTGGTATTTGGCTTATTTTCCTTACATTTCTTCTGTATATCATATCTCTATATATATTTGTCTTAAAATTTAACAATTTTCGTGGGTTCTCGTTAATCCTCGACTTACTTCCAAACATTTCTAAACTCGTTCATGGGAAAATAACCCTTAATCAGTTCATAAACGTGTATGCGTTTGGCGATTATCCTAAAACCACTTGGATTGACTCGTTATCGGTTCAGTATCAGATCCGCGACAAATCTAATATGTCTTGAGTTCTCTTCTTGGAGTACTTTATGAATTTTTTGGCTTGATTTCAATGCTTGAAATTTCCAAAAAAAAATTCTTGTGGTTCCATCCCAGTCTCTTTGTCTTTTTTCGTTACAATATCTTCAAACTCAATTTTATTTCGCTCATCTTAATTAAATGGAACAAATCTTCACTAATCACACTAATTTTACTGATTGTCCCATGAATTGCTAGTCTATTTGAATTTTGATTGTTAAATATTTCGCTTTGATTGCTAATATGGAACATTCGAAAATTTTTCACGTGGTTCTATTTTGATATCTTATTTTTCTCCATAAGAATATCTTCATACCAATTTTTTTCACTAATTCTAATTGGATGAAACAAAGGTTTACAAATGACCAGGATCGACGCCTAGAGGCCCAGATTAAAGTAATAATCGATTAAGTTTTAGTCAAAATTGAGTATGATCTATAAAAGTTCTACTTTAACAGTAAAGAGAGTGTATAAGGAGCTACGAGAATTTCTGATCTGTGGACCCAGGGATGCGAGGGTCTTTTTCTTATGTATTCAGATAGGGAAACAACTAGATTTTAATTATATTATGTGGCATTAGTTACGCGATGTTAATAGTTTATAAGTATGAAAATTGAAAAAAAAAAATTACTAGGGGTCTAGAATTACCCTCTTAACAACAACAATTTACATAGATTAACGTTTTGAGTTGTCTTTGCATTAAGGACGATCTTTCCTTTCACTGAAATATTAAAATACCATACTATATATAATATATATAATATACACAATATATATAATTATATATAATTATATATAATATGGTATTTTTATATTTTTATAGTTGTAGAAATAGTTTCTATATCTTACATTAAGTTTCTTAGTTTCACATTCGACAGTGTAGCTGACTTACATTAGACATTCCAATGTTAATTTTAATAAAATTTTTCATTCCAATGATAGAGTTTTTGTTGGGTCGTAATAAAAAGTCTAAAATTGGTTTCATTAATTTCTCTCAAGATAAAAAAATATTTTTTAAATTTCGATCGATATTTTAAAGGTTTCTCAACTTTACTTTTTGGCTTAAATTTCCAAATTTTAGGCAATTTTTCACATGAATAAATCTTATGATCTAAATGGATCAAATTACTTTAACAAGTGGTCATTTAAAACAATCACTTATTGATATTTAAATTTTTGTAAGTTTTCTTGGTTTTGTCTTAAAAGTAACAATAATTAGTTTTTGGTTAAAACAAAATTTTGATGAATGGTGAAGTGATTTAAGTTTCAAAAGTTCTTACTATAGGTTATAAATATTGTTATCTTTTTCAAATTCCATCTTTAAGGGCTTAGAATTTTAATAATTATGTCTTAACTATTAGTAAAATAATTTGAAAATATTTTGATGCAAGTAATTTAACTTGTAACATGTGGAACTAAGTGAGGCAGGTGCGATTTTTTTTTTCAAAAAAAAATTTTGAAATGAATGGATCCACCATATGGACCCTAAGATAATGAGATCTTCGAAACTGGTTTTTTAAACCAAGAAAAAATGTAGCATATGGGGTTGTATTTCTATATTCTTCTTTCTCTCATCTCTTTGAACAAATTACTGATTTAAATAGTTTTGCAAAAAATCAAAGTAGGCTGTGAGTTGTGAATGAAAATAATTGGTTTGCAGGGCCGTATTAAATAACTGTTGTCATTTAACATCTATGTTAATGAAGTGTGAAAGAATTTTTGAAGTTATACTTCTTTAGGCGCGTTATATAAAAATGATGAGAGTAACATTTTTAGATGGGCGGCCATCTTGAGACAAAAATTAACAAAATGAAGTTGGCCGCAAATCCATTCGGTTTCTTGGCGCGCGTTATTTAAATTTTTGTTTTATTTATTTACTTATTTATTTATTTTTATATTTCTATTAAAAATAACTATATCTAGAATTGACACATATTATTAATAAATAAGTTATTACTTTTGTCAAATTTTGCAGTAGCTGTTATACTATTTGGAGTTTAGTGATAAAAACGACGTCTGCATTTCATACGTAGTTATCACGAAATCTGGGATTCTGAAATGATTCAACCATCTGAGAATAATAATTTAGTAAAGCAAGATAAGAATAAGATTAAGACATTTACTTTGACAAGTAGCTACTAACTTTATTTCGCATTTTCTATCGAGCTTCGTTTTCATGGCATGCATGAATTGTTTACCAGAAAAATGATCCTGACAAATTTTATCAACGTCTTGCAGCTTTCTTTGGATATAATTTGGTTTTCTCTAATAGTTGAGAAAAACTGAGATGACACCGTCAGAAATTTAATTGTTTTAGAAATTTTCATACAAAAAGGTATCCCAGGTGTTAAACAATTTCCAGAAGAATGTCTTGTTTTCAAAAAAAAAAATCAGTTTTAGTGGAAAATTATGAGGATATGTTTCAATCTTTTCATGGTTCTTTTTACTTTCAATGAAAAGTCACGCAAATCAAAATGAATGAAATCGGTGGTTTTTACACCTGGAATACTTCTTTCTGATATGAAGATTTTCATAAATAGCTAAAGCAATTATTACGTTATTTCAAGACATCTTATTTAATCATAATTATAAAATACCAACAGCTTTAAATTCTCGAATCACTGGCTGACTTCTGCAACTTAATTTAATTATTCGAGTGATGCAATTAGTCGGAAATGCATTCCAAATTGTTTTAAGTTAACCAAAATTTATTAGTCAAATCAATTTCGTCTACGACTCAACGAAAACTCAATCACTTAATAGATCATTGAATGAGACTTCAAAACCTGATATTCCTGCAGGAATTCTCGACGAAAGCACCACCCATTTACCTTGCGTCCGTTTCCCACAAATTGTTACCACATTCTCGAAAATGTATCCCCTTCCAAATAGAATTTCAACCATTTTCAAATAACGATGGTTATAATTTGTATCAAATGAAAATTTAACTTTTTGTTGAGGAAAATTATAAATGTTAAAATCATTTTGATTTCTCGAGGAAAAGAAATGAAATTTCTGCTCTAAAAATCATGTCTATAAATTGAGGATTGAAGAATGAGGAATTTAAAGAGTTGGGGTGTAGATGGGGGTGAGTTTTAGTGGTAGAATGAATGATATATTGGAACGCGTTTTTGCGTACTATTTTATAATGGAAAAGAATCAATGTGATGGAGAGAGAGTAAGTAAAAACGTGGAAAAGAAAAATCAGAGGGAAAAGGGTGAGAAAATGAAGCTAGAAAAATGAGGAATGGGGCAACGTCGCGGTTGAGGCAATGTGTACGAGATGGCATTAGGTGCGCCTACACAACCCCCTTCATCAGAAAACATATGGGGTGTGAGTGTGGTGAGTCGTTGCCAAATCGGGGGTTGCATACGTTTTCGCGGAATTCACGACACCAATTTGGCAACGCTGGCTGGTAGTTTTCCCTATATGACGTTCTATGTATATGTATATGTGTGTGTGTCTGTGTGTGAATTGTTAAGGGATGCACAAGAGGGTGAAAGAGACGAGAGTGCAAAAAAAAAAAACGTGGAACGGGGACGACTGAAATGTTATAAAGCTCTAAAGTATTCGATATTTTTATCTTCTGCATCCCCATTTTCAGCGGTTTTCAACCCACTTTTTTCAACCAACTTTTTTTTTTTTATTATTATTACACACACATATATTCATTATTGTCGTCATAACTCATTATTATTACATTAAAAATTGCTTTTTCAAGATTAATTTGAAATTTTTATGTTCACTTTATATTAAATTGTTGCAAACAATGTGGAGTTTTTGAAATATTTTCCTCTCGTTTTTCGCCACTTAATATTGAAGAATTTAATTAGATTTTTTTGTTCATAGATGCATTTTTTAAGTGACTTTACCTTCAAATACAGGCATCAAGATTTTTTTTCATAATTATTACCAGCTTTAGTAATATGCAGGAGATATGAGCATATAATTTTTATGAGACACTTTAGAAAAAACTTTTTTTGTACCTACAAGAGGAAATTGGGACTCTTAATGGATCACGTTTAGTCCCTCTGTCTGTTTAATTAATATTTCTTCAAATCCTTGATATTTTTTATTGATAAATGTAGTTAGAGGGGCAATAGATCGGGATTTACAATAAATGCAATAAAAGTATCATATTGGGACGTTTTGCCATATATTATAGCTTCTTCAGGCTCTCTGATGCATGCTCAGCATTCTTATCTTTTAGTTACCTTGCATATACAAATTATGCATTATTTTTCTATTTTAAAAAACGAATTTGACACTCATGATTGAACAATTTTCATTAACATAATTTGTAAATGCAAAGCTACAAAAAAACAAGAATGCTGAGCATGCATCAGAGAGCCTGTGAAATCTATAAAATAAGGCGAAACATCGCGACCTGATATTCTCACACTTTGCTTAAGTTTTGTGGTTTCAAATATAGTTAATTTCTAAAAAAAACCCAGAAATAAAATTGGAAATATTTTTTTTAATTCGTTTCAACTTTGCATTCATTTTGTTCGATTTTTTTTTAAATATTTTTCCTCATTTTTTTTATTCTTTTTTTTAATTTTCTTTCCTTATTTCTCCATAATTACATTAGAAGAAAAATTATAGCCTTTTAACCGTTCTCATATATCCATTTGCGTTGTTAAAGCTTTATTAATTCAATCAAAAAGTGCTCTTTGATGCTCTCACCCTAAATATCTAAGGAAAAAAAACTTACGCCGATACAGGAAGAATTTTTCATTCTAGTTTAAATAACAGAAAAAAATTTAATAAAACCACCAGTTTCTGTATTTTCATTTTGTATGACTGACATTTTCATTAAATATTGATTTAAGTTCAAAACATTTTTCTTCATTCTATATGAAAAACTCATTTCAACCACTTTTAAAATACAACCCTTACATTTCACAAACTTTTTTTTTATTTTTAAATATATTGTAAGTGTAAGTTAAGATTAAACCCAATCTATGAAGATTGACGTGAAAATCCACACAATTGAAAGAAAAAAGATAAATCCGTTATGGTTTCGGTTTGAAAAACAATTATCGGTTCTGTTTCCTTTTCCCCCGTTTCACTTTCCGTGTCACTCCCTTTAAAAATGATAAAAGCTCCCAGCAATATCTATCCCATTTATTATATCGAAAGAAAAGACTATTATCGTGGCTAATAAAATTTTTAAATGGACGCCATTTTTTTTCTGTCAAAAAAAAGGATAAATTCATGTTGGTTCTACAAAAGAATCGGGAGCTTTATGTTGGGAGTTACCTAAAGCTTCTAGACGAAAGAAATATGTGATGATAAATTTAATACTTGGATGAGATTGAACTGAAATTTGCTTCAGAGTCCAGGAAAGAATATATAAGCTATTTTTTAATCAATTATCATTTGTTTGATTTATAAAATATGCTTTAATAAAAGATTAGAAGATAACTATTTAAAAATGTCTGATCAGTAAGACAACATAGTTCAATAATATTTTCTTTTCATAAGTTCAATCAGGAGTGTTATTCTCTTAAAGTTACTGATCTGAAACGACTTAATCAGTGGGTTTATAACAAGAGCTTTTGAGAATTGAAATATTCATAACCTTCCTCTTTCTAAATTTTAGAAAATTTAATAAAAAGAATTTAGTTCTTAAGGAAAACTTTTGTAATACAAAAAAATACGTATCTGGAGATAAAAAATTAACAATTTGGATTTTTCGTTTGTGATTTTTACATTAATTTTACTTTAATTTATAATTTGTGTTGTGATATTTAGTGAGTGATATTTGTGAAATATAATTACGTAATACAGTTTAAGAAAATTTAATTTTTTTGTGGCCATATTCATAATTTTAAGTTACAAACCTAATATTTGAATATTCAGAAAAATAAGAAAATTCAAACAATTTTTTTCAAAGTTTTTTAGCGACCAAACTATTGAACTAGGAAAAAAGTTCGAAAATTTTCTCGTTCAAAACTTAAAGAATGATTGAAAAAAACCTCTCTATATTTTCCTGAAGACACTACCAAATACGATTTGACGAGATAATAACTAAATGATCAGTTTCGTTTTTTTTTTCCAAAAGCTGTATGGTTCCTGTAGGATAGCTACAAAAAGAAAAATACATTTGTTGGTATACTGGTTAATCCGGATTGCAGCAAAACAAAGTTGCAAGACTAGCTTAGGAATTGAATCGATCAAAAAAACATTCTTTACCTTGAAATAAATTATAGTTTCTGTATGAAAACTAAAATAAAAGTGTTAATTACCCCCTCTTGACATGATTTTTTCTTATAAAACAAGTCAAAATATGTTTTCAAAATCAATGATTTAATTTTTACAAATTGAAAAACTTTTGAGCTTTTGCGCTTTTGGTAGAATCAATGCAAAAAAATCATGGTATTATAATCTGCAAATTTTTAAAGTGCTCTCTTTATTTTAAGCTTAATCCAATAAACGTTTGCCCTACAATTTTGCTTAAGACTAAAATCTTTATAAGCTCAGAAACTGTCTTTCCGTATTCAGTCTGTTCGTTTTAAAAAAATTATTCATTTACGATTAACGATCTTAAGTTTTGGTTTTTTATTATTTATTTAAATGTTGATTGTTACTTTAACAGTGAAACAGTAAACTTTTTACTATACGAAATCAGTTTAAGAAAAGAAAATTAATTATTAATAATCCTTTTGAACAACGTTTTTAAACCAGACTTGATTTAAAACCGAGTTTAAAAAATTAGAATTGAATGAAAATTAAAAATTGAAAACTTTAACTTTAAACGATTAACCAGTACTAAAAATTTCTTTCTTTTTCTTGCTAAATTTCTTACAAGTTGCACCGTTTTGCACGACTTTTGTAATACATATTCTAAAACATACATATTTTAAATTCCATAATTGTGCTTTAAATTCCGTGAACTCTCGATAAATTGAACTCTTAAAAATCATAAATCCATAGTTAATTTAGAGGTAGCTATCTTAAAACTTATCTATAGTTCAGCTCAGTAAACGTTCAAATAATCGAAACTGAAGTTTTACTGATTCATTGATGGTAAAAATTGGAGCAATTAGGGAATTATCTGCAGTGAATATGATTTCATTCTTAACAAAAAATATCCAAGTTCCAAAATGACACCCGTAAGAATAAATAACCAAAGCATACAGTTCGACGTAAGTGATCCCGATTAGGAGGAGTTTGGTTTAGAGAGTTGAAGCCCTTAGAAGTTCGATTAATATAAGAGAAAATATACAAAGTTACATTAGGATGAATTGGAACAAAAAATTAACTTATATATCCAAATTATAGGCCATATAGAGTTTAAAGTATGCTAAGCGTAAATTAATAATGCATTGAAGGAATATTAAATTGCAAATATTGAGATTTCTAGGCAGGTAAAAATACGAAGATATCTATCACTCTAGAAAATTTAAGACTCCTGAGGAATTATTCAATTCCAACATAGCTAAACTTACTTTTACATATTTTGCTATGATGGTTTCTATTAATCACTCAGTTTAATTTAGATATGTCCAGCGAAGCGGGCGGGTATCAGCTAGTTTAGAATAAAAAGAACTTTAAGATATTTAAGCTCAATATATTATAGGCCTTACATATAATAACATTCAAGTCATTTGATTCGATCATAAAGTTTATATCAATAAAATGCATTTGAGGAGGAAAATGTAAACGAAAGGGTCGCAACGGGCGCCAGTACGGCCGTGGCATGCAAACCGGGCGAATTCGGGTGGCACATTCTTCCACATCTAATTTAATTAAAATTTGCATTTTGTATTTTACATTTGCATTCCAATTTCATTCCCTTTCATTTTCCATTTCAAATAAAATCATTTTTTCTTCTCTTGTCCCTGACGTCAACACGCTCTATATTAACAACAGGCGGCTGAAATCGGGTCAGTGAGACCCGAGAAAATAACACACCATTGATAATTTCCTCGTGAAAATTACAAAATTTTCTCATTAAACTGGAAACTTTTTTCGTTAAAATACAATTAATTTTTTTATTCATAATTTAGATTAATAGAATGAGAGGTTGTGCGAGAGGGGTGAACGGGAAATGGATGTATACCTCGATGGTGGCAGTAAGAAGGCCATTAAAAAGTTTTACATTTTATGTAAAATAAATTATCATCGTTCTTACATATATTAAAATAAAGTGAGAGAGAAAATGGATATAATGGGTGAGAAAACGAGAAAGCCACCAGGATATATTTATATTCCTGTTCTTTATCGTTTGAGAGAAACTTTTAATACTTTACGTCATCTTTGCGAATTCGTCGTCATTCCCAGGGAACGCCAAATGAAACTCACCTCCAACATCCCTTGCCTCCCACCCCCTTCTGATTTCCCATTCCCCATCAAACAGTTCAACCAATGTGTGTCTTTTATTTGCTATAAAATTTACATTTTACATTTTTCTCAAAACTTGACTAATACATTCTTAAATTACAACAAACCCAATCAAATGCAATATTTCTATAAATTAATATTAAGAACTCGTTTGAGTTATTTTTAAAAAGCTTTAATTTCGCTGTAGGTGCCAAAAAGCTGTAGATTTAGTTTGTTTATATGAATCAAGTTTCACTTAAGATTTTCCCTAATAGACCAGTGCTTTTAGCCTTTGAAAATGATAAAAAGTGAAAAAAAAAAAATATAGTAGGATGAAACCCATTGAAAAAGGAAGAGAATATAACAAAAATTAAAAGAAATATAAATTACGGTCGATCTGAGGTGAGGAAGTGGAAAAAGGGGGTGTTTTTAAGCTTAGAAACGGTTAATCTTGATATCCAACAAAACTGAAAGTCCTATGGAAAAAAGTTAAATGGCAAAGTTGTAGGTAATAAAAAGATCTACAACTTTTGTTATTACTTTTTTTTCACATAACCTCAAAATTTACGTAAAAAAATCCAATAACCAAGCTTTTAGTTTTTTATTTTTAACTTTTATATAAAAAAAAAATTTTACACGAAATTTAGTGAAAACTTACCTACCCTTAAACGTTCCCAATACACTGTATTTTTTTTATTTAAAATAATTATTTTTTTATCTCATAGTGACTTAGTATCGAAAAAGTACCCTAATTTTCAATCGAAACTCTCACGTCAAAACATCTGATTTTTTTTTAAAAGTTGGTATGCTTTTTGTTTGTTAAAATCTTTACTTTCTTATTGTACAAAAAAATATATACATTACAATTCTTAACGTTCTCAGAAAATGCAATAATTAAAGTGTTAATTTTGATACATTGCTCAAAATTGTACATAAGACCTTTGTACAAATACAACTTTCTGCAATTTTAAAAATATATATAGCAAAGTTGTAGGTAATGAAAAGATCTACAACTTTTGTGCTAACACTTTTTTCACATAACCTCAAAATTTATGTGAAAAATTCCAATAATCAAGTTTTTGGTTTTTTATTTTTAACTACACTGTTTTTTTTTAATTTAAAATAAAAAATTTTTCATCTTATATCGAACCTATACCATTCTTAATATCAAAAAAGCACCATAATTTTGAACCAAAAATTCTCACGTCAAAACATCTGATTTTTTTCAACAGTCGCTGAGCTTTTTGTTTGTTGAAACCTCTACTTTCTGATGGTGCAAAAAAAATAAACATTACAATGTTAAATGTTTCCAGAAAATGCAATAATTTAAAGGTAAATTTTTATCAATTGCTCAAAATTGTACATAAAACGAATGTACAAATACAACTTTGTGCAATTTATTAAAATTTACACTTTAATTATTGCATTTCTGAGAACATTAAACATTGTAATGTATATATTTTTACACTATCAGAAAGTAGAGGTTTCAACAAACAAAAAACTCACCGACTTTTTAAAAAAAGTAAATTTTTTGACGTGATAATATTCGATTTAAAATTAGGGTTTTTTTTCGATATTAAGTCATTATAAGATGAAAAAATTATTATTTTAAATAAAAAAATACAGTGTATTTGGGACGTTAAAAGGTCAATTTTCAACAAATATCGAGTACAAATTTTTTTTTTTGTAAAAGTTAAAAATTAAATACCAAAAGCTTGGTTATTGAATTTTTTTTACATAAATTTTGAGGTTATGTGAAAAAAAAAGCACAAACGTTGTAGATTATCTTATTACCAACAACTTTGCTATTCAACTTTTCTCCATAACCTCAAAATTATTTCAATTACTAAGTTATTGGTTTTTTATTTTTATCTTTTACAAATAAAAAAATTTTCACGAAATTTGGTGTAAATTTACCCCTGATTTACCCCATGTCTCAAATACACTGTTATTTTTTTGATTTAAAATATTGATTTAAAATTCTCACGTTAAAACATTTAATTTTTTTAAAAAGTTTGTGAGCTTTTTGTTTGTTGAAACCTCTACTTTCTGATAGTGTAAAAATATATACATTACAATATTCTCAGAAAATGCAATAAGTAAAAGATATTAATTAAATACCAAAAACTTGGTAATATGAATTTTTCACATCAATTTTGAGGTTATGTTAAAATGTAATAGTAGAAAAGTTGTAGATCTTCTTATTACCTACAACTTTGCTATTTAACTTTTTTCCATAAGACTTGTTGTTTTGTCGGAAATCAAGATAAACCGTTCCTACCCTCAAAACTAATTTAATTGTTTATTAATTTATTTTTCCTTTCATTTTTTGTTAACTTCTCTTCCTTTTCCATTAAATTTCATCCTACTATAATTTATTTTGTGTTCAAAAATTATCGGCACTGGTCTATAAGAATTAAGCTCTAGGTGAAATAATCATTTCTAATTTTTAAAATCTCTACAATTCACTTTTGAGCTTTTTTTTGAGTTTATCTACAAGGAGATCAATGCTTTGCCACATCTATTTAAAAAAAAATCACGACGTTATTTTCTAAGATATAAATCAAAGAAATTAAAACCGTTTTATATAATTAAGAAAACAAAAAATTAATTAACCAATTGAATTTATTTAATTTGAAACTCGCAGCTGTGTCTCTCTCAAATCTACCAAAAGAAACTCTCCCCCCCCAATGTTATTTCGACTGTTCCACCCGCTCCACTTGAAAAGCCTTTTAAAGCTTGAAATTTCATTAATATTATTTTTCATTTCACCCCTTCATGCTTCATCTCCCAATCTGTTGTGTCCTCATTGAAGACACAATAAACGAGAATTACGAAAAGTCGAAACTTTTGCGAGACGAACGGAACAAAATAATTTATATATATATATATATATATATATATATGTTTGAAAATATTTAATTTTCGACTTGTTGAAAACGACAATAGAAAAGTAATTAAAGAGTTTATTAGAGAACAAAAGTCATTAGCGCGGCACTGACAATTAACCAATCAAATACGCAACTAAAACGATGTGGAAAACTCGAAAGCTCGATTTGGAATGAGAAAATGAGATATATATATATATATATATATACATAATACAGTATATGCAGGGATATAAATCGTGAACTAAATTAAATTATAAGACTAATTACAAGAAATAATAAATTTAAAAATTCCATTAAAAACTTCACAACTTTTGAAAATAAATCACTTACGATTCGTATCATCGTATATATATATATATGTGTACATAATGTGCGCGGCCATTAAGAATCGCGAGCAATTTGAGTTGTCGTTTCCACTCAAATCTTAATTACGAATAAATTCACTTCGTCTTCTTTCATATTTTTCAATTATGCCAAATGACAGCAAACCACTCCACACCCACACACTGCCTGCCAGTGCCACCCCACAGTAAGACGCTCACATCTTGACTTTACCATTTACACTTAGTGAAAAGAATCGTCTGGTTTTTAACCCTTCGATCAATAGTCAATAGTTCAACAATCACAGCCAATGTATAAATTAGGCTTCTTTTAAAGCTCAAAAAAAATAAAAAGAAAAAAAAACATTTTCCTTTAAAATTCACAATTATGAGGAAAAATGTTTAAGACTTTTCAAGATACCTTATAAAGTCGGAATAACACCGACGAAACGTCGTGAAAAAAATTATAAATTGTTAAAATATGTTAGTGGTCTTTTCACCTTGTTACAAATGTGTACTTTCCCTTCATCAATTAAAAATTTTGTTGTCTATATAATACAATTAATTCATAAAATCTCTATAATCAATTAGACAAGGGTTGACGCAAATTGGGGTGATCATTTTTTTTTTTTTAGAAAATTTTCACAAAAACCTTTCAGAGCTTGAAAATTTCTTCTCAGAATAAGTTCTTGTCATTTTACGACCGTTGAAAGTTTCATCGATAAAACCATTATGTATAGTTAATAAAGACAGAAAAAATATCGAACTATGCGTTAAAAAGGGACGGAGCATTCTCGAATGTTCCACATAAACAATCGAAATTCAAATATACAACAATCAAATTACTAATATCTCTGAAATGTGCTAGAAATAACGATAAAAGGGTTAAAAATAAGTCAAGTATTGGGCAGTGAATAATTTTTGATCTTAAAAATCAGTTAATATGCATTGAATTAAATAACTAGGGATTCATCAAGCCAAGTAACTGGCTATGCTGTGAAATAAATTGAGCTTGATTTTTTGACTTACAAACGAAATTATTTGCGAAACCAATGCCATGAATTTTTTCTTAATCTATAAATATTAATATCTGACGTAAGTGTGATTAAGTCAAATTCAAGTCAAGCAATTTGAAAACCAAGTCAAGTAACTTAAAAAACAAGTCAAGTAATGAACTTTTAAAGAACGTTTAAAATTATTAGAATGCTTACTGGAAGTAAGGCCCAAACATTTTACATATAATAGTTGAGTATATGGAGAAGATTTACTACTAAGCTTGATTTTCAAGCTGCTTGGCTTGAAATTTGTCTTCAAATCAAGTCAAAAAATGATACTTAGATGCTTATTCGAATCTAGTATTGACTTCACAACTTATTTCATTTACAGATCACCATATCAAGAATAGTTCATTTCAAAAAATGTTCAATTACTTGACTTAATGAATCCTCAGTATATATTAAATAGATCAATTGATGGGTTAATTTTTGATAAAATTTTAATTTTTATCCTCTATATCTCAAACCTTGCTTGCTAATTGCTTGAAATTTTTTTTCTTGTATTCGCAATCTGTTCCTGGACAATAAGCAAATCTAATCCATGGGGAGGGAGGGGGTCACATCCCTTTAATGGGGGGTTATTCATGCAGTGCATGGATCCCTGTAGGGCAACTCCAGAAAAGACAGACGGTTCAGACGTTGATACACATCTGTGTTGTCTAGGAGGTTGACAGCCAGGTGGTTCGGATGTGGTTCCAGTCTTGTAAGGTATTTTTGGCTGAATATGACTATCTTGCTCCTGATCGTCACCTTATTAAGGTTCTTGTCAATATTGGGTTGGTGACATACCACGAGACACCTGTATCCTTTCGATATTGGAGCTACTAGCTGCTAATTACTAAGGAAAAAATGGAACTTTGTAGAGTCCCTTTTCCACTCAGTACTTCCATTCGTCTGATTAGACCTTTTCAATGTCACAAAGACAGGTGCTGGCTTTCTTTAGAACCCTGTTACTCGCTTAGACAGAACATAAAGCAAATAAATCCATTGAGAAAAATTCGTTACAACACTAATCCATGAATTTTAACGAAACTCTGTTTAAATACACGATGCAATTTACAATCCTAATCCTATCCTACAGGAACCGGGCAATTTTCTGACATAAAAGTAGTCTTTATCATTTTCGGACTCTTAAACCACCACATTTCAAGAAATTATAGTAAAATTTTGTTCTGTGAAAAACAAAAACGTCTCTTTCCTACGAGAACCGTAAATTTTTTTTTGGATTAAAAAAGACTATATTTTATTCTAGACTATAACCTATATTATTGCCAAATTTCATCTAGATTCGTTAAACCGTTCTGGCGTGATTGAGTAACAAACAAACATTCAAACTTTCACATTTATAGAATTAGTGTAAGAAGTGGAATTTTATTTATTTTTTTTTTCAACCAATCCTGGGCTTTCTTAATTTTCTTCAACTTTCAGTGAATTTCAATTACAATTTACAATTACAGTGGCCAGCACTGGTCCCAAACAAATTGCATTGCTTAAGGCATATACGTCGTTTCGTCAGGGCAGTTGCGAGAGGTATCACTGCATGCTCTAATTCTATTTCTAATCGCCACAGAACCCAATAAAGAACGTATGTGCATCCATCGCTAGTTTCTCACATTTCAAAACTTGAAAAGTTCAAATCAATTCAATTTATTTGACAATTACCGTAAAGCTCAAAGCTCAAAAAGGTGGTGTTAAGGCCATATTAAAAGTTTATAAAAAAACCTTCCTTCAAATAAAATTGTAAAATTTATTCTTTTATGGATACAATAGGTATAATATTATTGTATTATGGTGCAGCAATGTATTCTCTGTCGTCTCCTCTTGTCAATTGATGCACCTTATTCGTGCATGCATTGCATCACGTTTACATTGCAGTGTCTTAATGCATCTCGAAGAAACAAACTGGTAGGTGGGTGGAATGAAGAAGGGCAGAGATAGAGAGAGAGAGACTTTAAGGAATTTGATATATTGCAATAACTCAACATTGAATATTAAATTCTGTGAGGTCGGAACATCGAGCAAGGAAAATGCCATCCAAGTAACTAAAACTCAATACCTTGCAGGTAAATGTAACAACCACAACCCCATTCCATCTATCACAATAATCCAAATTAAATCAACAGGAATTTTTAACAGAATTTTTCTTAAGTTTTCCCAAGATGTTTCTGGTAAATAGTTAAAAATTGTCTTGTTTTCTATTTGAATCTGGAGGTAAATATGTACATTGTACATATCCATACACATACAAAGATAATACTTACTTATACTAGATTCTAGAATATATGGAGTTGGTCGTTGGTGTGTTACAAAGTTGGTATTTCTCTTGTAAATGACTTTGTACAGTATGTACATATTAAGTATGTTTGATTCATGTAAATCTATGTGGTTTGTTTGTTTGGCTTGTTGATGAATGTAATGTAATGTTTGCTGATAAAAGCAAACAACGTTTTGGGGGACCCAAACTAATGTAAGCCTCGAATAACATCGCCATCTCATCAACGTTCCTGCCACGCGACAAACTAAAGAAACAACTTTACCAGGTTGCATTCACGTTAAGTTTGCCTTTTTTCAAGTTGAAGTCACTCAAAAAATAAAATTTATCAACATTCCTTTAACATTATATTTCACAAATACCACTCACTAAAATTCACAACACAAATTATAAATTATAGTAAAGTAAATGTAAAAATCACAAAAGAAAAATCCAAATTGTTAATATTTCTCCAGATATGTATTTCAAACGCCATGCGTTCGTCATCAGTGGATCAAATTGAAGTGACTTCGAGGACAATTTCGTGCTGATTCACAAATAAGTCCCGAATTGATCGCATACTTTAATTTATAATTTGTGTTGTGAATTTTAGTGAGTGATATTTGGGAAATATAATAATTAAGTCCAAAGTCAGCGAAATTAAATTTTTTATTCCTGTAACATTTAAGTCCTTTGAAATGTAAGAAAAATTAAAGGTGTTCCTCTTGTAGAGAATAATCATAGAATCTTAAGATAACAACTTTTTGTCCTAATCACTTGTTTTTTAGTGTTTTCAACGTTAACTTGGATGTTTGGTTGGATTTCTATCATTCTGCCAGCCTATACCCTTCTTGTCTTACTATTACAGTGGTACCTCGACATACGAGTGCCCCAACATACGAGTTTTTCGAGATACGAGCCGGCGTGGAAGTTATTTTTTGCTTTGAGTTACGAGCGAAATTTGAGATACGAGTTCGGTTTAACAGATCGAAGGTCTCGAAAAAAGTTGCAACAGGTCGTGCATCTGATCTTTTTAATAAAGATAAAAAATAAAATTCGAGATACGAGCAAGGCTGTGGAACGAATTAAACTCGTATGTCAAGGTATCACTGTATCTTCGTGTTCTTACAAGTCTTATCAAACTCTTAAAGACATATAAACAGTGCAAGTTTAGCATGAATCCCATTTGATACAAATTTCACTCACCCTAGACCAAATTGCTCATGATTCAATCATTTCATCGTCTACCCTATTTACATACCCCCCCCCCAAACCCAAAATCACTTAAAAAATTGTCACGTGAAAAAGGGTTGAAAGTGGCGACCGAAGAGAAAGTCATAAAAGCAAATTATGGCCTTTTTGTTTTCCATTAGACAATGCAGAATTTAATTGTGAAAATTCATTTATCAATATATTTTCAATATCAAATAAAAGGCCTTTTACCTTTTGCCAGACCGCCAACCCTTTTTATTCCCGAATTAAAACCAAAAGGCTTTAATTAACTTTTAAAGTTGTTAAGGTAGAACGACAAGTGGGAACCATCGAGGGCTTAGTGATCGACGATATGCTATAAGGGTTGAAACACAAACTTTATCGTAATCAAAGGGAACGTACTTAGCTGGGATTGCATCAAATTTAACAATCGCATTGTAGTAACAAGAAAATGATTAAATTAAATTTTTAGATGCAAGATTTTTGTTGTGAAGAAAATTTTTCTGATAAAATTTAATATAAATTTCAAATAAAATGTTTTAGTTTCAATCAAACATTTTATTTTCATTCAGTCTATTTCATTTTTATCCCTTCGATTTTTGTTTGCATACCGAAATTGTGCCGCTGGCTATTGCCAAAGCGAACGGAGAAAACTTTAAATTGTCTTGACTAAATATAAATAACCGAATTGAAAAAGAAATATAGAAAAATATCAATCGATCAAATAGCGGAAATTAAAAATCAGCACTTACTTGCACGGGAAAAAATCCAACAGAATTTCACCAAGTTTCACTTGTACAAAATAAAACGTCTATGACTTCCTAAATCTACGAAAACATTGAATTCGATCGTGAACAAAACATGGGTCAAATGCGCCCCGTTTTCCCTTATCTTACTTCCACTTGATAGTTCCTGATCGTATCGTTTCTGTTGTTCTCGGTGGTTTCCTTTTAAATCAAAATTTGGAAACGATCATCTTGCTCGATGGCCAAAATGAACATAAGGTCGAACAACAGGTGCTCGACAAGGGACGTGCCCCGAAGGGCACTAGGTGTCAGGTGCGGCCGCTCCAATCGGTCATTCGATTTCTACAAATCCTTTGTCTTATCGTATGAAAGAGATTGAGAAGCCCCTTGTCTGGGCCTAAATACATTTTTTTCTTGAAATTATTTAAAAACTAGTATAGCCAAAAATCGCATAAATTTCAGCCTTAATAATGATTTAATGCAGTAGCTCTCAATTTGTTAAATCGTAAAACAAACGTTAACTTTAATCATTTGTGATTAGTATGGGCGTTGTGAATACTGATTTTGATTAATTTTAGGCCATAAAAAAATTAACGAAGCGTCTTCTTAAATACTTAATAGTTTTTCGAGATACGAGCTTTTTTGCTTTGAGTTACGAGCGAAATTCGAGATACGAGTTCGGTTTAGCAGGTCGAAGGTTTCGAAAAAAGTTGCAACAGGTCGTGCATCTGATCTTTTTAATAAAGATAAAAGATAAAATTTGACATACGAGTAATTCAAGATACGAGCTAGGTTGCGGAACGAATTAAACTCCAACGGGCTAAGTGCCAATTAATTAACCTAATACTTTTTCTCGTCTAATTTAATTTTATTTTTCGACACTTAACCCATTATTGATGTCCACTCTTTAAGTTAGGTATATTAAAACAATAATTTTGGCTCCAAAACAGGCTCTTAATATTAAGATTTGTCTCAACCCATTTTTTATTTTTTTATTAACAAGAAGAATTTTTTGCTTTTTGAATTGTTAAAACATTATAACAGTTGACCATAAATACAATCTGAAAGAAGAGATTTAAAAGAAATTTCACCCTTTACAAAAAAGGAGCTTAAAGCAAAGTTGGAAAATATATAAATTTAATTAATTTTATTATGTTAACTTCCAGTCCTATCTTTGAGGAATTTTATTTAGACTTTTCTTGTAGTGCGTGAAATTTACTTTATATATATAGACCAGAGCCGATAATTTTTGTACCCAAAATAAATTATAGTAGTGTGAAACCCACTAGAAAAGGAAGATAATATAACAAAAATGAAAGGAAAAATAAATTACGGTCGATCTGAGGTTGGGAAGTGGAAAACGGGGTTTTTTAAGGGTAGTAACGCGTTATCTCGATTTCCGACAAAACTACAAGTCCTATGGAAAAAAGTTAAATAGCAAAGTTGTAGATAGTAACAAGATCCACAACTTTTGTACTAACTTTTTTTTCACATAAACTCAAAATTGATGGGAAAAAATTCAATAACCAGCTTTTGGTTTTTAATTTTTAACTTTTACAAAAAAAAAAATTTACACGAAATTTGGTGAAAACTTACCTTTTAACGTTTCAAATACACTATATTTTTTATTTTGAATAATAATTATTTCATCTTATAATAATTTAATATTGAAAAAGCACCCTAATTTTCAATCGAAAATTCTTACGTTAAAACATCTGATTTTTTTAAAAAAGTCGGTAAGCTTTTTGTTTGTTGAAACCTCTACTTTCTGATGGTGCAAAAAATATATACACACTTTTAACATAACCTTAAAACGTATGTGAAAAATTCCAATAATCAAGTATTTGGTATTTTATTTTTATCTTTTACAACAAAATTTTTATGAAATGTGGTAAAAACTTACCTTTTAACGTCCCAAACACTCTGTAGTTTTTTTAATATATAATATTTATTTTTTAACCGTATTTTGGGTTATTATTTTAAAAGCACCCTGATTTTCAATCGAAAATTCTCACGTCAAATTATTTACTTTTTTAAATAAGTCGGTCGGCCTTTTGTTCGTGGAAACCTCTACTTTCTGATGATGCAAAAAATATACATTAGAATGTTAAATTTTTCCAGAAAACGCAATAATTAAAGTGTAAATTTTAATAAATTGTTCAAAATTGTTCATAATACAATTGTACAAATACAACTTTGAGCAATAAATTAAAATTTATACTTTGATTATTGCATTTTCTGGAAACATTTAACATTGTAATGTATATATTTTTTGCATCATCAGAAAATAGAGGTTTCAACGAACAAAAAGCCCACCGACTTATTTAAAAAAGTAAATAATTTGACGTGAGAATTTTCGATTGAAAATCAGGATGGTTTTACAATAATAATCCAAAATACAGTTAAAAAATTAATATTTTAAATTAAAATAATTACAGAGTGTTTGGGGCGTTAAAAGGTAAGTTTTTACCACATTTCATAAAAATTATTTATGTAAAAGATAAAAATAAAAACCAAAAACTTGATTAATGGAATTTTTCACATAAAGTTTGAGGTTATATGAAAAAAGTGTTAGTACAAAAGTTATAGATCCTCTTATTACCTACAACTTTGCTGTTTAGCTTTTTTCCATAGGACTTTTAGTTTTTGTCGGAAATTGAGATAATCCGTTGCTACCCTTAAAAACACCACCCTTTGCAACTTCCTCACTCCAGACCGACCGTAATTTATTTTTTCTTTCGTTGCTGTTATATTCTCCTCTTTTCTAATGGGTTTCATCCTACTATAATTTTTTTTCACTTTTTACCATTTTCAAAGGCTTTAGCTCTGGTCTACAAATGCTTGGCTTAATTTAATTTAAACATTCACATTTCACTTGAGTTGGACTTAAATTTAAGACAAGTAGCTTGAAAATCAAGTCAATTAATGAATTTTTGGGCATGTGAATTCTTTAAGATGTACTAGCTTTTAATTTCTTATATGGTTTAAAGATTATTTTTAAAAAGTTATTACTCCACGAATTTTTGTCTTTTGCTTTACTTTTGTCTATTTTACGTGCAGATAGCATGGTAAATGAAAAGGTGAAAATCAAAAAAAAAATATTCCTGAAGATGCCTAGAACTTTCGGTTAAATAAAAATAAATATCGTATTTGCCGGACGATAAGATGCATCAAACCATAAGACGCACCCTGATTTTAAGTCAAATTTTCAGTGTATAAAAGTGGCAAATCCGGCAAATACGGTACTTTGAATAAAGATCATAAAATTTACGTTAAAATTGTATATAACAAAGGAAGCTTTTATGAAAGAATAAAGTAATCAAAAGTTATTTGAAATTAACTCCTTCAAATAGTACACCTTACTATTCATTTCTTGGAGTTAAACTATTATATTTCTTATTCACTTTCGGAGATTAATCCTTAAAAATAATCATTTAACAAATTCCCAAGAGGAAGTCTTTGTCGGCTTGTTTCACAACCTTCCTGTGATTCAAACAATTAAACATGAGATAATTTTTTCATCTCGTTAATAACTTTAAGACCAGACCCAGAAGCGTCAAATATTTGATTTTTCTTATCCTTCAAATAAATAACTAAGGTGATGATTCTTTGGTATGTGAAGTTTAATATAAAACGACAATTTGAAATTGCTACCTAATTTCTTGAAGCAACAGATCTTGCACAAAATTAGACAATGAAATGACGGAAAAAAAGATTTCCATTTGGTTTTATCGAGCATTTAACTAACACATTGTTCACGTCATGTTATTTATCGTTTAGCGGGTGCTTTACACTCTCGGGCATCTAATACTAATAGCATATCACACGAGACGAGAGCCTCGGAGGCGTCGTGGCGCAGTCAAAGCTCACCGAGCAATGGCGAGCCGCGTCAACAGGTGGCGACGACGACCACGACTAAGTCAAGTTTAAAGGATCATTCACCACGAAACACCATCCCTAAAGACTACTGACACAAACGATCACCTCGTCTCACCCTACAATCCGCATATCCGTGCAACAACCCTTATATCTCATCCCTATGTCTTGTCCTTTCGCCATATAACGAGCTCGAATTTCTCACATCGTATATAAACAGCAACAATTTGTATTGCACATAGTCGAAACGAAGACCAACGTGGTCTGTATGAATATTAAATGAGAATTCGAGGGTGGGTGGTTTGGGGAGATTGAAAACGATTATCACTCAATCGAACCGACAAGCTCTTAAGCGACCCAAATCCATAACCATAACGCTTATGTGTTGGTTAAGTTAATGACGGTAGCTCGTTCATAAATCAATTTTCAACTAAACGAAAAAGAAACTTCAATACATCTTAATTTTCACTGTTGAAAGCTCGTTTTTCCAAGTGTGATTTTTTTGAAAGTTCGTGATTTGATTGTGTATGGATGTCACATGTAGGGGAGTATTTTCTGCGTGATGACACGGTTGTTGGTTGTCGTCGACAGTCGGAAATCGGTTTTTGGGGTCGTTGGACGTTTAAGGGATGAGGTGAGTGGGGCGTCGGCGACGTCGAAAGCGTGCCGTTTCTCGAAAACGTCCCTCGACGTCTCACACCTTTGGCGGTTTTACTAAACCACCCGCGCTTGGCCGTCACACGACATGGCGCTTTCCTGTTGCGCCACACTGCCACATTGCCTGCCTCCAACACGACACTTACAACTCGTGAAGACCAAGTGCTTGAGAGAGTCAAGTGATGCCACACGAACGCCATACACACTATCACAATCAAGAGCTTTCATATCATCACACTCGCATATTATATGTATACATGAGCACATCGCCATATGTGTGAGTGTTGGAGCTTTATAAAGCTCACATCACTCGCCGCAACACGTGTAAACTATGCTCGCGGCAATCATTTATATTATATCACGTTAAGCGTACATTTTCACTTTCTCTCGCTCAGTCCTATTTTTTTCTTATGTTTTCCTCTCGTTTAACTCGCTATTCTTTCCTGTCTCGACCAGCTTTTCCACGCCGATATCTGATGCATACAAAAAGCGTACTGAGTTCATTCATGAGTCCAAAGATATACTTGTGAATGAAAAGCTTTGTGCAAGTGCAACCAGCCCACATTAAGTTCTGTTAGGCTTGGTTTGATTTTCCATTTTCTTTCTTTTAAAGACTTTTTTTTCAAAATATAATAGGAAAGACCTTTCTGATATTTAATTTTGCTTACTACATGAAAAGCCACCATTTTCAAGATATCAAAGAAAATTGACAGAGCACAGACTGTTCAACAAACCCAATACTCGGTATAATACTTTGGTGCATCCAATGCACATTGTAGTGGAATTTCTCTAACCTTTATTGAGCTTTTCGTGAAAGGGTTCTTTTATTTCATGATAAATTTATAAAACGTTTAATAAATTGAAATGCTTATTTAGTGGTTTTATATAGGCAAACAATTATGCTCTGGAACTTTCTAGAGAGTTCTATTGCAGACCCTTTGTAAAACTTACGAAATCGTTGTCAGAATTTCACAATCTATAATGTTCTATTCTTTTTTATGGTTGTTTTTTGTCTCTTTCTTTATTCGTAAAAATATTATGCATAATTAAGGAATATTTTTAAAGTAAACAGTGAGAAACTATACAAAAAGTGAATGAAAAAATATTTGCATTGTGAAAAATTCGTTTTTAATACAGTTTTTTTTTTTAATTATTTAAATAACTGCTTGCAATGGGTTTAGTAAATTATTGAACATTTAATTTTTCCATTATTCTTTTCTTTGTTATCAATGACTTACGGACCACTGATTGAGAAACACTGATAAATGAGATTGAATTTACCTGGTTTGTCATTTCTTCTTAGTTGATTTCAACTAATTGAAATTGCCGACATTCGTTATTGTTTGATTTTTGTCATTTGCATCCTCCATATCTCGTCAAATTTGCTTTCTAGCAAGAAAATGCATTTAAAATATTTTATTATAGTAAAATATTGAAAATCATCATGGTCCCCGAGCAGGGTAAAAATCCCACCACGGTCCCATCAGCCTCCAGGATGCATTTTCTTGCTAGAAAGCAAATTTGACGAGATATGGAGGATGCAAATGACAAAAATCAAACAATAACGAATGTCGGCAATTTCAATTAGTTGAAATCAACTAAGAAGAAATGACAAACCAGGTAAATTCAATCTCATTTATCAGTGTTTCTCAATCGGTGGTCCGTAAATCATTGGTAACAAAGAAAAAAATAATGGAAAAATTAAATGTTCAATAATTTACTAAACCCATTGCAAGCAGTTATTTAAATAATTTAAAAAAAACTGTATTAAAAACGAATTTTTCACAATGCAAATATTTTTTCATTCACCTTTCGTATAGTTTCTCACTGTTTACTTTAAAAATATTCCTTAATTATGCATAATATTTTTACGAATAAAGAAAGAGACAATAAACAACCATAAAAAAGAATAGAACATGGTAGATTGTGAAATTCTAACAACGATTTCGTAAGTTTCACGAAGGTTTGCAATAGAACTCTCTAGAAAGTTCCAGAACATAATTGCTTGTCTATATAAAACCACTATATAAGCATTTCAATTTATTAAACGTTTGTACTTATAACAACTACTGCAAAATTCTAGAACAATAATAACTTATTTATCAATAATATGTGTCATTTGTATACATAATTATTTTTAATATAAATATAAAAATTAATAAATTAGAAAATAAATACAACAAAAATTCAAATGGTTTTACGACTAACTTTATTTTGTTAATTTTTGTCTCAAGATGCGCGCGCATCTTAAAATTTTACTCTCATCATTTTTTCATAACGCGCCTAAAAAAGTAGAACTTCAAAAAAAATATTTTGTTGTACATTTTATTTTGATAACTAATAATTTACAAGCTACCATTTTCAAGATATTTAAAAAAAATCGAACTGACTGTTGCTTGAAATAGTAATATTTCATTTGAGTTTGACTTGATTTTTAGTCTAGTAACTTAAAAAGCAAGTTAATAATAAATCTATAGTGGACATTTATAGTTTGTTTTTCAAAGATTTACTTTTTCGTATTCAGAAGAAACAACACCGATAACCAAATCTTTGTCGTTAATTTTTCATTTTTAAGTGGACTATTGAATTATTTTTTACTGAGACAAATTTTCATTTTCCCTTTGGATTTGATATTTTTGTCTTGTTTTGTCGCTATACACGAAATATGTCTATTGATATAAAATATTGAAACTAATTCGCTGTAAACACAAATATACAAAATATTGAATGTTTTGCCGCTCCGTGAAAAACATCATTCGTCTTTCGAGTTTATTAAATTTCCGTCTATTGATGATGGCAAGGAAGAAAAGTTGGAAGTATGTAATAAGAAAATATTTATATTACGTAATTCGTTCGAGCAAATATAAATTTAATATTAAATTCGACGGCGAAACGAACGAACGAAAGAACGAACGAACGAAACGCTGGATGTATGTATGTATATAAACAAATTTCAACAACTTCCACCAACAAATTCATATTTAATAAGATGATTACCAATAACTCTTAACGAAATATCTTAATAAATAAATATTAAATGTGGACGATGAAAAACAAGACTAGGATGGCGGCGGGGAACAAACATATTATTAAATCTCTCTCCTCGTTCGTTTCGCCTTCCAATTCAATCTCGAGGAAATTAATTTCTTTTTTTCTTGTATATATGTTTAATTTTTTTTCAACCTAATCGTTTTATGAGGCTTACAAGCAAAAAAAAAACCGTGCAGCTCTTTGAGAAAATGCCCGTTTTTATTTTAATTACATAATATTTCATTTCTTATGCAAATTAAAATAAACACTGAACATTTTTTTTTCTTTTTTTACATTCACATTTTTTAAATTGAAATTCGTCGAATAAATTCAACATTTAAAATATAATAAAACAGAATTCTCTCTCGCACGACTCTTAAAAATTTCCATAATATTTTCCTTCGTCGTCGTACCCATCGCGATTGGGGGGGGTGGGAATTCAGCCCCGTTTATCGGTTAGATGGTCGCGCGCATACTGAGGCTGCTAAATGGGGCAACACACACACACACACACACATACACATACATATGAGGGGGCAGTGAGGATCTTGCGCGGGGATGGAAAATTTTAAATATTCCATTTTAACATTCAATTCATGTTCCATTTACGTACAAATATCTATTTACAAACATATTGAATTCAAGTCTGTAAAACGTCTCACTTAAAACGACTCTATATCGAATCAGTATTTAGAGCACATCGACGTTTCGAAATACGAAATTGAGAATTTATCACGTAAGAAACTTGATCGATTTCAGATGAAAAGTTTGAAAAAAAAATCAACATATTTCTTAATTTTTATGTTGTCGATTGTTACAATCCACTCATTATGGGGGATGAAATAATGGGATAAATTTGTTACGGCCCTGTTATATAGTTTATAAATGTAAGCTTCGTCGTAATTAGAGTTAGTGCACATAAATATATATGTATATGCATAAATAATTTAATACATACTTGATTGCATTCCTTGTAGTCGCGCGAAATATTAAATGTGAAACGTGCATTCATGGTAATTAGAATTATAAATTGCTCGAACAAGAAAGAAAATTTACTCATCTTGTTAATTGAAAATTATTATAAGAGGAAATTAATTGTTGTATCTGACATGAAATAAAATTAAAATTAGAAATTTTACGTTGGAAAAAATCACTTTGGATTTCCAGGAAATGTTGTAGCGAAGATTTTAATTATGATAAGAGACAAATGGGATATTTAATCGAATTTATGGGGTTCAAACGTACAAGATTTGGATAAAAGTAAATTTAAAAAAAATAGTAAAAGGGATAATTTTGGTTTTTTCAATATTATCCCTTCCCAACAATTTGGTTTCAGACCATCTCACTGCACCAGTCGGCAGTGTTTTAGGGTAGTAGATGAAATCTTTGTAGTTCTTGAAAATTATATTTTTTAGCAAGGAGGTTTTTTGGATGTCACACAAGTGTTTGACAGGGTGTGGCATCTAGGAGTTTTATATAAGCTCAGGAAGATTTTTTTTTTCGTTTTAAGGGTCACAGAATATTCCTTCCTTTTATCAATACGACCAAGGAGGTCTATTGTGATTTGACTCTCTGTGTTACTAGGGGAGTTACAGGCTATTAAAGAAAGCCAGCACCTGCCTAGGGGCTGCCGTAGCTATCTCGCTAGTCCGTAGCTCAAGAAGTTCCTAACATCCCAATATTTCGTTATTCTCAAATCATATCGTTCCAACTGATTCTTCAAAGTGAGATGCGGAACTACATTTTCTACCCTTAAAGTTTACTTAGATGGAGTTCCTCAGGGAAGCATACTGGGTCCCATCTTATATACCATCATATATACATCTGACATCCCAATCCATCCTCGCACAATGGTAACTACCTACGCAAATGATACTACAATCCATGCATCCGACCCAAACCCGTTTCAAGCCACCAATAAAATACAGCAACTCCTCGATCTTATAGCCAACCGGTACCAGAAATGGAAATTAAAAATAAACAAAAATAAATGCGTCAATGTAACATTTACTCTAAGCCAGTGATTCTTAATCTTGTTGGAGGTATTGACCCCTCCCCTCCCCAGATTTATATACGCATTTACCGAACTTAATTATAAATATCTGCTGCAAGGCGTCACAGTACTTTCTTTTACTTTCATTTTGGAAACTAACTGTTGATTAAAAGAACTATAAATACTTTATAACTATACATATAAACAGAACTAATGTATGCATAAAGCCTATATATGGAAATACGAATTGCCAACTTTCACCCCAGAACCACCCTTATTCGAATTTTTCTAAGAAAAAGTTCCAAATAAAAGTTTTAGGTATCAACAATTCTTAAAACTATAGAAAATTTAAAGAAAATCGTTGGAGCCGTTTTCGAAAAATATTGAAAAATCTTCAAAATTCCTAGAATAAAGTGGAGCTCCCGGGTAACCGATTTCAACCAAAATGTTCGTGGCACAATTAAATTTAATATGGAGGCTAAATTCAAAGTTTGGTGCAATTCGGATTAAGCTTTCGTTTTCGTTACGATATGGCTGTCACACACAGACATGTTTCTAAAAACCACTTTTTTGGAATCAAGGGACCTCAAAACATGTAACAATATTTTTACTTTCTTTTATTACTGTGTACTAAAGAAAGTATTGCAATCGGGTCGATTTTTCGAATTCGAGCTTTTACTGGAAATACATGTTTTGAGGTCCCCTGAGTCCAAAAAAGTGGTTTTTAGAAACATGTCTGTGTGTGACAGCCATATCGTAACGGGAGCTTTATTCGAATTTCACCAAGCTTGGAGTTTAGCCTGCATATTAAATCTAGTTGTGTCGCGAAGCTTTTGGCTAAAATCGGTTAACCGGAAGCTCCCCTTTATTCTAAGAATTTTGGAGCTTTTTTATTTTTTTTTTTGAAAACGGCTCCAAGGATTTTCTTTAAATTTTCTATTGTTCTTAGAATCATTGATACCTAAAACTTTTATTTGGAACTTTTGCCTGGGAAAATTCGAATAAGGACGGTTCTGGGGCGAAGGTCGGGAATTCGTATATCCATATTTATGTAGGCTGTATACATATACAGCTTTATATGTATATTTTATAGTTATAAAGTACTTATACAATAGTTCTTTTAACCAACAGTGAGTTTCATAAATGAAAGTAAAAGGAGGTACTGTGACCTATAACTGTGGTATGGGACCTATATCTCCATAAACCTTATATAAGTCGGGTCTGTGTTTTGACCTCTGCCGAACCCCCGATATTGACTCACCGAACCCTTAGGGTTTGATCGAACCCAGGTTAAGAACCACTGCTCTAAACCGACAGCGATGGTCACCAATAATGTACAACAACAAACCACAAACGACCTCCACGCAGGCATGCTATCTAGGATTTCTAGGATATCTAGGATTTGTCTGGATAGTCAACTTACGTAGAACCTACAAACGAAACTGAAATGAGAAGACCTTAACAGACACTTTGGACTCTTAAGAAGACTTTTAGGACCACAATCACCCATTAACGTAGGTACCAACTAAATTGACTTGATATAAATCCTTTATATGACCTATTTTGACATATGGAATAGAATTGTGGGGCTCCACTAAACCCTCTAATATAAAACGCATCCAAGCATTTCAGTTAAAAGTCCTTCGAAAAATCTTAAAGCTCTGTCTTATGTCACAAACGAAGTAATTCATCGATATCTTAACGTCCTTTATATTTCCGATAGATTTATTAAATTCTATGATAAATTATTTTCTCATTTTAATCCAGAGGTTCAAATTCTTTCTTCTGTCCAACACCCAAAAATTCTTCCACGTCGTTTAAAGCAAGTTCCAGTGCTAGCTGGTGGCTTTCATTAACAAACTCTTGTCCTTTAATTTAAAGGTTTTTCATTTGGATCTATAACTCATTTGCTCATTGTATTTGAATGTGGATATGTTAAGAAACTTTAGCATTAATACATTGACAAATTTAAATTCAAGTAGTATTTTTACTTTAGTTCCAATAGTGAATCAACGTGACCACACGGTGGGTCACTCATTTTTCTCGATACTCCTTTTTTTTAAATTCAAAGTTTTCAAAACTTGTTATGTTAGTTGCAGGAGAAAGGTAGGCTTTCATTATTTTAATTGAATTTCAAATTATTTACCCTAACTTGATATCAAGTCAAATATCAAGTCATAGTCAAATATAAGTATCTAAAGAGCGAAACAAATCAATTAACTCAAACTACTTGATTTAAAGAATTACTAATGATAATTCAAAGCGATAAGTTGCACTTTGATCAGTGATTTACATTAGGCTTCCATCCATATTTTTTTATATCAATGAATTTCCCGGATGTAGTTAACCTGAAATTTTATTTCGAACCATCCACCGCAATTTTCGACAAAATTTCCACGAAAAATTAAATTTAAAAAATTAATTTTCCCAAATTTTTCAAGTTGAACCCACTTGAGCTTTTATGCTTCATTTTTTTAATACGCGCACTTTCGACGTTTTTTATGAAGAAAATTGAATTTTTTTGCCGTTGAAATCGATATGAAAAAGGATCGCACTTTATGGTCAATTTGCCTTGAGTCTGTCGGCCGTTTTGCTCGTCTTGATTTTTACGATGCTCATATTTTTATATTTCCACCTACCCGAACCCATTCCGCCGTCCAGCGACCATCTTTCGTAATCACTTTGATGGAACTGTGTACATACTTTACCTGGCAGCCATCAACAAAAATTTCCTCAACAGAAATGGCCTCGTAAAAACGGGGGTAGAACGATACGAGCGTTGTATACAATATTTTCGAGAGGCCAGCAGGGGATGAGGGTTGAAAAAAAAAACTATCCCGTTTGGCGATTGCTGCGATGAATTGTGTGAAACCTTCCAGGGATTTTCTTCGGGAAAAATGTGATTTGTTAAAAAAAAAAATGTTTTCTGTTTTGTAGCTTTATTATTCTCAACAACATACACTTTGTTGTCGTGGGGCGACCAACAATTTGGTTTGAAACGGAGGTGGAATGGTTTTATGGTTAAATTTTCTCTCTCCCGGTCTCTGTTACGACACGAAAAGGTTTAATGTAAACGAAAGAGACGAAGAAAAATTTATTTTTACCTAAACGATTCGTGTTTTTTAGTACTTTTATGATATAAATATTTTTTATTTCATGTTTTACTTCCTCATTCAGATGATTTCTGGTAGAAGTTTTTTTTTTAGAGTGAAAATTTTCTAGTTTTTCCTCTTAAATTTAACCTTTGATTTACGGCTGAAGAATATTCTGTAGTGGTAAAACTAGAAATGAATTTTCTCAGTGAATTTCCTTTTCCACATTTCTTGGTATTAAAACATTTTGACTTTTTTTGAAGGTTTAATCGTTTGATTTTTCAAATAAATTCTGCGACAGGAAATAAGCTGAAGGAAATTGTAAAAATTTTCTTTCTTTTTTGTCGAGTTCACCAAAGAACACGATCAAACTTATACAATTTCTTTTCGTTCAAAACAAGTCATGTTGTTTGCCTCTAAAAGAAGGGCAAGTCCGATTTTGTTTGCTAATTGCATTTGAATTTATATTACAAGAGTAGCCATGAACTTTTTGTGTATACTTCAACACCCCCTCCTCACTTTACGTTATAAACAGAGATAATACAATAATAATAATATATACAAAACATCAATTAATCAATTATACGTTTTTAAAAAAGAAAAACTACTTGTATAATTGGTATATGTAAGGCTACAAAAAGAATGCTGAGCATACATCAGAGAGTTTGATGAAACTATAATAGATGGCGAAACGTTGCGACCTGATATTCGTGTTGTTTTCATTATGAATCCTGATCCATTGCCCCTCTAACTATATTTATCAATACAAAATAACAAGAATCTAAACGAACATTAATTATTATTAAATTTTCTCGTTTTTCTCGCAGACTTTTTAACCGATTTCAACAAAAAGAGGAGGTTTTCAATTCGACTGTATTTTTTTATGTATGTTACCTCAGAATTTTCGACTGGGTGAACCGATTTTGATGACTCTTTTTTTTAATTTGAAGGAAATTGTTTACTTTTAAAGGGTTGAAAACTAAGGGATGAAATATTAACTTCTGATTGGATAGCTCGATTTTGATAATATAACGTACTAATACAGTCGTATTTTCTTGGCTGACACCAACTCCAAAAATAACAATAGTTGTACATTGAATCATCCTAATAGTTTGTAAGTTGTAGACACTGCAAAGATACGCAACAATTTTTTTTTACTTTTAAGTGCAATTTTATAACCATTATTACCAATTTCTCGTCTCTGAGCTTGGTTCATTTAGCAACTTGTCTTTCTGACAAAAGTTTGTGATTAGAAACAGCCCATTGGCCCTTCTTGAGCCAACAAGGAGGACCAGGATCATTCAGCATCTTCTGGACTTCAAGGTTCGAATGTACTCGAAGACGCTGCTGGTCCTATCCCGAATTTCTTCTTCAATCATGTTGATATTTAAATCTCTGTGTACTTCAGAGTTCCTTATATACCAGGGTGCATTGAAAATGCCTCTGAGCACTTTATTTTGAAATATTTGGATAATTTTTTTGTTCGTGGGCTTTGTACAGCCCCAAAGCTGGATTCCGTATACCCAGATGGATTTCAAAACTTGTAGGACTTTATTATGTGTGCCAAGTCCTGCTTGTCTTCCAAACAGCCAGTGTATCCTCCTGTACTTCTTTTTAAGTTCCCACTTCTTGACCTTCACGTTTTCTTTCCGACGCAATTTAGTGTCAACTGTTAGTCTCAAGGACCCGTTAGTCCCATTGGGAAGTGTTACTGTAAGGAAAACGTTGTATGTTCAAGTACTCGAGGATATTTTGGCACCTTCTATTATTGAAGGTCGTGTGTACTGACTTGATTTCGTTCGGGTTAATCCTCCACTTTTTTGTCCAGTGTTCTACCTTGTTTACAGCCTTCTGCAAAGCACCTGTTGGCTCCTCTACAGTGCCTTCCACTGATATCATTGCAGGGTCGTCTGCAAAAGTTGCCATGCCAACTGCTTCTATCTGGGGAATATCTCTGGTGTATAGAAGGTAGAGAACTGCCTTGAGTAGGCTCCTTTGCGAAACGCCAGCGCCAATAGTTTTCAGCTCCGAGAACACATCCTCATATTTTACTCTGAAGTACCACTTAGTTATGTATAAGCTAAGAATTACACCGAATTGCTTTGGAAAGTCTCTATGCATTTTCAATCGGAGTTCCCAATACCACACCTTGTCGAATTCCTAAGAAACGTCCAAAAACATACTAGAGCATATTTTCTTTGGTTCCAAGCGTTTTGCTCCCCGGCTAAAATATCCTCAGACAAAATAACCTCAAACAAAAAATTGCAAATACCTGATAATTACTAGCTTCAAAAAAAAAAATTGGGAATAAAACACAGAAAATACCATAAAATTAATGACATTCTAACTAAAACGTTTCGAGCTTGAATTCAAATAATATAGAAAATAATTGACAAAATAACAATCCTTCGATACCACGTAGTTAAAAGATCACTAGATATTAAAAATAATTTTTTAAATTTCAAATGCTCTTATAATGCTGGATCTGTTTTCATAAAGATTTCCAACGAATACTGAAAACTAATAGATTTCATAGGAATAACTGCAAATCGTATTTGCAGCGTAATTTTGATGTTAAAACATTTAGTTTTGGGTAAAACTTTGCGGTGCCAGAAAGTGCACATTCAGTCAATGAATGAAAATCGAGTAAACAAACAATGACTGTAATTTCTTTTGGTAGGGGCTTCCAAACCCCCGCCAGGGGACGACCCCCTGGACCTTTTTGACATTAATTGTTGGAAGTATTTAGATGAATTAACTTGAAATACATGACAGATTTATCAAAACTAGAGGTCGCCCAGTGGTCGAAATTCGACCATAATTCGTTACAATTTTTACATACCTAAGGGTACACTTTACTTGTAACGGCCTCAAAAACTTTAGTTACTAAGTTAACTACAGCAGATAATGAATTGCATTTGCGAATGTTTGGAAAATAATTTCTTGACTAATTTTTTCTTCAAGGTTCATTTAAAGAAAGTGCATCATATAATGATTGAAAGTATTTATTTTAAGTTAAGGAAGGTTATAGGTGTAGAGGTTTCAAAATATTTACTTTTTTTCTTCCATAAATCTTTTACAAAATTATTTCAGAATATTCTCTAAAAATTTCAAAACTAAATATCAATTTGTTCATATCATACATGTTTTGAGGTCCCCTGAGTCCAAAAAAGTAGTTTTTATTCTCGGAGTTTTTGAGCTTTTTCAAATTTTTTCGAAAACGGCTGCAAAGATTTTCTTTAAGCTTATGATAGTTCTTAGACTTATTAATGGCTAAAATTTTTATTTGAAACTTTTTCTTGGGAAAATTCGATTAAGGACGGTTCTGGGTGAAGGTTGGGATTTCATAAATACATATATGTTGTATACTTGTATGCATATAGTTCTGCTATGTATAGTTATAAGGTGCTTATATATTTCTTTTAACCAACAGCAAGTTTCATAAATGAAAGTAAAAGAAAATACTGTGACGCCACGCAGCAGATATTTTTCTTTTTATAATGTTGTATGTCAATTCAAATTACAGTATTCTGAAATATTTTTTAGACAAACAAAAAAAAAATATTACTATGAAACATCAGAAGTAATTTCAAGTGAGTTTCCTACGTTCAAAAGTAAAACAAAAGTACCTTTATGTTTAGATTTTTTTATTTAAAAGCCAAAGATAAAAAAAATGGAAATAGGCTGCATAAGTCCTGTTTAAAACTTTGAATTAAGCTAAGTTTTTTTTTTTCAAATAGTACTTACCTACCTAAATTAATTTTTTGTGTAATTTATTTGAATGATTTTGCCAAAAGAATATAGTATGAATTATTTATTCGTTATATAATAATCAAGAAACACCTGATGAAGACCAAATAATTTGGTTGAAACGTTGTGTATTTGAAGTTATACGTATCTTTTAAATATTTTTTTAATAATATTACTCAATAATCAAATAATCGGTTAAATTTGTTTCCTTCAATTTCAATAATTACAATTTCAAAATTTAAATTTGCCTCACATTATTTTGTTTAAATAATGACATTTGGACTATGGTTGAAGTCTGTGGTCAAACTGAACAACTGAGATTTAAAAATCTACATATTTGTGTGTATTGTGTGTCTGTGTGTGTCAAACGCGTGGTAGTGTGTGTGACGTCTTTTTCCATTAATTTAAGGTATTTTGAAGCATTATTATAAGAAAATATTATCTCAAAACGCAACTTCCTCATATAAACTTCAATTGTGGCAAATTTCATACTCCTCCGTTCGTATAATATTCGGTAAAAGGGGTTTAAAATGTTTGCTTCACGTATTAATATATAGATCATTTCCCATAAAAATTCGTCTTGAAATCCGGTTTTTATAAAAAAACATGGAGATATTTTATCTGAGGATATTTTGTCATGGGGATATTTTATCCGGGGTTCAAAACGCCTGATACCATTCCTTTTTTATGTTGGTGATTCTCTGGGCCTGTTCGACAGTGGAGTGATTTTCACGGAAACCAACCTGATGCAAGTCTCGAAGACTGACGACAAAAAAAGAACAGTTTCACATTAACGAGAATATTTTTTTCCTAATGAATTTTCAGCGTCATTATATGAAATTATTCCAACCTAGATTTGCATACATTACACTAAGTATTCGTTTAAAAAAAAAATTAATTTCCCTTCAGTGGAAAAATATTCATACATAGTGTAACTAGTTCGTGAACTTTTCATTTTCTTCAAGCTAAGCGTTTTTTTTTTTGCGCCTCTCGTTGCAAGAAAAACTATTACGAAAAGAAGTTAGAACTTGATACAATTTTAAATCGTATCGTTACATTGTAAATAATTATAAACATGTAATAACCATAAAACATTCTCACAACTAACTCGAAGTAATAAAGTTCTTCCCCCGTTCCACATCCATATCGACATCAGGAAAGGATCTTCCCATCGTTTCCTTGTTCTGGACACAATATCTCAGACTCCCATAGCCGGATAGCCAGCCCCCTGTTTGGAACACCCCACAACTCATTCCTCACATTCTCAAACCCATTCCTCATCAACCATTTTCTTTTATCTCTTCAACTTTCCATCTGTTTTTTATTAAACTAGCGACGACCGACCAACTAGATTTCCTTCGAAAAAGTTTGTTTGAATTCGCATATTTAAATATTCATTTTTCGTCGAAATTTACATACATATGGGACAAAATGATATTCCGTATTTACTTTAAATTTTAAATTTCAATGTAATCATATTCAGAATTAAATCAGTTGGTTTTCTACGAAGAGAAAAACGGTCGGTTCCAATCCCCCACCATACAGGGAAAATTCTATCATATAAATTCGGGATCTCGCTCTAAAAAAAGAGGCAACGCTTAGAAAAATCTAGACGTCGACAAAGAAAACCGTTTCATTTCATACGGAAAACTTCCAAAAATACTAAAACAATAAACGATTTTCTCCTCAAGAAAATTGTCAAGAGAAAGAAATAAAACCTTTTTTCCTCCCACCCCCCCTAATTGTCTCCCATTTTTCTTAAGCCAACTTTAATCTATGAGCGAAAATTTCCATGATTACACCAATATTTAAATTTTATGACGCCTCCACCAATTGCAACCGTCTTTGTCGTGCTATATATATATAATAAATTCATTTATCTGCGAAAAGCTATTAAAATAATAACCAACAATAAATTATTTTCATTTATTTTATATATTACATTATTAAATACTATATATTATCTTAGATTCTCTCGCGCTCTCTTTTCGTTGTATGGTTGTTTCGATCGAATTATTCACTCATTGTTACTCATGAAATCGTACTTTTATTATTGTTCTACACCCTCGCCCATTCCCTGCAACTATAAGCTCATGCCCGAATAAATTGGAAACTCGAGGTGGTTCTTATCGGAGCAATCGATAAATTCCAAAATGGGATTTTATGGCGTAAATGAATTGAAATTTAATTGAAACCGAAAATGGAAAACGGGGAGGACAATATAAGTGGTGATTCTTCGTTTTAAGGTGACAAAGTTAAAAGTCAAAGTTGGTCGGTTTGGGGACAAAGATGGGGCTTAGATGAATCAGACGGAATTATACAAATTTGCGTGGGGCCAATGTCAAAATTTAATTAATTTCGCAAAATGTAATCAATGATTAATCATCAATTAATAATTGATTAACTAATAACACAATTTCACTTATATTTTGTCTTCTATACGAAACTTTTCTTAGGGAAAAATTAAATTAATTTCCTCTTTCTGTATCGATGGAATTTTTAATAGATATCTTATTCATTTTACCAAGCCTTAGCATCGAATCAATTCTCACATATAATTGATCAATTAATCCGTCAAATACTATTAAAATGTATATGAGAGATCACCAAAAGAATGTGGTAATTTCATATCATAAGTGAAGAATATTTTTCAAGTGAATATATAATAATACCACTTATGTGGTAAGAATTTATGTTTAAAAGTGCAGATTGGATTTTACCCTTTATTTATTAGTTAGTCCATTTAAATATTAAAGCTCACCAAAATATGGTGCTATTTTCGTATATAAATAAAGGATATTTTTTAGGTGCATTTGAATGAGACTGTTGTAGGAACGCATCTTTACGAGTGCACATTGATGCATTAGTCTCTATTCAGAGGCGATCTACTTAAAAGTTTTTTGGGGCGGTAGCCCCAAGGTCCTTGTAGATCATGCAAAAAATCTAAAACTAAAAAAAATATCTGATCATAAAGATATCATCATCAATATCATATAAAAATCATAAATTTTTTATGCTTTTTTATGAAAAGAAACTTGTTGATGTTTTCTCAAATTGTTATACTGTATATACTGTAACGTTTTTACGGGTTAAAGGATTTGTGTTTAATGACGTCAAATTTATTTTTAATAATTGTTTATTTATTTATCTTTCACTATTGTCGCTTATACACTACACGTTAACAATAAGTTAGTTTTCACAGTCACTTATTCACTGTTCACTTTATTTATTTAAGCACTTTAACACTGAGCAATTCCACCATATTTATTTCACACTTTAAGGTTATTACTCGCGATGTCGGTTCATTCGCAACTGTTTTCCTGGCCCGTCTTCTTAGGTTATTTATACCAAACCAATCATCGTTCTAGAATTTTCCAAGCAATAAATTCTCCATTTACCAGAATTTTCGATCCATTGTTTTGGTAACTGTCTTTTTCTTCTGTATTGACAAATCAATGGAGAAATTGCTAGAAACTTGATCATCTCAAGCTATTTCTGCTCATCTTTTATTATATTAGTTCTCGCAGCACTGAGTTCTGACCAACCCTCAGACATAAAAATGGTGCCACCCCGCGGCGTCCTGTTGTTTTGTACAATTCTTATCGCTGGTGATTGGTTAATCCCACCCAAGTTGACAGCGGGTGTCCAGTCACAAAATGGTGTCTCGTCTTAGATTTGTGACAGTACTTTAAATTGTATTACTCTTTCTCCAGGATGTCATTTACAGAAAACAAATAGACGACAGAATTTCAAACTATAGACTAAATCATTTATTAGTTCTTTACATATTTTGCGATTTAACAAAGAACTTAGATCCTACTTATACTTTCATCGCTAAAACAAACAGATTTTTCTCAAAATGTCAATAAATTGAGTAATTAAGTAGGCTCTTAATTAGCCCAGGGGCCCACAAATCCATGATCCGACCCTGCCTGTATTGATCAATAAGTTAATCAAAATTAATTTAACTCTCATTTTAAAGCTCACTTAAAATTGGTGTTAGTTCCATTTTAAAAGAGGACAAAATTGTTCCAGTGCAATTTTATGCCATTGGTATTAAGCCATATTTTAGAGTGCATATTCGTGCATACATTACAGTGCATTACAATGCATGAAAAAAAATAAATAACTCAAACATTTTCGATAAAAATTGTTAACTATTTCAATGATTTTTACAAGAAGTGATTCATCAAGTCTACGTTCACTAAGCAGCAACAACGTTAAAAAACTACTTTTGAAACATTTTTTTAATCCTTGTGTTAAGTAAAACGTCATTAATGACGTTATTACTTTCGCAAAGGTTCACGTTAACCATTTTCAATAGTTATAAAAGTCGTTTAAACATTTTAAAATGATTAGAATAATAAAAAAAACAACGGCAATGGAAGTAATCATTGTAAACGTGTTGGAAAACGTACCTCAAGTCAAATAGATTGGTCAAGCTTATGCAGGAGGATGTGCTTAATGTTAACTTACGAAAAACTTACACATTTAATCTCTGATTTGTGTTTATAAATGCATATATGCATATTAATACTTGACTCGAGTTTAAAAATCAAAGAATTAGAGAGATTTAGTAAAATTTAGAAAGAGAAGGAGAGAGATAGCAATAACAATTTGCATTAATAATATTCTGCTTTTATATATAATAGTAATATTTAGTGCCATTCTATACTAACACTGTATGAACATTACTCTCTATTACTCCACTTCGTAGCAGTGAAATATTTAGTTCTTGTTCTTTTTAAGTTGTATCTTTTTTCTCTCTCATGTAACGAAATGGCACGTTCTTAAAATTTCACTCTCTTTGAAACCGCTGATCTTGCACTTGTTATTTCAAAAATTTATATAAAAGCAACTACACTTATACTAAGTTCTACCAAAAAGAAAATTTTTAACCCCTAATGGTGAATTTCTTGCTCCAAATTGAAAAAGTGACTTTTCCATTCCTTTTTAGTCAGCCTTTGATAGTCTTTATGATCATTGTAGCTTTTTTATTGAAGTTGGTTAAGAAATATAAAAAAAAATAGTTTTCTGGCAAATTGGTTTCACTTAAAAAAAGAAATGGGTGGATAAAACGCTCACGTTGATAATAAAAATTGGTCGAGTCAAGTAGTTGAACATTTTGTAAATGAATTGTGCTTGAAATTTTGATTTGTAACTGAAATAAGTATAGCGAAAATAAAAATTGACTTGATTTGGCGTATAAATATCGATATTTGACTCGAGTATGATTTGATTTCAAGCCAAATTCAGGTCAAGTAGCTTGAAAATCCAGTCAAGTAATGAATCTTAATTTGATGAAAAAACAGTGCTCATAAAATACGTCATAGATGAGACTCAAATTTATTTTTTCCTTACCAAACCGGCTTCTAAAAAAATAGTTTAAGACCAATCAATGACGTCGCAAAGAGACGAGTCCTAAAAGATAAAAAATGGGGTTTGAAAGTGTAATTTTATTTGGAAAATGCAAACTTTTTTCTTTGATTGTACAAAATTTTCTTTTTCAATTTGAAAAATTTGGGGCTGCAATATTGATTTCTTAGTTAGCTAAGGGCACTTTGACAAGGTTGATTTCACTTCAAGAAAAAATTTTCACTCTTATAGATAGAAAAAATAATTTTTAATCTGAGTATTTGGATTTAAACGATTATTCCTTTTTAAAATTAATCAGAATCCTACCTTTAAAGATTTTCTATAAATCTAAGTTGTATGTTCTTAACAATCAAATATAATATTATAAAAGAAAATATTTTTCCTGGAAAATGTATTATTATTATATGACTAAAGAAAAAATGTGGATTTTCTTGAATCGACTTAAGAAAACTAATTATGATAAACCACATTAGATATCAGCTAAAGGTAAGCTATTAGAAACATTAATTAAATTGTGAAGTAATTAAACTCGCAAGATATTATCTCTCTTTCCACCCCCTTTTTGGCTGCCTTCTATCACCATCAAGGTTAATACTAAGCTAATAACTATATATATAAATATTTTCTCTCTCTCGATTATCTCTTGAAACGTTCTGAGAAGAAAATCGATTTAGAAGGGGTCGCATTAGATTAAAACTTTAAAATAATTATTTCAACATTTCATACTTGAAACACGAACAAAAAAAAAAAAAGATTAATCCCGCCAAATCTACGAGAATAAAAAGAAGAAATTACATTTATTTTTAATTCACACGAATTTATTAAATATTTATATACCGCTGGCTTATGAATTTTACATTAAAAACGAAACCCTTTTTTTATTTTAAATTAATTTTTTCACCCATTTTCTTTCTGTTTACATTTAAGTATTGCTCACAACAAAAAATTTAATTAAAATTAATTAGAAAATAATTCTGCACACTCTGAAATCGTCCACCTGGAAAAATACTTTAGCATAAATTTATTTTCTAGAAAGCTTCTGATTTTTTTTGTGTGTGTGTTTTGAGGAAATCAAATCAAATTGAAAGCATTAAAAAAAATAATTTGACTGTAAAAAATACAGGTGATTGAAAGAGTGCACGAGAGGACAAATGAGAAATATAAAATAAATACATAATACAATGAAATAATTTGAAAGCTTTTGAAAATTCACAAACTTTAAAGTGGATGCAAAAAGAATTAAAAATAATTTAAATAAACATTTGGAAATGCAGATTATTGTAATAAATGGTGGAGACTGGAAACGGTTTTTAAAAATATTTTTTTTTATCGGTTGTTTAGTGTTACATAAATTTTAATTGTTATCTGATTTTGTTAGTTTTGGCTGTGATCAAGTCTTTGATTTACTTTGTGCATACGTAGACTTGAGGAAAAATAGCTATAAACATAATTTATTAAAAAATATAAATATAATTTTTACCTACATGATTTTAAAACTAACTTTGATTTTTTTTTTAATTTCAGCCAAAGCAACATTCACTGAACGTTTGCCAAAGAAAAATTATTTTTCAAGTAAGTGTTTATATTAGAAATATATTTTTTATCATTTCTCTTCGAATCCTAAATTATAAGAATAATAACAATGAGTTAGTTCACTGTTTAACTAGTTTTCACAGTCACTTATTCATTAAGTGTCACTCACTATTGTACTGTTCACTTTATTTAACAATGTTCACAATTTATTTAACAGTGTTCACTTTTACTATTTATTTTTAGACTCTTCGAAAATTTATTTCACACTGATCACTTTCACGATTTATTCAGATTGTTGACATTCACGATTTATTAAGGACTGTTCACGTTCACTATTTATTTAAAGACTGACTCATCTGTGTTTGTCTGGGGCTTATATAGGATTTCCGAATCCTTCTAGAATATTCGGTTCTATTATTCCTTGGCAAAAATTACCAAACAAAATTCTTTTGTCTAACTCTTCGTGCCCGGTGGTTTTAAAGGACGAAGCCCTTAGAATTGCTTCTGGAATTCCTGGAATTTCAAAAGGTTTCTTCCATCCTGTGACCACGGTGCTCCTCCATTGACCGGTGATTGGTTCGACCAACCCACGGTTGAGGACAGGTGACACCACCCCAGAGTCATAAAATGGCGACACTCCCTTAGATACATGGTGGCACTTTCTTAGACCGTGACAATATTTATTTTTATTCGCCACCAGAACAATGGTCCTTTTATCCAATCTGCCGTCTGCATCGGGCTTGAAAGAGAAAGCTCCGAATGGATTATGGATGGTGGAGGAGCACAAAATATACGTCAGGCTAAAAAACAGCCTTGGTCCGCTCAGATAGGCTTATTCGGCTTGACCCTTTGAAATAAATATAAGAATGGGTGCCAAAATTAAATTTCAAAGATCTTTAAATTGATTTTCTGTAATTTGAACTTTAAATATTTCATTAATGTAAAATTTTAAGGTATGAAAAAAATGTCCATTTGTTGTCAGTCGTTCGATTTGTTTAATCTTTTTTAATTTAATATTTTTTAATTTTTTAATTAAAATTAAAATGTTTTTTCGATCTTGGCCAAATCTTCATCGAACAAATGAGAAATGTTTTGATCAGAATTTCAAGCGATTGGACGATTAAATTTTATTTGTATCATTCCGTTTAATAATTTTGATTATTTCAAGGAATTCTTGTGGATTTTATGACAACCAAAATTGTTTGACAAAAAGCTTGGAAAAATTCAAGATTCCTGTTTGGTAACTACTTTTGCAATTTACTCAAATTGCTGGGCAGTTTTAAGGAGACTTTACTGAAATGTTGTCAGGACTTAGAGTAACATAAATGTGGTTTATATCCTTGAAAAAAAGTACACATCCTGTGGGATAGCTTATATCACTTTCTGGAATTTGATTAACTATAAAATCGTATGCTTATGCACTATGGATTTGAGGTTCTATTAGGAACAACATGTTTATTATATCGGAAAATTAACGGTTTTTATAAAGGGTAAAGCATTTTTTATATTTGGTTAAGAAATTTTCCATTATCAGTTTAATTAAGATCTGTCCAGCAAAGCTCTAATGGCATTTTGAATAATGCCCATACAATGCTGAACTACAATTTTTTTTTTAAAGTTATTAACTAAGAAATTACAAAAGTAGAGGATCATTTATATCTAAATTCTAGGTTGATAATTGTGAAAACAGAAATGGAGAAAGTTGATAATTTAGAAACAGGACGATTTCAATCTCCTGTATGAGTCACTTAGAAGTTAATCTTTTCTTAGAGACTGTTTTAATCCTCTCGAGAAGACTTGGACTTCATAAGAACTAGAAAACAGCTAAGATCTTGATTTTTGGAATCCAACTCCCAAGTTGTTAAAACAGGAGATTGAAAAAAGTGTAAATTTCTAAACTTTCAACTAAGGAAAATGTAGTAATTATTATGATACATTAAAATTTAGGAAAATTTTAAGTTCAACATTTTTAAAGCTCTTTGTTTAAGGATTGAAAAAAATTCCCAATACATATCTCGATTTTCAAAAACTTGCCTTATAAATTACTAATTCTTTTTAAAGTAAGAAGATTATTCTTTTAGTAAAATATATTTTGGTAAAATAAATTTTTAACAGTGCAAATTGTAAGTGCTTTGATGTTGAAATAGGTAATTTCATCTTTAAGTTCCACATATTTACTTAAGATAAAATCAATTGAAAATGGGCCAAATAGGTCGCGAAAATCACCAACGAAAAACATATTCATTCAACGAGAAATAAAAAGAAACACAAACAAAGGTAAAATGAAAATTTCAAGTCTTTCGATACAAAAAAAAAATATATGATATGACGCGATAATATTTATCTTTAATCATTTGAAATGAAACGATAGGAATTTTTATGCCTCACGGGGCATCTCCCATCATATTCTTCATCGTGTTTCGTATTACATTTTCATATATGGGAAGCTTTTGATGATCGCGAACAAAGCTTTTGATGATTTAATTTTTTTATGGTCAAAGCGGAAAAAAGCTAATTTAATTTTAATGTTTTAATAATAGAGCGAGTATAGTTGGAAGAAATAATTGTAGACGACGAATTGCGCCTCGGCTTTTTTGATATTAAATCATATTTGTATCATACGATAAATTAAATTTTTTTATAGTTTAAAAATCAAAAATGTGAATTTTATTAAAAATCAACAGAGAGAAAAAAAAAACGAGTTAAAACAATGCAAATTACGTTTTTAATATCGTAGACGAGATGCATCATCGCATCACATCGCGCTTTAGAGATGTAACACACAAACGCAACGTGTAACAAAGCCCTTTTAGTTGAAGTTTTTTTTTTTTTACTCCTATGCACGTGTTTGTATTCTGTCTGGTGAACGTTTCAATCTCATTCATTGAACAATTTTCTCACAGAGCAAATATTCTAGGATTTTCCCATTTTTTTTACTCTACTAAATACCTTTGATTTTTAACAAATTTTTATCCTAAAAAACGAAGCTTTCAACGATTATGAATTGATAAAAAATTATCAATCTTACTTATATTATAAACGTAAAAGTTTGTATGGATGTTTGTTGCTCTTTCACTCAAAAGTTACTGAATAGATCTGGATAAAATTTGGCATAGATATAGATTATAATCCAGTTTAACATATAGTATACTTTATATCCAGAAAAAATGTACGGTTCCCGTGGGATAGATATTTTTTTGTTTTTTACAGAGCAAAAGATTAACTTCCTTTTTTACAATGTGGTTGTTTAGGGGTCAGAGACTGATATAGATTACTTACTTAGATTACTAACTAGCAAAACAAGTTTTTATTCTATAAGAACCGTGTATTTCAAAGCAGTTTCATTAAAATCCACGAAATAGAGTCTTAGCTCATTTTCCTCAAGAGAGCTTGATCTACTTTTTACTCAGGAGAGATGTACTATTCCCGTGGGATAGATATGTTTTTTTGTTTATCAGAGCGATTTTGCATCATTTTATATTTGATTGAAATGCATTTAAGTTTTTTTCTATCAACAAAAAAATATAAATGAAGTTTCTTATCGTTCTTAACATACTTGATAAATATAGTCGAAAAAGGTGAAAGATTTGGACCATTCTGGAAGGTGGAAGTTTTTTTGTAAGAGAAAGCGTTACTCGTACGCAGCCACACGCAGTTTCATACTTATCAAATAAATAAGTGGACTAAAAATTGTGTTCTATGTATCAAGGGAAAGAATTTGAAAGATGAAATATGGGTGGTGCGGATGAGGAATCAAATTTTATCAAATCTTGAAGCTTGCAGTTAAAAATTGTGCTCCATTTCATATTTGATTAAAATGCCCCTTAAACATTTTTCTTTAAAAGTTTTTGAAATTAAGTTTCTTATCGTCCTCAAAATACTTGGTAAATTAGGTTGAAAAAATTCTAACATTTAGATCTTGGTACAAGCAGAAATTTTAATGTAAGAGGTATAAGAGAGAGCGTAAGTTAAATACATCTTACTAATATTATAAACATGAAAGTTTGTATGGATGTATGGATGTTTGTTGCTCTTTCACTCAAAAAGTACTGAATGGATCTGGATGAAAGTTGGCATAGATATAGATTATAGTTTGTTTTAACATATAGTATATTTTATATCTAGAAAAAATGTACGGTTCTCGTAGGATAGATATTTTTTTGTTTCTTACAGAACAAACGATAAACTTTCTTTTTTTTAATGTGGTAGTTTAGGGGCCGGAAAATGATATAGATTACTTCTCATACCGGAATAATAAAAGGTTCCCATGGGATAGCAAAACAAGTTTGTGTTCTATAAGAACCGTGTATTTAAAAGCAGTTTCGTTAAAATCCACGAAATAGAGTCTTAACTCATTTTTCTTAAGAAGACTTGATCTACTTTTTACTCAGGAGCGATGTACTATTCCCGTTGGATAGACATGTTTTTTTTGTTTATCACAGAGTTAAAGATTTATATGATTTTTGTAATGTGGTGGTTTGGGGGAGAATAATTTTGCTTACTTTTAAGGCTAGAATAATGCATGGTTTTCATGGGATGGCAAAACAATTATATCCTACAGGAATCGTACATTTAAAAAGTTTCGATTAGGTTCGTGATATAGAGTTGTAACGCATTTTCTTCCAATTTAACACAACAATGAAAGAAATCTCTACAAAGTTGAAATTTAAAAATTGACAATTTTTACTGGAAAATAAAAATGAAAATCAATTTAACAATTTAAAATATTTGAATTATTTCATTGTTCAACGTCGAAGATATTAATTAGAAATAAATGTTATAAAATAATAAACTAAACAGTTCAAAATTTAACCATTACTTAACGAAACAAATTTTAAAGAAGTTTTGTTAAAGATCCGGTAGGATAGCTACTAATCTATTCTTTTGAGGGAACATCCGTTAATTACGTGAGGCATTCTGGGACTGATGGGGTCGAGCCGAATTTCATCTAATCTTACTTTGGGGAAAGGGAAGGTCTCGCAAATATCACATATTTATTTTGTTTTAAAAAATATCACGTTAGATTGCGGGTTGGGGGAATGATATATGTCAAATCTCATGACATCTTACCAGAGGGGAGGGGAAGGGGACTTAAAATGAATGCCCCCTAAAATAGCTGAACGGTTTTAAACGACATTTGGTATGAAAGATTTTCAAGTCCCAAAGGAAGAAATACCGGTACTTTTTTACTAAAAATCGTATAAAAGCTGATGTGAGAGAGCTAACATCTCTTTCTTGAAAATTAGTTTTACGAATTTTGATGAACTTTCTTTGGATCTAAAGTCTGAAAGCATTTATCATTTTTTTCTCTGTCAAAATAGATTAATTTTTACATTTCGCTATGAACGTACGGAATCTTTTAATCAATCAGTTAAATTTAGATACACTCAGCGAAGCGAGCGGGTATCAGCTAGTGATTTGATAAAACTATTTTAGAAGCAACAACAAATTTAAATCGTTTTAATTATTTAAAGTATATTTTAAAAGATTTATTAGCTTAAAATAAAATTTTTCCCCGTTTTTTTTTCTTTCTCCAACATTTAATTACTTAAAAACTTTGCATCGAAATTGAGTTGAATTTCTCGGAGCCTGTTATTCGGCAATAATTCGTTCTAATGCCTCTGAAAACTTAATAAAGCTCACCCTACGAGCGTGCACACATGCGTAGAGGAAAATCCACCCGAAATTTTATTAATGAAATTATTACTAAATAATATTGCAACATTTTCTTAAGTGACTTGTCGATTGAACGTCCGACTGTTTTAAATTGATAAGAGCGAAAGAGGTTTGGGTGGTGGGTGGTGGTCGGTGGGGGCTTGGAGAGGAGAAGAGATGCGTATCTCCTCTTCATGTTATTTAAATAGTAATTTATGTTATTGTTTGTACTTTAAATTAAGTTAAATTGTCAATAGAGCTTATAAGATTAAATGAATATTTAAAACGACGTTCATTGGCTGGAGCTTGAACACGTCGCAACGGCTCCAATGCATTGCAAAGCTCGCAAAGCGTCTCACTTCCACTCGCATCCCGGCAAATCGGGAATTTTCTGGTCGATACTCTCTCTTCTCGGGAGGGAAACGTGAATGGAAAGGACACGTGCATATGAAAAAAGCTCTGGTGCGAGTGAAATGTGTGAAGCTTTCGGGACGAAATGTGCGAGTGAGACGCTGGCCTATTTCTTATTTTTGCACAGCGACTTCTTCGTCTTCATTTTCTTCTTGTTGTATTCATTTAATTTTAAATGAATGATTTACGTTATACATGTTGATGGGCGCCTATTTACATATTTTAATTTATGTGAGGGGGAAAATTGTGAAAACTCCATTTTCCTTTTCAATATTATAATTTGACAACAACACACTTTTCAAACAATTTAAATTATCATTTTAGATCGAAGCTTTTTAAAATTATTTTTTTTCAATATTAACTATAAGAACATAAGATTCAGTTTTATTCTTCCCAAGACACAAACCTTTAGACATTAAACATACAAACCTTAAATAAGTTTCATGGAAATTTCTTGATATAAACATTTTCTCATTCTTTTGATCGTTTTAAAACGACTATAAATAAACGAGAAGAACGCATACTTAAATATTCATTTTATAATAATAATAATAAGGAAATGTATGAAAATAAAAATGTTTAATCAAATGAAAAATCTAAAATACACTTCAAAAAAAAAATCTCATTTTCCTTCCACCATCTTTCCATAATTTCTCTTTGAAGGCTTAGTAATAAATTCAAGAATATTACAAGATAAAAACCATTTTTCTTACAATTTTAAATTGTTTCAAAATAAAATAGAGATATACCTACCCTATACAAACAAATGTTGGCGAAAAATCAAAGGGATGAGTTCTCAATAAATTGCCAAGTCGAGAAAATTCCGCCGTAAATATTTAACTAGGGGCAAATTCATTATTTACGCCAATTAGAGACGAGTTATAATTTCTGTGTGTGTTAAAAGGAAAGTTCATTATTCATTTTCGGGGGGAGGGGGTGTCATTGGCACGCAAAGAAAAAGAGATGTACATGAGGCAGAAGACAAGCGATTGAACAGAGAAACACAAACATTTGGCAATGTGGTGGTGATTTATTGCAAATTTCTAGAGAGAGCTCTTTCCACCACGTTCGGTGATGGTGTGGTGAGACGCGATGGTGGGTTTTATTGACGTAAAATATCGTGGCCAAGTTGACCAATTAATTTGCTGTCGTGTCAATAATGTCGAAATTAGCGATTGAATTAATCTTTCTATTGAATTTAACATAATAAATTGATAATTATATGGTGGATGAGATCGGTAATAATGTCGTTCGCACACTGAGATATTAAAGCTTTGCCATTGATTGGTCAGAGGATTTATGGGTTTTTATTTATGAATCTTATTTGAGCTTTAAGCAAGAATTGGCCAAGAATATTAAAAGCTCTTATGATTTTTAAATTTTGATATTTTAAATATTTTTAAATATGGTTTCATAAACTATTGTGTGTGAGTATTAAGATACTCAAGCTCAAAACTAAAAGTCGAGCTTTTGTAAGTATCTCGTTTCCGATTAGGACATTTTAGGTTATTTATAAATAAGGATGTAGAAATTATTTTCTTGCAGTTATAAATTTTTCTTATACATGTAAAGAAGCTCTGCTTTTACATTTCCGAAATTCCTTCATTTCAATCCTTTTATAAATATTTAAAAGAAATATCCAAAAAATTGGCTCGTACCAATGAATTTAACAATATTTGTGGTTAGAAACACGACTTATTCTATTTGCCATAATTAACTAAAATATTAAATTTTTCAAAATTATTTTGTGAGTTATGGGTAGTCGATAGTTACTTGGTGTTTCTTGAACAGGATTAACATTCAGTCGAAAGCTCAAAATTACCACTCGATAATAATTATAATAAAAGTTAAAAACCCCCAAAAAACTTTAAAAACAATCTTAACTTATTAACAGCCTTCTCTTGACAGTGTTTCATCTACAACAGTGATTCTAAAAATGTATTTAAAGCTAACTGAAAATTGTCTTTTCAAAAGATACTTATTTGATCAGAAGATCTTTAAGAGCCTTGAAATAAACCAATAGTCATGGAGTGCCTCTAAAATTTCTAGTATAATAAGGAGGTTGGAATTTCGGTTTCCAGTTTGGAAACCACTACAAGAAACAATCAAAAATGTAGATCTTCGTAAGGTTTTTCCGGTCAATACTGTAATGGGAAAATAGGAAACTGAAATCTTCTGTTTTTGTAGTTTTGTTTTCAAAGCTTTATTGTACAAGTGTTGAGATATTTAAGCTTAAAACTAACCAAAATCGAGCTCTTAGAAATCTTTTGTTATCTGAGCTTTTAAGGGCAATTGATACTGTTAGACGCTAGAGGTAAGATCCATAGTAAGATCATCAAAATTCATTCAGTTACCTTTCCAGTAAGAGATATTTGCTACCTATCTCATACGTTTTATATTAATAACTAGGTTTTAAAAAATTATAATAGCTCACGTGAAATTTATTGTTACCATGTAAACATAAAGTGACAGATCTGACGTCACATTTTTTCATTAAGATTATATTATACTCGCTTTTAGTATTTTCTGTTACTTATTGTTTATGTTTCTCGCCGTTTAAACCTTCCCTTAACTTCCACAAATATTTCAAGACTAAAATTAGCAAAATCGGCCCATTTTCAAATTTTAGCGAGACTAACGAACATCAATTGATTTATATATATATATATATATATATATATAACCTAGCTGGTCCCCGCCCGCTTTGCTGAGCGTATCTAAATTATACTGATTGAATAATGGAAACTTTCATCACATCAACAAAAAAAGACAAACAGATATTTCTAGATCTTTGATTCATAGAAAGTTCATGAAAATCAGATAAACTACTTTTCCAGGAAGATATTCTATATATAGTTATCTAGAAGAGATATCTTATTGGTTCTATACGTTTTTATGAATATTATAAAATACCTATACTTGTGTTCCTTAAGTAGCAATGCAATTCGAAAATGTTGAATGTATTATAATATATTTAACTGAGTTTTTCACCAAGTTCAAATTTTTCAATAGTAATTTAACACGTTTATTTCTAAACATTATAGACATTCAAAAATTAACAATGAAAGATGTTTCAATGTTTCAAAAATGTTCATTATTAATTTACCGATGTTATCGGATGTTAAATTAAAAAACATATTTTGCTGTAGAAATTGTAATTTTTATTTAAACTTTTTTGGAATGATTGTGTTAAATGCTATTTCAAGAACCTTAACAAAAGATTTTTTAAAAACAAGATTCCTGCAGGATAAGTACAATTATTATGCTATCTTTTGAGAACCATGCATTATTCTAACATAAAAAATAACCTATATTATTCTCTGACCTCTCAACTACCCTATTGCAAAAACTCATGTCAATCTTTTGCTAACGAAAAGAAAATATGAAAAAACAAAACATATCTATCCCACGGGAGTAGTACATTTTTCCTGGATAAAAAAGAGATCAGGCCTTCTTGAGGATAATGCGCTAGAACTCTATTTCACGTACTTTAACGAAACTTCTATTGAATACACGGTTTTTGTAAGATACAATTGTCTTGTTATCCCACGGGAAGAGTACAATTATGTCGATTTTTTGCACTATGTAAAACAAAAACGTATCTATTTCACGGGGCCCGTAAGTACATTTTTCCTGGATAAAAGGTAGACCAATCTTTCTTGAGAAAAATTCCTCAAAACGTTTATCCATGAACTTTTACGAAACTCCTTTTAAATACTCAGTTCCTGAAGGATACCATTCTTATCCTATCATACGGGAACCGTGCTATATTCTGACATAAAAGGTAGCCTATATTTATTCTCTGACTCTCAATTAGCCACCTCATTGTAAGAAATTATGGTAATCTTTTGCTCTGTGAAAAATAAAAACATATGTATCCTACGGGAACCGCACATTTTTCTTGCATAAAAATAAGACTGTAGGATAATAAAATTATTTGTTGTCTTGAAGAGATTATGAGTTATAACTATTAATATACTCATTTATAATCAGCTAAAAAAGTTTAGTTTCAGCATGGTTCTTCTTTAAACCAGTTTTTCTATTTTCCCGTTGAAATGAGAAATTTTTTTCGAAATAAAACGTATTCTAGATAATGATTCTCATATTTAGCTATCATCATACTTAAATATCACCAATATTCATTTTCAAATAAAAATGTATAGCTTATGCATAATTTTTGTTCCGACCCGTTTTTTAATTTCCCGTTTAAATGAGACATTTTCCCGTAATAAAAAGCATTATTTTTAATGGCTCAGATTGTCATTTATCATCATACCAAATTTCATTAAAACCCGTATTTATTTGGGTAAGAATTAATAATATACTTCTAAAAACAATTTCGTTAATAATGAATTATTTTTGAAACAATTTTAATAACCATTAAAAAGGTTATAGCGGGCCAACCTTAAAAGATAGATAGTTGTTGTTGCGAACTTTTTTTTAGAACTTTTTAAAAGGAACAATTTTGCTATACATGATTTTTGCGTAACTTCAACCATTTACGCAGGGAAGGCAACAAACGCTCCAAAAGGAAAAAAATTTCCTGGTTTTTGCAACATTTTCTATCGATGCTCTGCTGCTATTGATCGTAGCGTGATGTTGTAGAGCTTAAAGCCTTTGTCAATAATTAGGCTATTCAACACAAAAAGAATTTTTCAATTCGAACCAGTAGTTTCTGAGATTAGCGCGTTTAACCAAACAATCAAACAAACAAACAAACTTCTCAATTTTATATATTAGTATAAATTTCAGAATAATAAGAATTTATGACTTTTTAAAATTTGAGAACTTTTTATACCAAACTACTAGGTACCTTCGGGTAGTCATTAGAATAAATGTAGGTTTTTTTTGCAGAATAAATCCGAAAATATTAATAAACGTTAGAACGAGTTTCAATTGGGAGTATTTTTACGAGTTTATACTTGCATACATTTAAAAATTGTTGTATACAAGACGATGGTGGATTCAGATTAATATAATGCTGATTTTCGAAATGTTTTCCCCATTTCTTTTAACTATGAAAATTAATGCATCATGAGCTTGAAAAAAAATTTTAGTAGAGTTTTCTTTAGTTATTGTTAATGAACGCACTTTTTATCTCTAATTTTTAAGTACTTCTTAAATGGTTTCAAGATTCAAATATATATCGAGCTGTCTAGACTTGGAAGTGAAAGACCACCAATAACCGTAGTAATTATATAAGTTGGAAAAAAACGAACCAAGTAAAAAAAAAAAAAATGAAAGAATAATGAGATGCACACGCACACATGCACTATTCATGCACACAACACAAACATGGGAAAACACAATTGAAAAATGGCGGGCCTTGAAAACAATGTCGTTCTGTTTTCTGTAACAATTCTTATCAACAATCTTGTACTTGGATTAACTCTCTCCGTTGTTGTCGTTATTATTTTATATACATATATATATATATATATATATATATACATAAAGTCAATTTTGCCTGTTCCTTTTTTTATATTATTTTCATTCTATTTGGTTTGCCTTAAACGGCAATACGGCCAACAAAACAAGAATAATTTGAAATAAAGTTAAAACGAGATGTGAGCAGGACATTTTACATTATACATTATAATATATATAAATACAGAACACAGCCTCTCTCCACTGATATATTCTTTTAAATTCACTCAACATTTTTGTTTTAGTTGTACTTTTTAGTTCTTTGTCTTTCTCTCTTTACAAAGAATAATTACAAACAAGAAATTTGAATAAAAATCGTTCAATTTAAAACGTAGCAGAGATAAACGGTCGATTTCTAAGAATTTAATTAAGACGTTTTTTTCTGCAACTGGATTCTCTTAATTTGGAATAAAAAAAAACAGTTTGTTAGGTTTAAGCATAAATAAAACCTCTAGTCTAAAAGCTTTAAAAACTTTAGAGCTTCAAAGTCTTTATACTATTGTTTAGTTAGTGGCCAAAATTTGAAAAAAAAATATTTAAAAACGAACCTAAAATAAATGAAAAGATTTATCTTATAAAACGAGTTGTCGATAAGTTTCATATAAATTCTTGTTTAGAAAAGGTTTAAAATCATGTTGCCTCAATTTCAACATTCTTCCTTATAATCATCAAATACAATTATTAAGGAAGAAAAAAAATATGTTTTGTATCGTATGATAAATTACTATTGATTTGTCTTTAATAATTAATTAGCCATTAATTGTATGCTCAAAATATGGTAGAGAAACGCCAGGTGGAGGAGTTAATAACCATCTTATTTATAAAGGCCATAAAGAGTAGGGACAATAAGAACACGACAGTGGCACAGATCCAAAATAAGCTAAAAATACTCCACTTTAAAGATATAGAAATAATATGGATCCCTAGGCTTAAAGATTTTGCTGGTAATATCGTAGCGGAGTGGGTGGCAGCAAGAGAGGCCAGAATTGAGACAAGAACAGGCTCTGACTGTCGAAAATGCAATTAGGCAGTGCAAGGAAGGATGAATGAATTAGTTGTGGAGCGGTTTTTGGCGATCTAAACCACAGAACTCCGCTGATATCTGAATATCTATCTGGTGTGAAAGATTCTTATAACTAATCGGTGTAATTAGAAACGCTCAGCGAAGAGGGTGGGGATCAGCAAGTTGTTTCATATTACGTAACGTTTTATCTAATTAAATATTTACAATACTCAGTACATCCAAATGTAAAACGAGCAATTTTCACTTAAGTGTAGGGTTTAACTAGACTTAACTTGATTTGTAAGCTACTTTACTTAAAGTTAAGTTCAACTCAAGCTCAATGTTGATATCTTAATATTAGATCAAATCGTGTCTTGAATTTGCAAGTTATTTCGTTTGAAAGTTAAAATTTCAAGCTGTTAATTGAACCAACTTAAGATTGAAAAGGTGCTGCCTCCCCAACTGGCTAGGGTCGTCAAAGTCTATTTAACCGACAGTCGATTTCAAGTAATAATTAAGGATGCGGTGTCAATATCACATCAAATAAAATCATGAGCTTCCAGTGGTACTGGGTTCGATCCCCGTTGAATCCTAGACTTAAGATCCTGGCAAAAAATTGACCAAAAAAAATCCTCTGTGTTTTGACAGTCGTGATATGACTTTTGATGTTAAAGCGACTTAAAACAGTAATTGAAAAAAACAGGAGTTCCACAAAGTAGCATTCTAGGACTGACCATTTACCTTATATACACGTCAAATCTGTCTACTGTGAAGAATACTACAACTGCCATCTTCGCAGAGGACACGAGTATCCTCGATTACGGCCACTGTTCCCCTGGTGGTAACTGAAAGGCTTCAAGTTACTTTAAATACGCATCAAGGGTGGTTCCACGCATGGAAAATCTAGATCAATGATGCCAAGTCGGTCTATATGACTTTCACAACCAGGAGAGATACTTCGTCATGTAGGTCATCGGTCCAAATAACTTCCGAGATACTTGTCCTCCACTATTTACAAACAACAGACAAATTCCTTAGACGACGGAGGTCAAGTACCTTGGAATTCATTAGGACGGACGACTCACATGACGGAGGCAGATGAAGCGCCAACAACCTGGAATCTGGCGGGGAGAATTATATTGGCTGTCCCGGCGAGGATCGCAACTGTCCCTGGAGGGTAAGCTAATCATCTATAGAGCCGTCCTAAAACTGATCTGGACGTATGGAGTACAACTTTGGGGAACTGCCAGCAGCTCCAGTTTTAACATCATACAGAGGTCTCAGTCTAAGGTGCTGCGACTAATTATCGATGTCCCACGGTATATCACCAGACAAATTCCTCAGGCGACGGAGGCATCCGACAAGTATTTCGGAATTTATTTGAACGGGCGACTCACATGTTGGAAGCATATATCCATGAATTGGAAGCAACTTGGAGTTAGGCTGGGAGGTTTATGTTGGCTGTTATGACGAGGACCAAAATTGTTCCTGGAGGGCAAGCTAATCACCTATAAAACCGTCCTAAAACTGGTCTGGACGTATGGAGTTCAACTTTGGGGAACTGCCAGCAGCTCCAGTTTTAACAACATACAGAGATCTCAGTCCAAGGTGCTGCGACTTATTATCGATGTCCCATGGTATATCACCAGACAAATTCCTTAGGCGACGGAGGCATCCGACAAGTATCTCGGAATTTATTTGAACGGACGACTCACATGGCGGAGGCAGATATCCATGAAGCGCCAACAACCTGGAATCTGGCGGAGAGAATGATATTGGCTGTCCCGGCGAGGATCGCAACTGTCTCTGGAGGGTAAGCTAATCATCTATAGAGCCGTCCTAAAACTGATCTGGACGTATGGAGTACAACTTTGGGGAACTGCCAGCAGCTCCAGTTTTAACATCATACTGAGGTCTCAGTCCAAGGTGCTGCGACTTATTATCGATGTCCCATGGTATATCACCAGACAAATTCCTCAGGCGACGGAGGCATCCGACAAGTATCTCGGAATTTATTTGAACGGGCGACTCACATGGCGGAAGCATATATCCATGGAGCGGAAACAACTTGGAGTTAGGCTGGGAGACTTATGTTGGCTGTTATGACAAGGATCAAAACTGTCCCTAGAGGGCAAGCTAATCATATATAAAACTGTCCTAAAACTGGTCTAGACGTATGAAGTCCAACTTTAGGAAACTGCTGGCAGTTTTGACATCATACAGAGGTCTCAGTCCAAGGTGTTGCGACTAATTGTCGATGCCCCATGGTACATCACCAACAAGGACATTCATAAGGACCTGGGTATGGCTACCGTTAAAGAGGAGGCAGCCAGGTTCACTTTTAAGTACCTCAGTCGCTTAAACGAACATTCTAGCCACCTGGATGTTAACCTCCTCGACAACAGTGAGGATTCCGCCAGACTTAAACGCGTGCCATTTCTGGAGATACCCTACAGGTAACAGTACAACAACCACCCCTTCTAGGGTGACCTGTTCATCCATATGTTCACTAGATTCGCTTCTTGTCCTGGGGCAGATTGCAAAATAAATAATAAATAAATAAAAATCACTACACCAAACATCCAGTTACTTTACTAGATGAATCCTTAACTGAATATTTCAATGTTTGTTAATATATTAAGCCATTTGTCTCGCAAAAAGTCTTCGAACATTTTACTTAAAGGTCCCAGGTATGTCCGTTGGTCGACACCGTATTCCATGATTAATATCAACAGAACCACTTTATAAAATCTATGAAAATTTGCTTCTTAAATAATTATTAGCACCTTATATTATAAAGCACACATGCAGTTTTATGTAGGTACCTATTCAAAAATAATAAACTCCTGCATAAAATTTGCAACGATTTTTCCCCAGTGACAATGTGAAACATTTGTTAATTAAACAAATTGAGAAATGAAAATTTTTTTTTTGTTCGATTCGCCCAAAAAGCAAAAACAAACAAAAAATCCATTTAATTAATCCAGCAAATCCCGCGATTTTAAAGACGTTACTTATTGGATTAGTTTTATATTTAATTAAATTTCGACCCCTTTTGTTGAGTGAGTTGATGAAACGCTTCTCGCTCGTAAATTTTCGGATAGTTATAGTCCCCGTTTTAGTGTCGGCTCTAATGTGCTCTAAATGTAAAATTATTATTCCGTATTTAGTCAAAATGATTTCCACGCGGAAAACGTTTCTCGTTTTCATATACCAATGCATATACCTTACTATGCTACAATACATAAATATGTAGGTATATCGTATGTTTTATCTGTGTTAGTGTGTAATTTTTCCCGCTTAAAACGAGGAAATTATTGCGTTTAGAGATATTAAAATGAAACAACGATGTCGTCTTCGTTACAATTGATATAACAGAAGGAAATTGAATGGGGATGAAATTTGTTAACTTATTAGATATTTCAAATGGTTTTAATATAGTTAATAGTAGAGAAGTGTTGGGAATATTTACTGATTAAAAAGCTCAATTTTTTTTTCGAGTTGGAGCTTTTATTTGATAATACAACTATGATTCGAGACAGACGTCGTGCTCCCGATTTATGACGAATATGAATGATTCATGTGATACATTAAGGGGAATAATTCGCCTCTGCCAAAACCCACCGCCAAATAATCCCGCCGCATCCCACCACCAAGTGCGCCCATCGCAACGAATTATCAAATTGATAATTCATCAACATTATTAATGAACTGTCCAAATATTTATTTAATTGAAGTTAATGTAAATTTGATTACGCTTTTGCATCAGAACCGTCAACATTAATATAATAATATTGTATTAACGCCGGAGAGTTCGAGTAAAATATAAAACGTTGTTTGTTGTAAATTATTTGCCACCATCTCGCTTGTACCACGGTGCTGTTGTCGCTCTCCGTTGTTGTGCGCTCGCCCATTTATATTTCAAAACTTTCAGATTGTAATTAAGCATAATAATTTTTATCTGGCTTAAGATAACGTATTATCTTGTCGCTTTTTAATGCCAATTTATTATAGTTTGTACACGTTTTAGTTGCTCTTTTATGAAATTTATCTTTCGGGGTATGCGGAACAACCGGTTATCTACGTGTTGTGCTACGTTTTCTGATAGGGTTTAGGTGCATTTATCTATCCATCAGACATCAGAGTTGTTGTGTGCGACTACGTAGTATTCTCCATACTCACAAATCTGTTGAAAAAGTCCAACCAAAATTTTTTTTTTAATTCTTGGTAGTTGGTAAAAATTAAAGCTTTCAAGGAAAAATTACAAAACTTCATCTTTTACAGGAATTTATCGTTCAAGTCTCAAGTGTCAAAAAAGTTTTCACCTGTAAAATTGATCGAATACTTCTTAGTTATCGAAAAAATAAATATTATAAAAAAATGAAAAACCGACTTTAAAATATATAAAAATTCTTAAACAAGAAATGCAGTAAAAAGTAACAAAATAATGGCGTATTCTTGCAGTATCTACAACTTACAAATTATTAGGATGATACAATGTACAACTTTTGTTATTTTTGGAGTTGGTGTCAGCCAAGGAAATACGACTATATTGGTACTTAGGAAAAAACGAGAATACCTTATGAAAAGTATTTTTCAAATGAACTTTTAAACAATATATTCGTACTGGAACAATATCTAGCAACCTTTAAACTACAAAATACCAATTACCAACTAAACCTTTTTACAATTTTTACAAATTACCATTAATATTATTTTTCTTGACTGACACCAACTCCAAAAATAACAATAATTGTACATTGTATCATCCTAATAATTTGTAAGTTGTAGATACTGCAAGGATACGCCATTATTTTGCTACTTTTTACTGCATTTCTTGTTTAAGAATTTTTATATATTTTGAAGTCGGTTTTTCATTTTTTTATAATATTTATTTATTTCTCACGTTTTAGTGATCTGAAGTTTGATAACTGATTTTATTTTCTTGAAAATGATTTACCTTCCAAACGCGCTGCTCATATGAGGCAGCGCCGTTTAATATTAAAAGTTACTACATCATCCCTTTTTGCCCTTAAGGGTTTAAATTTTTTGCTTTTAAATGTAAGAACAAAACTAAATGGATTACATTTTCCAACAGAAAAAAAAATTTATCAAAATTTGGTTAAATGTCACTATTTCATCCCCTATTTTTATCCTTAAAGGGTGAACAATTTAAAGGTACGTTGTACGTAATAGAAATAAAATTATCAAAATCGGGTTAGCCAGGAAAAATTTATAATATTATTTCATCTCTAATTTTTAACCCCTTATGAAGTGGAGTTTTTTTTTAAAATCGATAGGGGATTAATTTAAAGTTAAAAGAATTATCAAAATCGAGCTATCCAATAAGAAGTTAATATTTCATCCCTTAGTTTTCAACCCCTTAGAAAGGGAAAAAATCCCTCAAATTAAAACTGGACCCCACAGAAAGCACTAGCTTTCAAATAAAAAAAAATTATCAAAATCGAGCTATCCAATAAGAAGTTAGTATTTCATCCCTTAGTTTTCAACCCCTTAGAAGTGAACGATTTCCTTCAAATTAAAATGGGACCATTCGGGAAGCACCAGCTTTCAAATAAAAAAAGGATCATCAAAATCGCTTCACCCAGTCGGAAATGCTGAGGTAACAAACATAAAAAAAAAATACAATCGAATTGAGAACCTCCTCCTTTTTTTGAAGTCGGTTAAAAATTATCCTCAGTTAGGCACTCAACACTGATTTTACTTACAAATTTGCTTACTGGTAAAAAAAAAATTGTCCGTTATCCAAAGTTCGTTAAATAGAGGTCCGTTATATCGCGGTTTTAACTACTTTACTTTCTTTTACTACTAAAGTAAAGGAAGTTTTGTAATCGGGTCGAATTTTCGAATTCGAGCTTTCACCAGAAGTACATGTTTTGAGGTCTCCTAAGTCCAAAAAAGTGGTTTTTAGAAACATGGCTGTGTGACAGCCATATCGTGTCAAAAGCTCTATCCGAATTTCACCAAACTTGGATTTAAGCCTGCATATTACAACTGTTTGTATCGCGAAGCTTTTGGTTGAAATCGTTTAACCGAAAGCTCCACTTTATTCTAGGAGTTTTGGAGCTTTTTCAAATTTTTTTTTGAAAACGGCTCTAACGATTTTCTTTAAACTTTCTACAGTTTTTAAACTCATTGATGCCTACAACTTTTATTTGAAACTTTTTCCTGGAAAAATTCGAATAAGGGCGGTTCCGGGGTGAAGGTTGGGAATTCTTATATCCATATGTATATATTGTATACAATAGCTGTTCTGTTTATATGCATAGTTATAAAGAACTTATAGTACTTTTAACCAACAGTGAGTTTTATAAATGAAAACAAAAGAAATTACTGTGACGCCTCGCAGCAAATATTTTCCTTTCTTTAATTTTACTACTATTTTAATGGATTACTATTCTATTCCTACTGTAGTGAAGAAAGAATTGTAATCGGGTCGAATTTTGACTTAAAAAAGTGGTTTTTAGAATTATGTTTGTGTGTGTGTGTGTGTGTGACAGCCATATCGTATCGGAAGCCTTATCCAAATTTCACTAAAGTTGGAAATTTTCCTTCATATTATGTTTAATTGTGCCGCAAATAATTTGAACAGGACGTTTTTAATTTCTTTTTTAATTAAACCGAATTTTTTTTCCGTTATATTAGAAGTCCGATAAAAAGAGGTTGTTGATATCGATATATCGAGGTTTTACTGTACTTTTTTTTACTACTTTGTAGTTATGGAAGTATTGTAATCGGGTTGAATTTTCGATTTCGAGTTTTCGACGGAAGTACACTTTTGGAGGTCCCCTGAATCTATAAAAGTGTATTTTAAAGTAAATTAAAAGCTAAGTAATAGCTTTATCCAAATTTCACTTGGAATTTAGCCTACATATTACATGTAGTAGTGCCGCGAAGCTTTTAGTCGAAATTGGTTAACCGGAAGCTCCCTTTTATTCAAAGAATTTTTAAACTTTTTCAATTTTTTTTTTCGAAAAAGGCCTACAACTTTTAATCGAAACTTTTTCGTAGGAAAATTCAAATAAGGAGGGTTCTGGGGTAAAAGATTGGAATTTTTACTTAGGTACTTATATAGAGGCTGAATGCATAAAGTTTGGTTATATAGTTATAAAGTGTTTATAGTTCCTTTAACCAAGATCGAGTTTCATAAATGAAAGGAAAAGAAAATACTGTGACGCCTCGCAGCAGATATTTACACTTGTCAAAAATTCGGCCTAAAATCGTGTCAAACTCAAGTCAAATATTTAAATATCAAATAAAGTCAAACTTTAAATCTATAAGTTATTTCATTTCAAAGTTAAGCAAAACTCATTGCACTAAATATCCAATTATTTGACTTGATAAATCTTAACGTATTATTAATTGAGTTGAAAAGAAACACTGATTACTAAAAGGTTAGTTTTTCAACAATTAAAGAAGGTAGAATATGTTTTGATACTTGACGCTTGAAATGAAAATTCTTGTACAGAACAATTTTTCTAGCAAATGACTTTTCAAACCAACACTTTCAAAATTGTTCATTAATCTTCAAAAAGCTTGAATCGAGAAACATTGTACATATTATACATAGATAAATATGTAAACAGAACGTTGTAGGAATGATGGGCGAGGGAAGGCTATGAGAAGTTTTCTTATCTGATTTTTATCTCTCGAAATTTCGTTAAGTTAAATTTATATAAATGTTAGAACTTAATCGCATTTGTCAGACTAAGTTTTATTTACGCTTTTATGAAAGCTTGTTTGTTGAATTTTGTTTGAAAACTTGAAATATGAGGGTTGAGCTTTATTTTCCTCTTGCCACCCTGTGACGACTCATTCTGTTTTCTTCGTCACCACTCACACACACTTTCAATTTGCCACCCACCCACTCCGTTGGAATCAACCTTCAATGAAACTATGTTTTCGTAGTAAAATTAATTGCCTTATTTTTCCAGAAAATTCATTCCATTTGTCCTTTTCAATTGAAATAATTATAAAAGCTTCGTCGTTAAAAAAAAGAAATAAATTTAAACTGAATTAATTGTAAAAAAAAATATTTCAAAGTTCCATTGTTGCGATTTTTAATCAAAATTACTAAGCTTTAGTCAAAGAAAAAGCTCATTCTAATTAATTATTTTTTTAAAATAAAATTTCTAAAAGAATTCAATGCATTGTACAAGACAAAGCACACGAATTGACCTCTAATTGTACTTTTCCATGCATTGAAATCTCCAATTTGAAAAAATCAAAATTTCACCGTTAATTATAGCTAAGCAACTTAAAAATAAAAAAATTAAAAAAAAAAAAAAACACGTCAACCGCAACCAATTACAAGGATAGTAAAAATTGTGATTGCTTGCAAATTACAAACTTTTTCGCAACCTCGCTGGCTTCATTTAAATATATAAGCATTGTTTTTATTACAATTTTGTCCTCTTTGTGCTTTCACATTTAAAAAGCAAAATTTTCTCATGAATAAGCAAAACAAGCATCCACCGCCACAACGCTCAATCCACTCTAGTTTCTGTAGAAACACACACTCACACACACACACACACACACACACACACACACACTGGTTAGTAGGAGGGTAGTTAAAAGCTCCCCATGATCGTGGCGAATTTTAATGCGAATGAGATCGTGTTAACTTGAATTCTTTGCATGTTTTGTCACTTTCAAAATGTTTTTTATTCATTTGTACTTTTTTTTGTCTCAAACTTCCTGGCATATCTTTTATTAAAGATTGGAACCCTGAACAAAATATTAACTACTGATATATTTGTACATGAAGAATTGGTTGATAGTTGATACATAATGGATATCAACTGCAAGCTTCCAATCTCGCAATTTACCAAAAAAGCTCTAAATAAATCACTAAAGCTTTTATTCTATGTATCTTCATGTTAATTTCATCTAAAAATTTAGGATTTCTAAACATCCTGTATTTTTTGTGTCAATTGTGTCTTTTTATATTTTATTTTTTTTTTTTTTTGGTAAACATCTTCTTTATTTGATTTTTGAATCAGATAACTTAAGTTACCTCTAACAAAATTGTTATCATTTTGACTAAAAAAAAAAAAAATAAATATAAACATAAAATATATAATAAATAATAAATAAAATAATAATAAAATAAAAGAATAACTATGTAGTCCTTGTCTGCACCATTGTGTAGATTCGGATGTAGAATGTGGGTCCAGCATTGGCCGCTGTATAGATGGATGTGCCAATCATTGGTTTGATTAATGAACAATTTCGTAGTCAAGCATTGCTCTAATTATTCAACAATTTCGTAAGACATATTACAATCGATTTGTAACACTTCCAATTGGTGATTTGCTGTGTCGGGTGTTTATTAGTGTTTCAGTGGTCAGTTTTTGTGCTGTTTATGCGAATTCTTGTATGAGGAAGTCGGAATGAGGAATTTTGCTTAACTTAACAAAGTGTTGATATAATTTCGATTATTGAGGTTGTTGCTGAGTAGGGCAGCCGAGATTTATGTTGATTCGGGTGAAATAAGTATGTCATTTCGTTTTAGTCTCTTGTATCTTTTTGCCGTTAGGATTCTCCTTGCTGTTTCATTGGGATGTTTTGTAAGACGTTGTTGATATGATTTGCGTAGTTTTGCAGCTGCTTGGGATACTGTGTCTGTACCCGTGTCTCTAAGGATGATTGCGTTCCTTACGTATTTTGGGGCGCCGAGAATATCTCTTATAATTTTGGATTGGCAGCGATCTATGATTTGCAGATTTGATTTTTTACTTGAGCCCCATAGTTGAAGACCATATGTCCATATGGGTTTGATGATTGTTTTGTAGATTACTAATTTTGTTTCTGTGCTGAGTTTTGATTTTTTGTTCAAGATCCATTTTAGCTTGTCGTACGTGATTTTTATTTGTTCTTTCTTTTTTTGTATGTGTTCCTTCCATGTAAGTTTGCTGTCCAGATGTATTCCTAGATATTTTGCAGACTTTCCTTGTGGAGTGGTTTTCCCGTTGATTTTTATTGGTGGGCATGTTGCACGTTTGAGGGTGAAGGTGACTTGGACTGATTTTTTTTCATTTAGTGTAATTCCCCATTTATCGCACCAATCCGTTATGGTGTTTAGATGAGCTTGGAGATGTAGATGAACCGTTTTGTTATTCTTGTTTGAATAGAGAATGGCCGTATCGTCTGCGAATGTGGTGGTTACTATTTTGTTGTTTGTTGGTAAGTCGCTTGTGAATATTAGGTAGAGTAATGGTCCTAGAACACTTCCTTGTGGAACTCCTGCCGCGATCGGTCGACGAGAACTAGTTCCGTTACCATATTGGACGTGAAAGTATCTGTCGCGTAGGTAACTTGTTAGGATTTGGTGATATTTGGAGGGTAGTAAGGAGTAGATCTTGGAGAGGAGACCATTATGATGTACTCTGTCGAATGCCTGTGACACGTCAAGAAAAATACCCGTGCAGAACTGCTTATTTTCCAGGGCGTTTTTGATTTCATTAACCACTCTATGGACTTGTTCTATTGTGCTATGTTTTGCCCTGAAGCCAAATTGGTGCTGTGGGATGATTTCCAGATCATTAACGTCCGTGTTAAGGCGAGTAACAATGAGTTTCTCAAATATTTTAGAGAGAATTGAGAGGAGACTTATGGGCCTGTAGGAACAGGTCTTGGTAGGATCTTTGCCTGGTTTAAGGATCAGAATGATTTTTGCTTCCTTCCATGCTCGGGGGAAGTATTGAATTCTTGTCATAGCGTTAAAGAGATACAGGATTCCCTGATGTCCTGTGAGGGGGAGGGACTTGAGGGCTTGTCCTGGGATGTTGTCGGGTCCTGCTGCTTTTTTGGTGTTGATTTGGTTTATTTTTTGAGAAATTTCGGATATGTTAAATGATATTTGGTCTTTCCTGTTAAGGATATTTTGGGTTAGGATAGGATGTTCCAGGGATGAGTTGTTTGTAAACGTGCTTTCAAGATGTTTTGCGAATTCCTCGCATTTTTCTTTATCTTCTGTTATCCAGTGTCCTTGGCTGCTTCTGATTGGAGTTTTAGGTGTAATTGGTTTCTTAGAGTTACGTACTGAGTTCCAGATCGAGTTATGTGAGTCTGGCAAGTGCGTTAGTTGTATGACGTGTTGTTGGATGTTGTCGTTTCGGTCCTTCCCGAGCTCTTTTTTAAGAAGACTGGTGGCCTTATTTAACGCAGATTTAGCTGTTGGAGATCTAGTGGTAAGCCAATTGCGTTTAGCTTTCCTTTTTTTTGACAGCAGGTCCAGGATGGACTGTGGGTCCGGTTGTTTTGTGGAGCGATTTGGTGTGACTTGTTTAGAAGATATTTCGATGCAGTCCGCTATTGTTGATTGTAGATACTTTACGGCGTTTTCGATGTCGTCTTCATTTTTTAGTTTGACGTTAGGGTTATAAATTTGTTTGAATAATTTTTGGAAGTGGGTCCAGTTTGTTTTAGTTTTAGTTTGGTCGGGTTTTTGCGCTTGATTTGATAGAGGTAGCTCGATAACTGTGGGCGTGTGATCGGATGAAAGATCCATTGAGGATGTTATTTTAAGTAGCTGTGGTTTGATGTTTTTAGTGATTACAAAGTCGATGACGTCTGGTATTTTCCTGCGGTCAGATGGCCAGTACGTTGGGGAGCCGGCTGAGGTGTAGTAGAGGTTTTGATTGTGTATTGCTTGGAGAAGTTGTCTCCCTTTTGGTGATGTTAGCCTGGATCCCCAAAATGGGGATTTGGCGTTGAAATCTCCGGCCATCAAGAATCTTGTTCTGAAAAGGTTGAAGAATTTGGTGAAGTGTTCCGTTTTGACTGCGTATTTGGGGGGACAATACACTGAGATGAGGATGACGTTTTGGTTGTTTTCCGTCACACAAATAGCTGTATATTGGATGTGCCTTGTTTGATTATTTGGTAAAAGGTAGTGCTGAATGCGGTTTTTAATAAGGATAGCAGTTCCACCACAGGGTTTGTCGTCGGGGTGATGATTGGTGTGACATGTGTAACCAAAGATTCTGAAGGTGTGTTTCGAAGTGAGATGTGTTTCGCAAACCATCATAATGTCAATGTTTTCAGTTCTTAGGAATAGTTCTAGTTCTAATTTGTGGATTACTATTCCGTTGGCATTCCATTGAGCAATTTTGAGGGTATTCATGGCTTGGATAGTTTGTTAATTAGTTCCGCTTGCTGTCTTTGAACTTCTTGTATTTGCTGAAGTGATGACGTGAGTTGTTGGATGCTGTTCATTATCATCATGAGCATTTGTGAAAGGTTGTCAGTTGGGGAGGTTTGGGTGAGTGGATAGTTTTGTTTTAGGGCGTCCGCGTATGAGAAGGTTTTTGGCGGAATTGTTTGTGGAATAAGCTTTGGTGTGGGATTTAGTGACAAGTCACTTTTGTGAGTGTTGGATGTTTTCTGCGCTGGTTTATTGTAGTTTTGCTGAGCCATCGATGAGGGGGGTGTATGGCGAGGTGTGTTGGCGTGATTTTTTGCAACTAGGTTGTGGTAGATTGCCTTGTATACCGGGCAGTCTCTGTAGTTCGCTGTGTGATGCAACCCGCAGTTGCTGCAGCTTTTGTGTGCTTCGTCTTTTTTGTCGTAGGGGCAGTCTGTTGAGCGATGGGCGTTCCCACATACTACGCATGATGGGTTCAATCTGCAGTAGGTTTTTGTGTGCCCGAATTCCTGGCAATTCAGGCATTGTACCGGTCCTTGTCTTTTATAAGGCTCCTCTACAGTTATGCGTCTTGATTGAATGTATTTGATTTCGTAGATCGGGTGTGGCCGCCCTTTTGGTTGTTTACTGGCCTCTATGGCCAGCTCCACCTTGAACATTGGCTGGGGTTGCTTGTATTTATTTTGTATGTTATGTACCCAGTTAACTTTAAAGTTATTTTTTTCCAATTCCGTTTTTATGTCGTCGGGATTAACATCACTATCGATTCCTTTTAGCACTACTCTTAGTCCTTTTTGGCTTTTAGCCTGGTAAGTGTAGAACTGTTTTCCATTGCTTTCAAGCCATTTGGTGATGACCGTGTAGTCGATTTCGTCCTCCACTTGGATTTTGGTTTCATTCAGCGGTCCCCTTTTTAAATCAACGAGATAGTACTTTCCTTTGAAGGAATTTTTGAATTCATTTGTTAGTAGGACCGTGCTTCGCTCCCTCACATAGATTGGTGGTGGTTTTGACGCTTTGACGGTTGCTGTGTCAGTTACCTCAGCAAGAGGGTTGAACCGGTTTTGAAGTGGTATAGTTGTATCACTTTTAGCGATACCACCCACTTCTCGCTTGCGCTTTCTGTCAACTACGGTGAAGTATCGACGAAACGCGTTGACTTCCATGGCGTGATTTGAAGGGATGGTTATGGGTGCATTTTCGCGGGCTACTTCATTTCTCCTGGCGCTCCCGCGAAACATAGAATTCACTGATTTGATGATTGTTTGGTGTTTTACACAAATAAATTGTTATAACTTTTTGAAGGTTGTAATTGCTGACATGCAAAGAATAACTAGGTTGAGCGTTGTTATTATTTCACTCGTCACTCGCAGGTGTTGAAAAACACGTCCGCTCGCTTCGACTGTTTGTGAAAGAACGTGTCTTTTTATATGAAAGATAAGTTTTTATCCCCTTTTCTTTTCAAAAAAATTAATTGGCGGGGGGCTCTATTTTTATCAATCATTAACATTTTAGAATTCTTCTTCCTGTCCAGCATGTTGCATGAGCTTTTCCTTAGCTAAGAACCTTTTTAGCTGTCCTTCATTATTTTTTTGTGCTTCTTTCTGTGGAGCTTCTCAAATATATTGCATTACTAGCTGATACCCGCGACGTCGTCTGCGTCGGTTATTATATTAAGAACAAATTTAATTGACAGAGAAGAAACATTTCAACAATTAAAAGCAAAAATATATTAAAAATAACCGGAAAGAACTTAGCGTAGAACATTTTTAGCTATATATGCCAAAAAATTGCTCCTTCAGAATCCGCTATTGCTCCATGTGTATAGTTATTAATTAATCAACAATTCATTTTTCAAAAATTTGTAAATTTAAAAATAAAAATTGCTATATAATCCAAAATAATCACTGTTTTTAAATATTTTTTTTTAAATTGTCCCTTAAATGCTCTTTCCGGATCCGCAATTGCTCCAGGTTTATATAGTTATTTAGTAATTTAATTTTTAAACTATTCATTTTTATAAGATCCAACAGTAGTTGATGACGTCATAGCACAACAATACATTTTAAAACAGTTAACAATAATTTATTATTAAAAATATTGCAAAAATTTGATCAATTACTTACGTAATGAGAAGGGCAAAAAAAATTTCAATTAAAAATAATTTTGGGCTTTATAACGACTTTGAATCTTGAGTTTGAAAGTTTTTTAAAAATTTAAATATTAATTAACTATTATGTATATTAATATATATAATATATATAATATATATTATATATTAACTATTATATATACAATAACAAATGGAATATTATCTATAGACCTGGAGCAATTGCGGGTCCAGAAAGAGCATTTAAGGAGCCATTTAAAAAAAAAGAAACTTAAAATATGGTTTTATTTTACAGCAATTTTATTTTTTAGTTTGCAAATTTTTGAAAAATTAACTACTAATCAATTAATAACTTTACACTTGGAAAAATTGCGGATTTTGAGGGAACAATTTTTTGGCATATAGTTTAAGTAAAAAAATAATGTTTCTCGCTAACTTAAAAAATATACGCAATAGTAAAAGGATTTGAAATGTAATTTGATTATTGTAACGGTTATAACTTAAGAATGTATTTTAAATTTGTATTGACAGTAAAATATAAAAAATTCTAAAAGAGAATTTTAAAAAAATATTTTAAAAACTGCTAAGAAAATAGAAAATATAATTCAAAAAATATTTTATTTATTCTAATATCTCACTTCGCTGCATAAAGTCGTACCGCGTACGCTCAAAAATGAATCATTAGACAGTGGAAGGAGAAACATTCTCTCTCTAGTCCGTTTGCCCTACTCAATCAAAGCAACGAAAGAACAACGAAAGAATACGCAGTCTGCTTGTAAAAATCGCAATTTTTAAAACTTTAATTACTTTGTTTTTTATGAAGATATTGTGGTTATTCTTTTTTTAGATAAGGACCAAGTATATAAGAAGTAAAACAAAAATAAATTGATCGAAATATATCCAGTAGTTTTTGAGTTAAAAGCGAACATTGGAAAACAGCTATAATTTTAATTATATAAATATTTTGGAAGTCTTAATAGGCTCTTATTGGGGTGTGAAGACTATCAAAATATACAAAATTTGAATAACTAAACTAAAAAAGCCCTGGACTAAATTTATTTAGAGCATTTTTCTTGCTGTATGGGTCTCAGGATTTTCCTTCTCTTAATCACCGCGACCATCAAAATATATTTTGATGTGACCTTCTGTTTTCACTAGGAGAGCATCAGGCTTTTAAAGAAAGCCAGCACCTGCCTAGGAGCTGCTTTTGCTATTTCGCCAGTCTTTTCAAGATGCTGCAATCTTTTTTTGAAAGCTGCCTTACACAAGCACAGAATATGCTTCGGTGTTTCTGTCGCTTTCCCACAGAGACGGTATAGGTTGGTGTCGGCCTTACCGATCTTGTGGAGATGAAAATTCAAGGTTCAATCGCCCTTATAGAGACTTGTTATGAGCTTTACATTCCTTTTGCTGAGTGACAGTATGTCATGGAGTTCTCTTCTTGGAGGGCTTTAGAAATTTCTTGGCTTTTCTTTGTCCCGGAGTATTTCTCGAGTAGGAGACCTCGGTTGTGGCCTCCCAAACTAGAAAAAAGTTTTTAGTTTTATAGTTTGTACTTCCACAAAAAACTTCAGGTCCCATGAAATCAGGAAAGGCGCCATTTTTGGCCAGCTGATCAGCCTATGATTAAAAGCAATAGACACTGACAAATATCTCCTGTCAAATAAACAAACAAGAAAATGATTCATAGACTCTCACATGTGAGAAACGACCAAACAGTTTATCAGTTTATCCAGGTAACAGTTTATCCAGGTAGGATAATTATATTTACTACATCCTGTCCTAATAGACAAAGTTAGATAGTCTACAAACAGCGAAACCAGAGGGATTCAGTACTAAATTTTCGTTTGAGCGTTGAAACTTGAATTCAAGTCAAACTTGAGTTTAATATTTAAAGTTGTGGTGACTAGAAATGGAATTCAAACATGCAGTGATACCTCTCGCAACTGCCCTGACAAAACGACGTTATATAAATGTGGGTAACCTCTCCCACCATAAAGGTCAATCAAGTTAAGGGTTTATTAAATTTATTTTAAACTACTTGACTTAACAAATTTTTAAAAAGCCGACAAGCATCTTTAGACCAATATTATCACTATAAATAAGCTGACCATTTTTCAAGTGACACCAACAGCATCATTTGAGGTTCAAAAAAGTTTGTCGTCATACTTGTGGTGTACAAAATGTTTTGAAATCTCATCGTGTCCAAAAAAAAAAAAGTTTGAATTAAACTAAACGTGACGTCTCCATATTTTATTTAATAATGATAAAAGGTTTAGTTTATGTGATATTTTCTATTTTTTTATTTGGCCCAATCATCCCCTCAACCCCATTATCGTTGGTGGTGCGTTTTTCCGTCTGCCTCGCGGGCAACGCACGCAGCTTTCGCGACGAGAAAGAGCGCCGCTTTTACAACTTTTATCCGCCCTTGTTATTTTATGAATGCTATAAAAAACACAATTTCAATAAATATCTATCTGAATTACTTTTTCTCCGTTTTGAAAGGGTAGTTTGAGGAACGTGGTGGAATGGGAGGGTTGTGCAACGGAGGGTATGCATTTGATATGTAACAAAATAAATATAAAACGACGATATAAATTCGAGTTTTTAAATAGATTTCAACCATCAATTTCTCTAAATACTTTTTATACAGGTTTTATACTTTCTCAACTAAATGTTTTATTGAATTTTTCTTGAGCTTTTTCCTATGCTTTTTAACGGGAACGGAGATCAATAAAAAATGAGGTTAAGTTTGAAAAAATAATTGGAAAAATAAGAGAATAAAATGAGCTTTTCAATGCACGTTTCATTATTACAATTTTTTTTTCTGAAAAATAAAGAGAAAATGTAATTAAATAAGTTTGGTTAAAAGTTAAAACTTGCCACCATAAAACTGTGTGTAAGTGGCATTCATTTTAAAGTTCTCGCGTGGCAAACAGAGAGCGTGAGCTCAACTCAACAGTTGGCAAGACAAAGTTATCAAATGGAAACCAAAAAAAAAAGTGGAAAAATGTTTAAGGAGAGAAAAAGTTTGGATATTTAGAAAATTCATTCTACAGATCGTAATATGTTTGCGTATCGTATCGTTCATATTATGAAGAAATTAAATCGAGTTATTTCATTAAAAATTTTTACGGTGTTATGAAATAACTCTTTTACAAAACTTGACTCGAATTCAACAAAATTGTGCATTAGTTTGTTCACTTCAAAATATCGTTACCAAAGTTTTATAAAAAAAAAAAATACAGTTTTAAAACAAATTAAAAATCTTGAAAAATGGGTACTAACTATAACACCATTTAACTCAGAATGACTTCTTTGTGAAGTCTTTTTTGTGATATCATACAGAAGTCTTGAAAATAACTTCTTAGAAAAGTCATATTTCAAACGTCCAAACTATGAATTTTTGGTGAGTTTTTAATTCTAACTTTACAATGACATCAAATCTGTGTGCAGAAAAATTGAATTTAAGAACTCTTTAAGAGGTCTTAAAGACAACATTTCTTTCTAATTTCAGAAATACTCAATGTATTCAAAATGAACTCTTATTTCTGAAGTCTAAGAGTTGATTTCTTAAATATTTTATTTATTTGGCGTCTTAGTGGCCTTTTATTCAATACGAAATCTTAACATTCACATCAAAATATTTCACATCAATATACCACCGTAATTCTGTCTGTGTATAAATGAAAATTTAAGAAAATCAATGCTAAATTAAACATCACTTACTTCAAAATAATTGTTTATGAAGTTTTTTTTATGACAGTTTACAGTAGTTTTGGAAATAACTTCGTTGGAACGTCATATTTACAATTTTTGAACTATGAGTTATTGATGAGTTTTTTTTTTTAGAAATTTAAAGAATGAAGAATTTAGAAAAATTTAAAATTTAGAATTTACAAATTTCTGATATTTGAGATCAGAATTATTTTGAGTTTATTTTCAAAAGAAAGCAATCAAATAGAATCGAATTGAAGAACTCTTTAAGAGATCATAAGTCCAAAATATATGTTTTTAAAGATTTCCTTTTATAAAGCAAATATGAAGTCAAAATGTGTTCATTTAGTGCAGTATTGCTGAAAATTGTTATCAAAACGTTACAAAAAACATTTTTTAAGTACATACGTAAAAAAAATGTTCAAAAAATCACTCAAAAAGCATTTCAATTTCTTGTTACTCTATTAAGCAAATGTCTAACCCAAGGATACTTCCCGAACCCCTGGAAATATGCACATGAAATAGTAATACGCAAACCAAGAAACCCATCACTATCACTATTAACTTCTTTTTCAAAGCTTTTCACTGAAACTGATCACTTTCACTATTTATTTTAACACTGGTCGAAGATTTATTTCACACTGATCACTTTTACGATTTATTTTGACTGTTCACGTTGACGATTTATTTTCAGACTCACTTCTTTGTTCACACGAACTTTTTTTTATATTTAGTTTCGAGAATGTTCTCACCTATTATTCGATTGCTAAACATTTCCATTCTTTTGTTTAATTTTTCGTGCTAGGTGGTCTCGAATACGAAGTTCTAAGAGAGAGAATATTCTAGATTTCCGGGAATTTCGTAAGATTCCTCCCCATCCTGTGATAACGGTGCTCCTCCTTTGACTGGTGATTGTTTCGGCCCACCCTCGGCTGAGAGCAGGTAACAATAGCACCAGAGTCATAAAATGGCGGTACTCCATTAGACACATGGCGGCACATCCTTAGACTTGTGACGTACTAATATCTAATGCAGAATTTCTCCAAGATCGTACATTAAGCATCATGTAAACCAGTGCAAAGTTTACAATTCGGTAGATATCGTCAGGAATATCACAGAAGTAGATAATGGGACCGACATTGTACAACATCTACTGCTACGACATCTCTAATCTACATGAAAGTCATGTAGCCAAGACAATGACCTAAACTGGGCGTTTCAAAAACTAAAGGGAACTGTCGACACTGTGGAAAATTGGTTTAAAACGTGGCATCTTAAGCTCAATCCTCAAAAATGTCATCAAAAATATTTACTCTCGAAAAATAGGTAGCCCAATAACAGTTAAACACCATCACCAAATGCACTGTATGATATTTGGGCGTACATCTCAAAATTTACAGAAGCTAATGCACGTCTTGCAATGTTCTATCTACTAATCAACAGGAGATCATACTTAAGTAACGACAGTTCCATGCTAAGTGAATTCCGTGATACTTGACCTCTGTCACCTGGGAGATTTTTTGTTATTTATGAATACTGGAGGAACTCTCCTGGTTGTGAAAGTCACATGGACCGACTTGGCATCATTGACTTTGATTTTCCATGTATGGAACCATTCTTGGAGTGAATTTAGTGAGACTTGGAGTTTTTCGATGGGCGCCAGTGGACAATGGTCGCATGCGAAGACAGTCGTGTCATCTGCAAAAACAGCCATTGTGGTGTTGTCAGCAGCGGGCATATCTGACGTGTATATGAGGTAAATGGTCAGTCCTAGAATGCTACCTTGCGGTACCCCAGATTTTATTTGGCGGAATTTTGACACTGCCTCGTTTAGTCTAACTTTAAATTGTCTGTTCGTTAGATAGGCTTCGAAGACCTTAGCCAGTTGGGGAGACAGCACCATAAAACAAATAAGAAGTCAAAAGAGTTCATATGAACGTCCTCTAATTTAATACCTTTGACATTCAATCTAAATCCAAAGTCCAAAAACGATACACTACTAAGTATATATAGAGAAACATCCAGTTGTTTAATTTTTATCTCCCATACCCAGCCATCAATTTGGGTTCAGGCGACAACACTCACAAAATATTGTTCCGCGGTCTTTTTAGATGTGAGTCAAGCGTTTGACAAGGTATGGCACGTAGGGCTGTCGCTCAAGATCAGAACGACACTTCCAGAGCCGTTTGTGTGTATCCTTCAATCTCGACGATAGAAAATTCTATGTACATTATGGTGAATCCACAGCTACGGAACGTCGGATAGGATCTGGAGTGCCACAAGGCAGCGTCCTCGGGGCTCTACTCTACACTATCTTCACGGCCGACGCCCCAACCAACGAAGAAATAACCCTCGCGACCTTTGCAGATGACACCGCACTACTAGCCATTCACGACTGTCCCAGAATGGCCTCCGAGAAGCTCCAGTCAGCACTTAACGAACTCCAGCTGTGGTTCTGCAAGTGGATGATCACCATCAACGAGACCAAGTCTGTCCACGTTACATTCACCACAAGAAGGGAAACTCCTCTCTCACTTAATGACCATGAAATACCCTGGGCTAAATACCTTGGAGTGCACCTGGATAGACGACTCACCTGGTCTAAACACATCCTCCACAAACGCAACCAACTGAATATGACTATCCGAAAACTGTGGTGGCTACTGAGAAGAAAGTCCCAACTGTCCCTGGACAGCAAATTAACAGTATATTGGACATTCCATTTGGACATATGGGATACAGCTGTGGGGAGCCGCCAGTAACTCCAATGTGGACAAGATTCAGCGCTTACAGTCTAAAACGTTGAGAACAATAACCGACGCCCCTTGGTACGTCTCCAACCACGCCATCCACCGGGACCTCAAAGTGGCTACAGTGAGGAGTGAGATAGCCAGAATCAGCCAAAAATACTTGCAGAGACTGAACGAACACCCCAACCATCTGGCTGTCAACCTCCTAGATGATTCCGACCACCATCGAAGTCTGAATTGCGTCCTATTTCTGGAGTTACCTTTTAGAGAACCACTATCCCCTTAAGGTACCCCTTCTAGGGGGTGTGGTCTTTCCCACCTGTACATCCACCATATTTGCTTAATGTCCAAGGACAGATTGCAAATTAATAAAGCGGAAAAAAAAATGTATCTCAGCTGTCGAATTAATCGTTAACGAACAGAAAGAGAAAATTTCGAGACAAAATCCGTATAAATAATAACAATGTTTTCCTTCAACTAAACAAATAGGGAGGATAACAGTTTGTGCTGTTTCTTGAATTGTATACACAAGTGAAGACAGTTTGTTTACACTGAGATTTAGATTTCATCCCCCCCGCAATCCCATTCCCGGTGCCCGTTAGTTGTTTCACCCACACCAGTAGCTCGATATATCAACGACCAGCCATATCACCACCACAAGTTGCACATAATATTACGTAATTTTATTGTTGCAACGAATAGGACTTGGAAAATGTTTTCCTCTTTCATTTTCATGTAATATCTTAATTTGTTCTTCCCAACTTAATTTAAAGCTTTTTTATATAAATAAAACACTGAAAGAATGAGTTTGAGGTTGAACTGGAGAGAACAACGTAAAAAAAAAAAACGAAAGAATAAGTTGAAAGGAAAATATTTGTATTTCATCAAAGTAATGCTATGAATTAAATATATTTTCATGAAAATTCAAACTGTTTGATAACAGAATGAAAGAACACAAACTTCCTCGTGTTGTGAGAGTGTAATTAAAAGAAACGCATCGGAGCGTTGTTAGTAATTATGAAATAATTTATTATTCAATACCACTGTATATAACTAATGGCACTAATCACTTTAAAAACATTGAACACAACTAGTTTGGGAAAATTTTTAATAATTTTAACAGGTTGTCAACAGGAAAACTTTTCTCTTTGATCTTGTATAAACCGAATTTCATTTCGAAGATAAAAAGGAAATTAGTTACGCTTTCTTAAGTGTTTCTTTGCAACGAAAGAAAATAAAATTTTCCTTGAAATTTGTCGTCCTTTACACTCTCAAGCATCCTATCTATCTATCAAATGCACTGTTAAAAATGTAACTCTAATCTTTTCTAATTTTCGTAAAAAATTTCAATTTGTAACCGGGAGCTTTTTTTCGGTAAGAGGGAATAATAAATTGCAATAAGCCAAGAAAAACAATAAAAAAAGGGGAATGATAAAAGTAATAATATGTGATATATATATATATATATGCGATTTTGTATGGATTAAACCGAGATAGACATAGACGTTTGAGTTGTGTGTGTGACAGAGATGGACACGATCGATACGTCATTTGGGCTGTTTCCATGGCAGCCTGGAACAGACGGGAGAATGGAGCAGGGAGAAGCACAACATCCCGTGTACCTCCCTGACCACCCTCTCGACGACTCCTCACGTCGCATATTAAGAGGCACCTCTCCCGTTATATTACGAAGAGCAAGACGTACATGAATGGGGGAAATGAATATTTTCTATTTGAGTTTGTTCCTCATCTTGATGACTGCCGGATTAATATTACCGGATTTGGTCGGGTCGAGGTCGGGGTCGATGGGGTTGACAGGGATCGGTTTTGATGTTTTTGGGTTGTTCAAGTACACACAATATATTTTTTAATTTATTTCAATTTCTCCATGTACTCTTCAGCCGGTTCAAAAAGAAAAGTTGAATTTAACAGTGAAACAATTTAACGTTGAACTTTCAACCCCGTCAAGGGATGCCTTGAAGCTTTAATTCATAACAAACATAAATTGAAATTTAATTTTTACGTTTCAAAAGCTCCAAAATTTTTTCCAAAAATTTCAATTTTTAACAAATCTGGTATAGAATCTCAATAAGGGTGACTTATATGGCATATAATGAAACCCTCAATTACTTGAATTTCCAAAATCTTAAAATTAGTTACTCATCAAGTGAAATATCAAATATCAAAAATTCAATGCTTGGCTTAGTGCAATGATTCAAAATTAACATTTGTCTTGATTTTAAGTCAAATAGTCAAGTAACTTGAAAATCAAGTCAAGTAGTAAATCCTTCAAGCACTTAAAAGATCCCTGGTACTTCAAAATATAAGACCAGAGTCGATAATTTTTGAACCCAAAAAAAAATTATAGTAGGAAACCCATTAGAAACGAAAGAGATATAATAAAGATAAAAGAAAATATAAATTACGGTTGATCAGAGGCCGGGAAGTAGAAAAGGGGGGTTTTTAAGGGTAAAAACGTATCATATCAATTTCTGACAAAACTACAAGTCCTATGAAAAAAATTAAATACCAAAGTTTTAGGTAATATAAGCATCTACAACTTTTGTGCTCACACTTTTTCACATAACCTCAAAATGTATGTGAAAAAATCCTTTAACCAAGCTTTTGGTTTTCAATTTTTATCTTTCACTAAAAAAAAATTTTTTTTTTTCACGAAATTTAGTGAAAATTTACTTTTCAATGTTCAAAACACATAATTTTTTTGATTTAAAAATTTTTTTTCTCCTTATTTTCACGTAATATTTAAAAAGCATCCTAATTTTCAATCGAAAATTCTCATGTCAAAATATCTACTTTTTTAAATCGAATTTACATTTTAATGTAATATGTTCCCAGAAACTGCAATAATTAGAGTGTACATTTTTATAAATTGCTCAACGTTGTACATAAAACAATTGTACAAAGACAACTTTGAGAAATTTATTAAAATTTACACTTTAAGTATTGAATTTTTTGGGAAATTTATATTTTCTTTTGCACCATCAGAAAGTAGAGATTTCAACAAACAAAAAGCCCGCCGACTGTTTTAAAAAAGCAGATAATTTGACGTGAAAATGTTCGATTGAAAATTAAGGTGCAGTTCAATTTTAAGTCAAAATAAGAAAAAAAAAATAAATATTTTAAATCAAAAAATTACAGCGTATTTGGGTCATTAATAATTAAGTTTTTACCAATTTTCATGAAATTTTTTTTTTGTAGAAGATAAAAACTAAAAACCAAAAACTTGGTTATAGGAATTTTTTACATAAATTTTGAGGTTATGTGAAAAAAGTGTTAGTACAAAAGTTGTAGATCTTCTTATTATCTACAACTTTGCTATTTAAATTTTTTTCCAAAGGAACTGCAGTTTTGTCGGAAATCGAGATAAATTGTTTCTACCCTATAACCTCCCCTTTTTCCACTTCCCCACCGCAGATCGACCGTAATTTATTTTCTTTTCATCCTTGTTATATGTCTTCCTTTTCTAAGGGGTTTCATCTGACTATAGTTTTTTTCACTTTTTACCATTTTCAAAGGCTATAAGCACTGGTTTATTGGTTCCAGATGCAGTGCAAATACAAATTTTGATAAGTAGTTTTGTGAAAGCTTCGCTTTTAAGAAAAAAAAAAATGTAAATATCCTCCCATTTCCTTCTGTTGACACAACAATATGACACAATATTTTACGTAAAGCGTAAATAAACCATTTGAAGTCAAATTTTCAACCTTGTGAAGGGGTGATTTGAAGCTTTTATTCACAACAAACTTTTAAAAAGCTTTTTTTAAACCATGATTTCGATACATTTTAAATCAAAACTTAATTTTTACGTTTCAAAAGCTCTAAAATTTGATTTTTACAAAGAAAATCAAATTTTAACAAATCTGGTATAGCGGCCCTTTAAGGGTGCCTTATAAAGCATAATGCGACCCTTAATTGAGTAAATATTTAAAATTATAGAATTAAATCAAGCATCTGGACATTACTGAGCTTAATTTTTTACAAATTCAATACTTGACTTAGTCCAATTATTCAATTAACATTTAACTTGATTTTATATCAAATTTTAGTCAAGTTACTTGATTTTAATTCAAATTTTAGTCAATTAACTTGAAAATCAAGTCAATCCTTCAGCTTCTTAAAAGATCCCTAGTATTTCGAAACATATACAAACGCAAGTTTTGATAGTTTTATGAGTAGAAAGCTTTAGAAAGCTTCGATTTCGATGAATGAATTGTAAATATCCCCCCAACAATATTTCACGTAAAGCGTAAATTAACGCGTTCCAAGTCGTTAGCGTTATAAAATAATGCCACCAACAAACAAACACGAAAGGCGTAAATGACGATAATAATTATAAAGTGGCTCTGGCAAGAGAAAGCAACGAAGAAAATTAGCTAGTATCGTAACGATATCGATGATAGAGTGACTCGTAGATCGTGAAGAGGGGCACAAAGCTTTCGATTGCCTCAAGGGGGAACGGAAGCAATCGCAGAACCAACGCTTGTTTATTTGCCTAATTAAATTCTATTTATTCAAATCAGACAACGTTAAGCTCTCGTTAATGGCTTTCTTTAAATCTTTCCAATGCACTCGGCTTAGAACTTTGTGAATTTTCCCGACTAAAGCTCAATTTATAAGTTTAAAATTCTGAGTGTAAATCAAAAATATGAAAAAAAATTTCATAATTTTGTTGTTTGATGTTAACTTATGAAGCATATTATATAAATATTAATTGAAGTGCATCGCCCTTTTCCTGATTGAATCAGGCCTTGTGTATGTGTAGGGGGTGGGTGTTGAGGGTTGATCTGAACGGGAAAACACTTGTACAACTTCTTTAATTGAATTGCAACCACCCCGTGGGTTGTTTTCACAGTTCCATTTTGAGGCAAGCCACCACCATGCGCTCGACGACATTTCTTTGATAGCGTACAAGTGGGTAAAGTTTTTAATTATTTTCAGAACTAGACAAAATGAATTCCTTTAACACAAAAACCAACCCCCTCGTATAGCCGGCTATGAATAGAATTCATTAATGCCGCACATACAATGATACGAAATGTGGTATTGTTTCATAATTTTCTCATCTCCCGGTGAAACCTCGACAATGTTGAAACCGCACTACCCGAAAGCTCGGTCCGATATCCGTTCGTCGTCCGTCAGAGGAGCTTTTCAAAAGAAACACGAATCGTCTCGTTTTAATTAAATCTAAACGACACAAATTAAGTAAGAACATTTTTTTTGGGGGGGGACACAAACGACGAAAATCCTTTCATTCCCTCGTTTGCATTCATGACGAGCTTTCACTTGTATGATTTTTGTATTATTTTTCATATTATATTCAATGTATCCACTTGATTGCACTCTCAATTTTCATTTCAATCACAATCGGCTCAAGTCCAATTTCGAGGATGAATGACAAATTTGCAATATTGAAATGAATATTGCCCTCAAGTCTGTTGATTTAGTTCGATGAACGACGTGGAATAAAAAACCACCAAGACTCGAGCTTTATACATTTTTTTCATATCACGACTTATTGAAAATATTTTCAAAAACTCAACAAAATATGGCCATATAAAAATAATTACTTTCAACTATTCCTACCTTAATTGTCATTATTGTTAATAAAAGCTTTTGTCGCTTAACTCCAGACTAGTTTATTAACCTTTCTTAAACACTTAAAAACCTATATTGAAATATATAATGCAAATGGATAAATCTATATGTTAAATAATTCGCGAATGCAAAACGGAAATTTTCGCGTTCTTCTCCATTCACCAATTTATTCGCTTTTGTGTCTCATTTTCTTTCGGTTTTGTCGTTCCTCTCAACGACTATCAAAAAGTAAATACCTTTTAAGCCTCCCCTTTATACAACTCATGAAAAATATATGTGAAACACCCACACATACACACACACAAAATATTTAGAGTAGTATATGTATTCCATTTTCAATTAAATGAAGTTAAATATTTTTTTTAGTTTGTTCATTTTAATTGGAAATTCTGTTTGTATTATTAAATTGAATCAAATTTAAAACAAGGTACATATGGTATGTATAAATGTGAAAAAGCTTTTTTTCTAAGCTTTGACTAAGATTTTCTAAATTGAATTGCAAAAATAGCACTTATTTGAATCTAATGTTAGTTTTAATGTGTTTATTATAATTTTAAAGGGTTAAGGGTAGAAACGGTTTATCTCAATTTCCGAAAAAACTACAAGTCCTATGAAAAAAAGTTAAATAGCAAAGTTGTGGGTAATAAGCAGATCTACAACTTTTGTACTAACATTTTTTACATAACCTCAAAATTATGTGAAAAATTCCTATAACTAAGTTTTTGGTTTTTTATTTTTGTCTTTTACTAAAAAAAAAAATGTTTTTTCATGAAATTAGGTAAAAACTTACCGTTTAATGTTCCAAATATACTGTCATTTTTTGATTTTAAATATTTATTTTCTCCCCTTATTTTGACTTAATGTTGAAAAAGCAACTTATTTTCAACCGAAAATTCTCACGTCAAAATATCTGATCTTTTTAAAAAGTCGGTGAGCTTTTTGTTTGTTGAAACCTCTACTTTCTGATGGTGCAAAAAAATTCATATTACAATTGTAAATGCTCCTAAAAAAGGCAGTAATTAAAATTAAAAATTTAATAAAAATCTCAAAATTTTTTTGAAATTGTATAGTAGTAATTAGTAAAAAACCAAGAATTTGGTTATTGGAATTTTTCACATAAATTTTGAGGTTATGTTAAAAATGTGTTAGCACAAAAGTTGTAGATCTTCATATTACCTACAACTTTGCTATTTAACATTTTTCCATCGTAAGTGCAGTTTTATCGGAAATCGAGATAAACTATTTCTTGACTTAACCCCCCTCCCATTTCCCCTTCCCGACCTCATATCGACCGTAATTTATTTTTCCTTTCATTTTTGTTATATTCCCTTCCTTTTCTAATGGGTTTTATCCTACTATAATTTTTTTGTGGGTTCAAAAATTATCGACCTTGGTCTAATAGTAGTTGATGCGATCTTAAATAAAAAAAAAACTTTTAAGCTTATTGACTTAAAATTAAGTTAAATTCAATTTAAGTGAAAAAATTTAAAAATCAAGTCAAGCCAAGTTTTAAATTTGGATTTTACTTCATTTCCAAGAAAAAGTTTCAGGATTTTTCTTCTTATTACCGCAACCAAATTGTGATTTTACCCTCTGTATCCACTGGGGGATAATTAGGCTTTTAAAGAAAGCCAGCACCTGCCTAGGGGCTGTCAATGCTATCTGGCCAGGCGTCATGTTCGTACAATTTTTTTTTTAATTTAGTCTAGAGCACTTATAACTTGGTAACTTGCTGAGAAAAACCAACCAGTGTTGGTACTCTCTATTGATTCGTGATTAGATCACAAGGCCATCGTCTTCTTAGTCGACACAGGAGATTATTAAAGTTAGAGCTAGAAGAAAGAATTTGAGCGTATGAATTTGGATGGTTATATAGGTTTTTGTGGAAATTTTGAAAAAGATCATGGATAAGGTTATGGACAATAGGAATTTTGAGGTGATTGTGGATTACCTCATTTCTTACATAATAGGGGGTGCTGAGGATTTGTCAGAGTGTAGATTGATGATTGAATGAACTGAAAGTGAGATAGTTAATAATTTTTGAGAAAGATTTAAGAAATGTAAAACCACCACCCACCTTTTTAAACAACTTAAGGGTGGAATTTCGTCAAATCTTTTTTTGTTGGGTACCAAAGTCTAGTCAGGAATAGTATTTAAACATTCATACTTTTATGTCAAAGGCTTCGCCTCCAGTCAGCCAATCAGTTTATTATTTTATATATATAGATTTTGTAACAATGGATTTAAACTGTACGATTGATACTTAAGAGATCTACGTCTCTCATTTTTCTATTTTGTTAATTTTTATCTAAGTAAAAAATTCTTCATGTTTTAAAAGGGTCCAGGTTAATTTATTTTGCTTAATCCATCCATGGTGTTGCTTTCCATTGAGAGATTGGGGAGCTTAAAATAAATTGCTTTTAAAAAATATCTGATACGTATAAATGTAGGTGTAGTCATAATCCTCATCAAATCTATCGCTTGCAAAACAAACATAAAATATTTGAAAATTTGTTACAAATAAACATATAGTACAGGAATTACCGTTCCCACTCGACTCCCAATCTACACAAAGACATAAATTTCGATTATGAAACGAAAAAGTTTGAATCATTCGATATATTCCTCATCATTCGCGGCTTTAAGCGTTCCCATTCCACCATATTGTGTGTATTATCCTAGTACATATATATTGGAAAACAATATTTTCCGAAATATACACAACACACATTTGCATAGCTTAGTCTTGCTGCAGGACGAAAAAAAAATTATAAATGTACGTTTTTCGAACGCATTCAAGTGGCCGTCCCATTTTCTGGAATAGTCCTGCATGAAAGATAGAGGGACCCTGCGGTCACATTATCGTATATCATGAAAAAATCCGATTTGAAAAACATTCTCATATTTCTTCGACTCTGACTGCTCTACACATTTTACTTCCCCAAAAAAAAAAATATTTTCTCTGGATAGAATCATAAAAAAAAAACACACACAATGGGAACCCTTTACTTCGACCACTGCACATTAGTACCATGGAATAGTCCGTGATTTGCCACCACTCGACAATCAAAACTTCAAATCTCTTATTAAAAAGCACATAAAATAAAAATTCTTGGTTTTAAAGATTTTCCATTTAAGACGTTCATTGATGTGTTGTTCTTGTTGAAACTTGAAAGGCTTTAATCTTCGTTTAAGTTCAGTGTGGCAAAGCTCGTCGATTCACTCAACCGTTACGAGTTCTATCACCCTGCCATCGTGTTCTTCTATAATGGCCGTGAAATGGCTTTTAGCTGTTTTATATTTGCAAATTTATTGTTTGTTCGTTTTTAAAATATTTTTCATTTAAATTGTGTTGTTCCGAGCAGTGCGCGATGGAATGAGTTCGGGGGCGAGTCGAAAAAGAATCGTCCCATTTCTCGACCCCTTTGCATATAGCTAAGGGAATGTGTACGAGGCAGGTGAGAGGGTGCATTTCAATTCAACGGCCTTGCCTAAATTTTCCCAAAGCTTCAGAGTTGGTACATTACTTTCCCAATATATTTTATATTTTAATTTTTTTTTTCTTTTAGATATTATTTTGAATTTATGTCCCTCATAATTCTTGCACCCGATATATGTAATGGCGCGAATTTATTTCGTGGAAAATACAATTTGAATTTCGAATAAACAAAAAGAAATTTTAGTGCTAATTGCGTTCTCATTTTACGACAGCAAAATAAAATTTAAAAGCATAGTCAATCAATCTTAATTTTCGTGTTTAATCAGTAGATTGATTGATCATTTTTTTTCATTAATAATTTCTCGTTATATAACTTAATTTATTTATGTGCATCTGTTGCATAGGGAAAAGTTGTAAAGTGGGAGTAGTTAATCACATTTATTTACATATATATTTATACAATTACATTAGCCAGCACTGGCCCCGAACAAATCAAATTGTTTAAGATATATAACGTCACGTCATTTTGTCAGGGCAGTTGCGAGAGGTAATGATCATTTCCTACTAAAAATATTATCAATTTTATGGACAACGATTAAAGGTTCGATCTAATAAGAGTTGAACCACAGAATAGACGATGGTAAGCAGAAAGCTTCGTCTAGTTCTCTGTCTTATGATTAAAGCTCAAAATTTAAAAGCTTCATTTTTGAAATATTCCTGTTCAAACTTAATCTTACCGTGAATAAAATATGAATTACCTACCTTTATATTTTAATTTTAAAGATTATAAGAAAATAGACAAAAATTATATTGAGCATATTGAGCTTTTATAAGTATCTCGTTTCCTGTAATCTTAGAAATATTTAAGCTTTTTATAAAATTATAGATAAGAATAAATTTTAAAAGTTTAGTCTTACGCAAATTTTCATATATCGAACCGTTTTAAAATAGAGCACAACCCTTAGAAGAGTTTAAATGTATTATAAGAACACTAACAGCAATAATACTTACACATTTCGTGTTCTACCTGAAAAGTGGTTGATTGTATAAAAATTTGTTAAGGATTTTTTGGGGTCTAGGATTTATTTAGATGTACCCATAATTTTTAATTAAGAGCTTTAGGCTTTTATAGAAAGTCAGCACCCGGCTAATAACTACTCTTTCAATCTTACTATATATCTTCCTAAGATACTGCAATCTTCTTTTGAAAGCTTCCTCGCATGAGTATAGTATAGGCTCTACAGTCTCTGACACTTTCAAGCAAAGACAACATACTGTCACAGTCTAAGAAGCAAGGAGAAGACTTAAAAATTAGGGAGTGTCACCATTTTGTGAGTTTGGGCATGGCACCTGCTCTTTAAACTGTCTCAGCCGTGGGTGGGCCAAGCCAATCAACCAGCCAGGAAGCGACGTGGTTGTAGAACAAAAGCAAAACGTCTAGAACTTTTGGACCCCCATGGCGCGAAGAGTTTGACTAAAAGGAATATTCGGTGAATTAAAAAAAATAAAGCTTCTAGACTTTTCTGTGTGTAATTCTTTATGGGTAAAAAGAGACAAAATAGAAACAATAAAACGAATTGTTCCAAGAACAATAGAAAATTCTAGCAAACGAATAGTAAGAGAGAATTTTCTAGAGAGGTGTTCGAAATCCTATAGCCTAATCCTAGAGCCCCGGACAAACATAGGCAAGTTCAGTCATTAATAAATCAACATCGTGAGTTAAACATAAATCGGGAGTGATAAATAAATCTTAAACAGTGAATCGCGAGTGTTAAATAAATTGTGAACATTGTTAAATAAAGTGTAACAGAGCAGTGTATATAGTATATAGTAAATAAATAAAGAAGAGATCAGAAGAGAAGAAATCATTGGCATTGCCAAACGAGCTTAGATCATATCGCTTTACTAAGCTTGGATTAATAAATGATCTTCAACTTTGTAAATAACGCAAAAGATTTTTGTAAAAGTTGGATTTTTTGGTTATTTTTAGGCTTGAAAATGACGTACAGCACGCCTGATAGCAATGGCAGCTCCTAGGCAGGTGCTGACTTTCTTTAAAAGCCTAACATTCATCTAGTTAGTACAAATATATATTGAAGAATATTTTGAAAGACATGCGATATCTCATAGAACCTTAAAATTTTCTTACCGAAAGCTAAACGGCATAAATTAAAAACTTTAAATATTTAAAAAGCTTACAAAATAATTTTTCTTATTACACTTAAGAATTTGGTACTTTATAGGTCATAACAATAAAAATCAAACATTGGTCTTGTTTTTTAATTATTTCTTGCTGATAAAGGTTTGAGTCAGTTTTCAAATAAACTTTTTGAGCTTTTTTACGATATCTCTTATCATAATTTTACACTTTTTTATGGAAACAGCTTCGATCTTCCGATTATTTGCGGTTTATCTATAAAATTTGATGGAAAAAAAATTTGCAGAATTCGATCTCAAATATCTTTAAAAGTACATGAAACTAGACATTTATAAAAGCTTTATTTTTATTGCTTTAAGCTTAAAAAGCACCAACTATTAAATGCCAGATATCAAAGAGTTTTGGAGTGATTTCAATGCGTGTTCATGAAAGAAATCTAAATTTAACTTTTGGCCTTAAAAACGGTAAACTTTAAGTAAATTTTCAAGGATCAAACGTGTATTAAATTTAGTGTACTACAGTTTCGTTGATAACTCAAAATGGTGAAAAACAAGATATTTGCAACAGCTCAATATGTCGTTATTTTTGAGCTTTATTATCTTGTCAAATACACGCAAGATTTAAAGAGGCAAATAACCAATAGATTAAAGCCTAATTTTAAAGAAAATCAATTAAAAATTTTGACACTTATTTAAGAATATTTTTAATTAAATTTTTTTTTCAGATATTCAACGATTGATTTTAAATTCTTATGGAGTCATATCCCAAAAAGACAAAAAGTAAGAATACAAATTTTTGATATTTTTGATATCTCTTTTAGTTTAAGTTTCTTTTTTTTCTTAAAGTTATTTCTTATAAGTTTTACTATATACAATTGGGATCTTAGATCAGGGTTTCTCGAACTTTTTTTTGTCTGTAAAATGTTAACCTCTTTTCTTACTTGAAAATTCTAAATTAGGAATATAAAAAACAGAATATATATTAAAATCCAAATAAGGACCTCCCGATAAATTGGTTTATTTAAAAAAAGAACTTAAACGTAAAGAAGAGTATAATTAAGATTTATTATTAAATGACTTTTTAAATATGACCCCCTTGGAGGCTACAACTTACAAACCCCTGTCAATCTTGAAGATTATTACTAAAATAGTTTTGATAGCTATCGAAATAAAATTCTCTTTTAGTCGAAAAGTAACGAAGTTGATATAAAAATTACGTATCGCTTATTTGCAGGCACTTTTAAATTGGCACCCTTGTATCATCTTGCATGGAAAAAAAAAATTAATTTTATATTTATTAGCTACATTATGAGTGCAGCAATCATGGAACGGAATCTAAAAGTTAAGTTGACACTGTTGTATAGTACATATGCATTAGTTTGCATTATTATGGGCTTTGAAGCGTTCACGAAAAGAAATTTTCCAATATTTAATGTCATATTTAAGGTTTTATTACAAATATGCGACATTTAGACACCGTTAAGAAGTGCAAACTTGGTTTCAACTTTTTGAATTGATTTTTCTCAAAAACCGTTAGTCTTACAAAAAAAAAGTAAAGGGAGGTTTTTTGTAGGCACTTTCTTAAACTACAAATTTGAAAACTACTATTTTTTCGATAAAAGTTCCCGCTAGCGAGATTTTTGTGAAAACTCGTTTATTGTGATCTTTGACCCCGCGTAAAATCGTTAGAAAAGTGATTATATTGTGATTTTTTTTGGATCACAAAAGGAAGCTTCATGCAATAATCCAGCTTTCCTTAAATTTTTCCAAAGTGCAATGTCTTTTTTCCCTGCACTATAATAGACTTTTGATTATGGAATTTATTTTCATCTATAATTTATTAAAATTAAAATCGTAATTGAATGATTTTGATATCATCTTTTTATACTCAAATGAGGCTAAATCAAAATTATTTCCAAGAACTAAACATTGAATTCATTAGCTCATAATTTCGACCACAAATCAACGAGAACTTCGCCAAAGCTTCCTGGAACATTCAACGTTTGCGTATATATCTCTCTTTGAGTAGAAAACACAAACTAATTAGACCAAATTAGCAATGAATTCCACAACCCTTCATACTACTACCCAAGTAATTAAATTCAACCACAAAATTCTGTGCCAAGTTGCACTGCAATTCCCCGAAAATTATTACTTCAATCACAAATTCACCGCACCGAAAAAAATTCATTTTTCAAACTTATAATAATAAATATAAATCATTTGACTAGAACCACGAGAAATGTATTTTGAATAGAACGAGAAAAGTCGCGAGCTTCGAGCTGAAAAACCAATTAATTTTCCACAAGTTATAATAATAAAATATTTAAATATTTAAAACAATCAAGTTGAAATAACTATGAGAGAATTCCAAGTAATAAATTCTCATTTCCACGTCAAATTCAATGAGCTTTATATGAATATAATATAATAATATATTATGTATGTGCCTCCACTCACAACCCCCGTTTAAACTGGGAAAATTGCTCACCCCCCCATTCACAGCAACAGCTCAACTCATATTAATTTCGTTCAAGTAAAATGTCATTGAACAATTTCCAAATAAATCTATTGTTCAATAGAGAAAAGTCGCTTTAACTCCAGGTCGGTGTGGGGGGGGGGGATGACAAAACAAAAACAGATATATATCATTTTTATCATGGAAAAAAATTAAATTTTCCCGTTGGAATCAATTGAAAAATGCACGGGAAGATGGATGTGATGATATGATCTCAATGGCGACTTCCTTTTCAGTATAATTCGTGCTCGTTTTTACTCTGCAGTAAAAAAAGGGTTGCAAAGAATATACTTACCACATTGTCAGCGAATGGGGGAGGGGGTGATTCGAATAATAACACTAACACAAAATAGCGGGACAAAAGCACGAATTTAATTATGAATTTTATTTACCTGAAAAAAATTTCCATCCAGCAAGGATTAATATTTGAAATTTATTTTTATATGCGCCCCACACATTGTGAATTTTCTCACTTTTTCCACACACACACACACACACACATAATGTACAACCGTTCCATTTGTTAGTGGTGGGTGTAAAAATTCAAAAATTTCCTATTGGAAAAAGTGAGAGGGGGAGAACAAATAGTTTCACAACTGGCATCTCGAGCCGTTTTTCTATTTCTATTCTGTGTCGAAATGAAAAATTTCCTATCTCCAACATTCACAAAGAGATGCCTCTCCATACGCCCATAGTCACACCACCACGTTCTCGTTCCCATTTGTGAAATTTTTCTCGTTCAAATTTAGATTAAAACTTTTATTTTTCGTATATATTTGTATTAGTTTTTTATGTGCATGGAAGGCAACCAAATATAAAAAGTTCATGCAATTTTCCTTTAGCATTTTTTTTTTTTTCACGAATTTAACGCAATAAATATTGGTTTTGATTAATTACTTTTTTCCGGTAAAAGCTTTTCCGGTTGCCTTTGATTTTAGTACAAATGAAAATTTCATGTTTCCAACAATTTGTTTACTTAACAAACACATAGAAATGAGTCTTTAATCGGCTTTGATTCTTTTAAATAATTCCTCTTTAGTATGGGAAAATTATTGATTTTTACGTTTTGAAATTCCCATTTTTGCTTCTACAACTATTTCCTTCTCAATTACAGCTTTTTGAAAATCATGCAAAAAATTTAAATTTTTGAAGTTATACTTCTTTAGGCGCATTATAAAAAAATGATGAGAGTGAAATTTTAAGATGCGCGCGCATTTTCAGACAAAAATTAACAAAATAAAGTTAGTTGCAAAACCACTAGGTTTCCTGGCGCGCGTAATTTGAATTTTTGTTGTATTTATTTATTAATTTATTAATTTTTATATTTAAATTAAAAATAATTATTTATACAAATGACACATATTATTAATAAATAAGTTTTTTTAATTACTTTTCTCGAATTTTGCAGTAGCTGTTATAGGTACTTTTTGAAGTTTAATGATGAAAATGACGTCTGCATCGCGGTGTGGTTTCAGAAGCATTAGTAGCGTTCTATTTTATCATCACAAACTAACAAGATGAAGTTGCCCGGAAAACGGCTCGGTATTTTTAACTAGACGCGCGTATTTTAATTTTTGTTGTATTTATTTAGTGTTTTATTAATTTTTATATTTAAACTAGCTGGTCCCCGCCCGCTTCGCTGAGCGTATCTAAATTATACTGATTGAATAATGGAAACTTTCATCACATCAACAAAAAAAGACAGATAGATATTTCTAGATCTTTGATTCATAGAAAGTTCATGAAAATCAGATAAACTACTTTTCCAGGAAAATATTCTATATATAGCTATCTAGAAGAGATATCTTATTGGTTCTATACGTTTTTATGAATATTATAAAATACTTATACTTGTATTCTTTAAATAGCAATACAATTCGAAAATGTTGAATGTATTATATATTAAACTGAGTTTTTCACCGAGTTTAAATTTTTCAATAGTTATTTAACACGTTTATTTTTAAACATTATAAACATTCTGAAATTAACAACGAAAAAAGTTTCAATGTATCAAAAATTTTCATTTTTAATTTACCGATGTTATCGGATGTTAAATTAAAAATCATATTTTGCTGTAGAAATTGTAATTTTTATTTAAACTTTTTTGGAATGATTGTGTTAAAACGCTATATCATGAACTTTAGGGATAGCTTTTTTAAAAACACGATTCCTGCAGGAGGATAAGTAGAATTGTTATGCTATCTTTTGAGAATCGTATATTATTCTAACATACGAATCAATAATCTATATTTTTCTCTGACCTTTCAAATACCCTATTGCAAAAAATCATGTCAATCTTTTACTCTATGTCAAACAAAAACATATTTATCCCACGGGAGTAATACATTTTTCCTGGATAAAAAAGAAATCAGGCCTTCTTGAGGATAATATGCTAGAACTCTATTTCACGTACTTTAACGAAACTTCTATTAAATACACGATTCCTGTAAGATACAATTGTCTTGTTATCCCACGGGAAGAGTACAATTATGTAGATTTTTTGCACTATGAAAACTCTTATTGCTTGTCAAGCAATGTATCACGCACCGGCGCTATCTACTTAAAATATTGGTTTGTAGTACATGCTATGTATCATCAGAGATGGCGCTGTATGTGAAAAATGATTTTCCCGCTTTTCTGTTTAAATTTTTCCTGAATTTTCCTGAATGCAAAACCGTGGAAATCGGTTCGTGCGTTCTGGAGTTATAGCGTCAGGAAGGAAAACCCGACTTATTTTTATATAATAGATTAAAAATAATAATATATACAAATGACACATATTATTAATATATCAGTTATCACTGTTCTCGAATTTTGCAGTAGCTGTTATACTATTTGAAATTTAATGATAAAAATGACGTCTGCATTCCATGCATATTCTTAGTTATCTCGAAATCTGGGATTCTGAAATGCTTCAACCATCTTAGAATAATAATTTAGTAACACAAGATATGAATAAGATTAAGACATTTACTTTGACAAGTAGCTACTTACTTTATTTTGCAATTTCTATGAAGCTTCGTTTTCATGACACGCATGAATTGTTAACCAGAAAAGTGATCCTGACAATTTTTATAAACGTCTTGCAGCTTTCTTTGAATATTATTTATTGATACAAATTAAAATATTATTCTCTTAATTTTATTTTTAATAAATATATCTTTAAATATATATATTATTAATAAATATTATATTAGTTTTTTAAATTTTATTATTTTAATAAAATTAATAAAAACTAATTTTAACGATACCAAAAAAGTATAACTTCTCACGCGCGTACATAAGTACAGGCAACCACTTTTTTTAAATCATTTTAGAGTTAGATAAGTCTTCTCAAACCGAATTGTTTCAAGAGAGTTTCTGACCTATGTACCTGACCTCATTGTTAAGCTATTTCTTTTAATTTTCAAACTCATCAACTTAAACTCAAGTCAAATGACCATTTAAATATTAACTTAAATTCATAACTTGATCTATTTTTTAAACTACATGTCTTTAATTTGCCATAAAACCGAGTCAAACTCTTGTTAAATATTAAAATTAAATATCAAATCAAGTCAAATTAAGCATTGCTTTTGTTAGATATATCATTTACAAGTTAAAATATGAAGCAAAGATCGATGGATCTGATTTTTATGGTATTTTTCCCTTATGGTAGAGATCTTCTGGTACTCTTAAATGATAGTTTCCATAGATAGGTTACTTTGGCTTCCTCTAGAGTACGTGTGTTCCCCCGGAATGAAGCGAGAATGGATCAGATTAGTGTTTCTGTATCTTAGTCTGCATAGCATGACATTATTCCTCCTAGAAAGATCGTCAGGAGGTTTGCTTTTTTCCGTGATGATGCTCGCCAATTGTGAGCTTTTCTGCAAGATTCGTATTCTATCTTCTATCTCTTAAGATCCTGGAGTCCACCCAAACTCAGTTGCATACCTTCCACTAAAAATTGTTGCAGTTTACGTTCTATACTCTTGATTGAAGATATTTTACTTATAACGGGTGTTTGATAAGGCAAATAGTGCCTAATATCCTGTCGAAGAATCCGTTTAATTGTAGTAATCATTTTTATCAGTGGTTAATTGCTCATTAATTCAGGACATTTGAAAATGGTGCTTCGTAGGTAAAGATAGAGAAATCATGTTGTATGTTGATCGTTGTTTATAACAGGAAAATCTGGTAATTGACATCAATCCGCGGGGAAAATAGGGACTAAATTGTGCAACGACAAAATTATGTAATCATTTTCACTATGTTTTTAATAAATCACAGACGATTCTGTCACTAGAATTACTATTGGTACATTGTTCAGGTGCCCATTTGTTCCCATGATCCAATCTTCTAAAGGGGGTAATTCTTATTTTTTGGTGTAGAATCTTACCTCTATTATAAACGTGAAAGTTTGTATTGATGTTTGTTGCCCTTTCACTCAAAAAATACTAAATGGATCTGGATGAAATTTGGCATAGATATAGATTATAATCCGGTTTTACATATAGTATACTTTATATCCAGAAAAAATGTACGGTTCCCGTGGGATAGATAATTTTTTTGTTTTTTGCAGAGCAAAAGATTAACTTTTTTTTTGTAGTGTGGTAGTTTAGGGGTCAGAAAATGATATAAATTACTTCTCATACCGGAATAATAAATGGTTCCCATGAGATAGCAAAACAAGTATGTATTTTATAAGAACCGTGTATTTAAAAGCAGTTTCATTAAAATCCACGAAATAGAGTCTTAACTCATTTTCCTTAAGAAGATTTGATCTACTTTTTACTCAGGAGAGATGTACTATTCCCGTGGAATAGATATGTTTTTTTGTTTATCACAGAGTTAAAGATTTATATGATTTTTGTAATGTGGTAGTTTGGGGGAGAATGATATAGCTTACTTTTAAGGCTAGAATAATGCCTGGTTCCCATGGAATGGCAAAGAAATTATATCCTACAGGAACCGTACATTTAAAAAGTTTCGGTAAAGTTTGTAAAATAGAATTTTAACGCGTTTTCTTCCAATTTTACACAATAACGAAAGAAATCTCTATAAAGTTGAAATTAAAAATGACAATTTTTACTTAAATGAATTTCAATTTAACACCCGATAAATTTATTAATGAAATTGTTTAAAATATTTGGATGTTTTCATTGTTCATTGTCGAAGATATTAAATAGAAATAAATGTATTAAAATAATAAACTAAAAATTTCAAAAAATTAACAATTACTCAACGAAACGAATTTTAATGAAGTTTTGCTAAAGATCCTGTAGGATAGCTACTAATCTATTCTTTTTAGGGAACATCCATTAATTACGTGTAGCGTTCAAGGGCCGATGGGGCAAGCCGAATCTCATCTAATCTTACTTTGAGGAAAAGGAAGGTCTCGCAAATATTACGTATTTTTTGTGTGAAAAATATCACATTTGATTGCGGGTTGGGGGAAAGGGTTATGCCAAATCTAATGACATCTTACGAGAGGGGAGGGGATGGGATTTTAAAAATCGCGAAAAATGCCTGGCGCAATTAAATGATTCCCCCTTAAATAGCTGTACGGTTTTAAATGACATTTGGTATGAAAGATTTTCAAGTCCCATAAGAAGGAATACCGGTACTTTTTTACTAAAAATCGTATAGAAGCTGATGTGAGAGAGCTAACATCTCTTTCTTGAAAAGTAGTTTTTACGAATTATGATGAACTTTCTTTGGATCTTAAGTCTGAAAGTATCTTAAATTTTTTTCTGTCAAAATAGATTTTTATATTTTGCTATGAACGTAGAAAATCTTTTAATCAATCAGTTAAATTTAGATACACTCAGCGAAGCGAGCGGATATCAGCTAGTATACAATAATTGTCTTCTTTGTCACTTTTACTTTCCTCGAAAAGCCTTTTCAAACCTTTTCACCTTATCCTTTAATGGTGGCTTTAATTTTAATGTTTTATTTTTTTCATTTGAATTGAATTTCTTTTAGTTTTCCTTTATTTATCTGTTTAAATTTCGTATAATTGATATTTTATGGGAGTGTTAGATAAAATTTTATAAGATTTTATTTTTCTGAGATGCAAATTTATTTATTTTAGGAACGAAAGGTACTTTGGTTATTTCAGACAGAAGCATAGGAGTTAATGAATAGAAAGGCGTATTAATGGTCTCATCTAGAGGAGTTTAGTTTTCTCGACCAAGTTCATTCAAGTTTTGCTCAGCTAGGGTGTCATGAACGGAAGTACTTAGCTCTTCACTGATTTCACTGTCTTTTTAGGCTTTATTAAAAAAAAATTTCCGAAGCTTTCGTTAAACTTGTCTGTATTGATTGAATTCCAGCCACTTAAATCCATTGAAAGCTATGCTTGTGTTGACTGATTTTTTGTATCAATTTGTAAACAGCTCTGTAACTTTTAAGTGTTGTTAATAATCCCCGAATATGAACTTATTTATCCAACCAGAATCAGAAATCATGGCAATCATATCGTAATTAGCGCCATTAAGCAAGAGTTCACACAAGCGCCTTCTTTTGAAGATAAACATTGGAGGTACATGGAAGCCGCTAGCACTAGCCGCACAAACAATGTTTTTTTCACTTTTGCTACTTTTTCAAACTTTTTAGAGCCAACATTTTCGAATTTCTCTGAATTGTATTTATATCTGTTTCATCTATATCAAAGATACGAGGGCAAGGAAAATTTTATTTTCTTTATATGGTTTTTAGTGGTCAAAAAAAATTTGGTACAAGCTTTTATTCAGTTAAGTGACGTTGCTTCTTGGGTTCGTAGCCTGACAAGGATGTTTAGATATGAAAGAATAGTACCAGTCTTTTTCCGCTAGCTGAGATTCTTGGTTTTTATGTTTAACATCTCCTTAATACAGTTATCATTGAAAATCTAAGTATAAATTACTTTTTAGAGATAAAAATGCATTTAGATTTATAACAGTAAATGTTCATTGTCAATTTATTTTTATTTATCGAACATAAATCTACCAAATCAATAACGTGAACGTTTCCTTCTGGAAAGACGGAAAAACGTTACGTGTGGGGATGGTGGTCGTAGCGAAGGTTGCTGTTGCTCCTTCAGATTCAATTTTTACTGCATTCAATAACATTTATTGTAACGACCAATTGGAAAATATTTTTCCCGAAGTCGAACGTTCGAATTATTTATTAGAAACGAAGAATTATATTCGATCGTTTAGCTCACTTTAAAATTTTCATTTTTCATGAAAACTTTCCCTTACTATTAAGCTTGTATCTTTGTGAAAATTATTCTCAATTAGATTTGAGACGATGGAAAAATGAAATGAGAAAAGTAAAAATTGTAATATGTAGACATTGTTGTTGTAGGAATATATTTAAAAAAAAAAAAATTTTTGTAAGAGAAAAATTTATAAAGAAGAAAAAAACTTTACCACTTAACATGAAAATTTACATTTTGATATAAAGTTCCTTTTATCTCGGGCTATTATTAAAAAAAAGTTTTACACCTAAGATAAGGTTGAAAGTTATAAAATACATAAAGTATGAGTGAGATGTGAGGGGGTGGATGGTTGGTTGGTTGGTTGGTTGGTGGATGTAGTATTTGGGGCGGGTTGGATGTGAAAGAGAAGATTAAAGTTTTTGATTACAGCTGGAATGTTATGAGGAAAACCTCATAAAATTAATAAGAAACGTAATTACAGGGAAGCTTTTTAAAGTAAAGTTGTTTATACTGGGAAATTACAACGCCATACTCTGCGATAATGCATAATAAAAATAATGTTAATAACTACATTTCCATCACAATCTACAGTTGATCCATTTTATTTTTCTTGAATCATTGAAATTTCAAAATACTTCACTTAAAGTTTTGCAACAAATTTTTGCTTGAAGATTTTTTTCTCCAGAGATCTAATTGAATTTAACTTTGCCCAAGTAAAAGTAAGTATATGTGAAAAGAGGAGAAAAAAAAAAACGCTGGAAAATTGTTATAAGTTTTCGCAATTTATTCAATCTATTTATGTATGAGATTATTTTAATTTAACATGAAGTTTGCTAATGAAATGCTCTCTATAGAATTTCAGAAGTTTAAAGTTTGTTCAGTTAAGATGTATGTTTAGGAAAATAATTGAATTTTCCTCAACTCTTCACTTTGAATGGCTCACTCTTTATACTTTGTGTGTATATGTGTTTGTATGCTTAAATTCACCACCGCCCCATCACTTCATCGGAGGGCATAAAGGTTTCGATGTACAGTACTCTGAATGAAACCGCAGTAATAAAATTATATTTCATTTTACTTTAAAACTTCTGTCAAGAAAAAGTCGAATTATTTGAAAATTATCTCAAAATAATTTCCTAAAACTGATTTTAATTCACTGACATTTTGTTGGAAGTTAGATTTCCATAAAAGTTATTAATTTGGATCACTCTCATGAATCCTGTTGGCAGTTGATCTGAAGATCTTCTTGAATCATTTAACCAACTTTTGGCCTGTTTTATTGGGCATTGAGCTTTCAGTGCACTTTCGTTGTTAGTATTGTTTTTTTGGTGGCTTGAAAAAGAATTTTTAATACTTGAAATACGACGGATGACTGGCTTGAATCCAATCAAGAAACGACGGAAGCTTTTGCCACAGACCTAAAAAAAAATTTTCTTCCAAAAAATTCCACGAATCTAGCTTTCACCTAGTTCGTTGCCTCAATCGGAAGATCCATATAAACAAGAATGTTGCTCAGAGCACAGCACTTCACCGCAGGATCACCTGGATGACAGGCAAAAGATCTCCTCTGGTCCAAAGTGTTGCTCTACAAAACAGTATGAGGCCCAACTCTGAAATGTGGCAAGGCCTAGCAGCTTGAAAGATTTGAGCTTTGAAGTTTGAGATTCAATAAACTTACGACAAACATCACCAAAAATTTATTTAGAATATTGACTCAACATTTGTCCTCAGAACCATTTTCAAGCCACTTTCTGATTTTTTCGATAAATACTTACAAAAGCTCTCCACATAATAAATGTTCCCACTGGTAGTATGTAAAGTGGTGGAGGGATTAAAAAATTAATTCACTTAATTTTCCTAAGTTATCCTAAAAATGGTGAACAAATTCAAGTAAATCTTATGCAATCAACGCAATTTCTCAGCTTTAGCAGAAAAGCTTTAACCAGTCTAAGCCATTTTCCGATTATTTTTTGACAAATACTAAAAAAAGCTCTCCTTAGTCACAAAGCTACATATAAAAAGGTCTCACTAATTGGATGCAAGCATAAAGTGGTGGAGGGGTTAAAAAGTAACTTCTTTTTATTTTCCTTGATTATCTTGAAAATGGGGGTCTTGATAAAGCTTAAATTTTAAACAAAGGTCAAGGAAATCTAATGCAATCAGTCCAATTTATCATTAACCTAAACATTGCATTAGATAATGAGGGTTAAAGGTGCATGGAAATAACAAACGAATCTTAATGCATCCAGTTTTTTTTAAAATATGAAGGTTAAGTGCACTAAATTTTCTCTAGGATGTTTACTTAACGAGATATAGGGGATGAAAAGCTCATCACTTGAAGCACAACCTATTTCATAAACATTATTTCAAAAATGATTAAAAATATATTTATTTAAGTTGTAATTTATAAAAAAATTCCAACAATAGAAAAAACATAACCTATAATTCTTAAACAATATGTTGAATTCCAATTGTTGAGAATTTCATCCCCTATATCTCATCAACTGTTGGTTCTAGAGAAAAATTTAAAAACGTGTACTATTGTAGATTAATCTGGATTTTCTTGAACGTAATTTTCAGGTTCTATGCGTTTTGATCCCCGGACAAAATATCCCCGACAAAACATCCTCAGACAAAATATCCCCATGACAAAATATCCTCGGAAAAAAAGGTCTTCATAGAATACCGGCAAATCGTATTTGCAGCTTAACTTTGATGTTAAAACATTTAGTTTTGTCTTAAACTTCGCGGTGTCAAGAAGTGCACATTCAGTCAATAAATGAAAATCGGGTAAAGAACAATGGCAATAATTTCTTTTCCCTTTGGCATTAATTAACACAGTTTTTGCGGATTTAACACGATCACATGGGGGTCAATTTAACAGTATTTCAATAAATAATTGGGGGTCAATTTAACACGTTTTTACTAAAAATTAGCAAATAAAAAACTTAGTTACTAAGCTCAAAAAATTTTTGTCATGGAGATATTTTGTCTGAGGATATTTTGTCGTGGGGATATTTTGTCCGGGGATCAAAACGCCTATTACCAATTTTCAAGTTACTTATCTTAAATTTGACGTGAAATTAAGTCAAACTCGAGCCAATATTTAAATACCAAATCAAGTCAAGCATTGACTTCACCAGTCAAAATATCAAAAACTATTGGTATAAAATTATATCCAACTACTTGACTTGGTTTATACCTAGGTAAAACCAAAAAAGGGAACCCCTTTTGCACTCACATCCTATCAGTAAAAAGTTTTAATATGTAGTTCAGCAAGGATTTCTTCATCGTTTTTGGTTCTTTTTCCACAAATCACATTTTTCAGGTTTCATTGAATAAAATCAAGACTTTAGCTTGATTTTCAAGCTCTCTTGAAAGCTTCCCATTTCACATACTAATACAACAAATTTGTAAGTCAATGGATCTTAATCCATAATTTATTCAAACTATTGTCACAGTCTAAGGAGCAAAGAAATAATTTAATGATGGGGAGTGTCGCCATTTTTAAAATCAGAGGGGTCAATGCTTGGCCTATGCTTGTGTGAGCGTGAAGAATGGATAAAGCTGGGGCGAAGTCAACGGAACAATAAAAGTCTAGAATGTTCTTTCTTAAAGAGCTAAGTCTTTGAGACCACCTGCCACAAGGGTTTGACCAAAAAGATTACTCGGTAAATTAAAAAGAAAGCAAAGCTTCTAGCACTTTCTGTTTGTAATTCTTTATGGGTGGGAAAAAGACAGAGTCGAAACAATAAAACGAATTGTGGCAAGAAAAATAAAAAATTCTAGCAACTGAATAAATGAGGTTCTGGAAGAAATGTCGAGTTCTTATATATGAACTTATCAAGACTTAAGCTTGATTTTCAAGCTCTCTTGAAAGCTTCCCAATCCACATAATACAACAAATTTGTAAGCCAGTGGATACCAATCTTAATCCATAATTTATTCAAAATATTCTCACAGTCTAAGGAGCAAGGAAAAGAATTTAAGAAGGGGGAGTGTCGCCATTTTTAAATACATAGGGGTTCGGTCTATACTTGTGTGAGCGTGAAGGATGGATAAAGGCGGGGCGTAGTCAACGGAACAATTAAAGTCTAGAATGTTCTTTCTTAAAGAGCTTAGTCTTTGAGACCACCTGCCGTGAGGGTTTGACCAAAAGGATTAATTAGTGAATTAAAAAGAAAGCAGAGCTTCTAGGACTTTCTGTTTGTAATTCTTTATGGGTGGGAAAAGGACAGAGTAGAAACAATAAAACGAATTGTTCCAATAGACTTAGAAAATTCTAGCAACTGAATAAATGGGGTTCTGGAAGAAATGGCAAGTTCTTATATAAGGAGAACAAAACTCAGTCAAGTGTAGTCATAAATAAATCATCAACGTTATTGTTACATAAATCGTCAATGTAAGTGGTAAATAAATCGTCAACGTGAGTGATACACAAATCGTGAATCCGACACATGTAATACATAAATACTTTTTCTTAGTAAATGTTTTTTACTCACCGTCTTGTCTTAAATATTGGCTTAGTTTAAGAGCTTTCTTGAAAGCTTCCTTATATAAAATAACAAATTTTTCAACTAATTTTGGGATTGATACGAACTTAATCCACCAGTAACTAATAAATTTTCAAACTGTTTGTCGATGATAATTTTTGGCTCACAAAAGACCAACTACGGAAGCATTGAAATCACTTTTAACATCTTGTTTGTAATCTCAATTAACTTTCTCATTCAAAGGTCAACTCATCCCGATTAAAGTTAAAAAATTAACAAGTGAATTATGAACGTTCTCTTGCAAGTGAGCCAAGTCAATTTTGAAGCTTCGTCTCCTTGATATAACCCTGTGTTTCACCCCCAAATTTTTGGGGGTAAAGTTTCAAAGAACATTAACGGAACGAAGCGGAAAATTTCATTAAAATCGTTCATATTTTATATTTTTCATATTAGCGAGAGACGAGATGAAGGATGGATGTTTGTATGTATGTAATTTTTCTTCTTCTTCTTCTTCTTGTTTCTTATATTTCGTTCATAAATTGTTTCTATAGACTTCATATTAAATCATATTGCCGTATTTTTTTTCATTATTATTATTTGTTTGCCGTCATAAAAGATGTAATAAATTCGTTTTTGTTCGACCAAAAAAAAAAAAAAATTGTATCCAATCTTATTCGCTCAAATCGCATCCCCCGTGCCCCTACGTATGTATGTATGTATTTGCCCCCGTTCCTTTAACCCCTTTATCCCCCCAATCCCATCAAGTCTTTGGATTTATGATCGTTTTTAATAAATGAAAAGAAAACTTTAACGTATAACGCCACGACAAGGACGAAACACAAAAACCAGAATCGAGAGTGGGACATGAAGAAAAAGTTTTAAATGATATTGTTTAAAAGTCAAACAGAAAAGGAAATAATGATAGTGAATTTTTTTTTTTTAATATATAATCATCATTTTTTCTTCGATGCATTGCATTGTGGATTAAATGTAAGATGGCCGCTTTATATCATGTGTATATGCATGCTGCAGCTAACAGAGTTATAAATTTTAGTTTGTTCGTAAATAAAGTTAAAATTGATAAAATATTGCGAAAGTTTGCAAGACGAAAATTGCACCTATGCATAATTCATAGTCCGTGAAGCAACCTGAATGGGGCTAGGGCACGGGGAATCGGGTGGTGACGGTAACAAAATCGGGAGAAACGGGAGAAATGGGAAAAAGACAAGGCCAACGTTATGGGAACGAGAGGAAGACATTTTTACACCTATATATATATATATTTACCTAGTGTCATATCATCATTTTGTTATTGACACGTCCAAATCAAATTTGTTGAAATAATGCTTAAAACTTGTTTGATTTAATCAAAAGTAAAAGGAATTTTGTGTATGAGTCCACACCTATGGATCTTTGTATAATATGGAACTTATCAAAGTTTTTACCAATACCAGCTTCATGAAAAGCTCCATGTATGGGTTATAATAAGCATAATCCAATTGTCCTATTTTGCCTTTTACATATTCTTCGAGGTTCGTTAAACTTTTAAAGCAGTTGTAAATATTATGGATGGATGAAGCTTTGTTTCATTAGTACAACGAAATGGACGAAAATGAAGAAATAAAAATAGAACATTATTTGTCTTTTAAAAGAAAACACGTGAGAAAATTTCCATATCAAAATATTGTAAATATTTTTGTCTAATCATATATAATCATATATAATTAGATCTGAAAATTAGCCAGGTATGATCATATATAATTATTAAATATGATTAGACAAAAATATTTTTTCCTGAACAATCACTTACTACAAGCAAAAGGACATTTTTCAAGAGTATTTTTATAAAAACTAAATAAAACGCACCAAGTACAACGATAACTAAAAAGATATTACAATATGAGTGAGTGCTTGACAAAAAATATTTTTGTCTAATCATATATAACCATATATATATATATATATATTATCAGATCTGAAAATTGCCCAGGTATGATCTTATATAATTATATATGATTAGACAAAAATATTTTTTCCAAAACAATCACTTGCTACAAGCAAAAGCACATTTTTCGAGAGTATTTTTATAAAAACTAAATAAAATAAAATAAAAAACACCAAGTAGCTAAAAAGATATTACAACATGAGTGAGTGTCCGACAAAAAATATTATTTTCTAATCATATATAATCAGATCTGAAAATTGCCCAGGTATGATCATATATAATTATATATGATTAGACAAAATATTTTTTGTCAGGCACTCACTCTTATTGTATTATCTTTTTAGCTACTTGGTGTTTTTTATTTTATTTTATTTAGTTTTTATAAAAATACTCTCGAAAAATGTGCTTTTGCTTATAGTACGTGATTGTTCAGGAAAAAATATTTTTGTTTAATCTATATATATATAAGCGAAAAACGATCACTGACTCATCACGAGATCTCTAATTATATATAATTATATATGATCATACCTGCCCAATTTTCAGATCTGGTTATATGTGATTATATATGATTAGACAAAACATTTTTTCCCGGGTTACTAACCCTTATCAGACGTTTTGTTAAAGCATACTTAAATTATTCAAATACCATGAAATCTGGTCAAAAAAAAAAAACTAAAAGAGTAAAGAAGTTGAAACCTATATCAGTACTAATTCATAGACTCTTAAAATTCGCCTCGGAATTGTTAAATCCAACAGAACATCCGTAAGTTAGAATGGGTCTGATCATAGCTTTGTAAATCATAAGAGAGCACAATACGAAAGCTTGATTTTTTATTTTGAAGTGGATAAAGCGAGTATTTGCTTCCTTTATTTGTGAAGTGATGCGGTCTCTCCAGCTTAGTCTGCTGTCAAAGTATACTCCGTGGTACTTTACGGGCTTATTTCTGGGCACCAAGAAATTTCGCTTTTCCCATATACCGGTACCACAAATTTTTGCTTCACGTATTAATATATAGATAACATATATTATATATATTATATATATTTTTATATATAAAATATGTTTTATGCGTTTTATGCATTTCTACGTACAGTTTTAATTTCATTTAAAAATCTACAACGGTTTTCTGGAAAAATAATTTTAAAGTTTAAGGGTTGGTTTCCCCCGTAATTTTAATTTAAGTGGGGGTAGTGAATTAAAATTGTACGTCAATACGTTTTTCATGAAGAAGAATCGCCAAAGGGAAACATTTTCCAAAAACAGACTGAGCCATTTTCCTTAGGACTATCGGTCTAGGCCCTTTAACTTCATTTAAAAGCTTAGAAAATGTGATCAAGTAAGAAACTTACAATTTTTACTCGTTTAAAGCTTTGAAATATAAATTTTCAATTCGCCAAAAATTAATAGCTTTAACATCTTATGATTTCCTCGAAATGCATTTTCCAGTCATAAAAATGACTTCGTTCAGAATTCTTTCTAACGTCTAGTTACAAAAAAAAGACAAATATTGAATCTTATTTTTAATGATATCCCCATACAATTACATGACGTCACATTTCTCGTTTGAATTTTCACCTTCAACAATTAAATTATTTAAAGCATTTTCAGATGATTAATTTAGAAACATCAAGTCTCCTACAAAAGTTCCTTTGACTCCAATCCATTTATTAATAAATGACAAATTTCCTCGTTCCTTTCACCATCATCATCATCAGCATTTTGCTTGTAAAAGTTCATCAAGTGTTTGAACGTTGGAAAATTTCAACTTTTTATTATTAGATATTATATATAATTTCGCTTTTATATGCACGTTTGTATAAAATGTTGAGGGAGGAAAAAATTAAATTTTATCACAAGGATTTATACTGTGCCCGGGACGATTGAGTGAAACTCAAGGGGGGTTGGGAAGCTTTTAAAACGTTGAATAGATAAAACCTGTTTGGGAAAATTAAAGAGGGTTTACTGGAAACGGAAGCGGGGAGTAAGAAGGGGAATTTAACTTGAAATATATAAGAGAATATTGAGAGATAGAAAAAGAAAATATTTCTGCAATTTAATCAATTCGAATGTGGATATTTGTTGTTGGTTCTCTCTCGTTTTATGAAATAATAATTTATCGATATAAAATGAAAAATTTTATTTTAAATATCTATATAGATATAAGGGGGTAATAAACGTTATATTTTATCTGTATATGTTTGTGTGTGTGTGTGTCTGTAAAAACAAACACAATATGATAGTATTTTAATATGGAATAGAGAGAGCATATGTCGAACTTGAGCAAAGTGCTCGTAAATTTTATATGCAATGACAGAAATCGCCCTCAACTGACTCATAAACGTTTTATTTCTATGCAACGACAACGACCAACGGCGTTCCATCATCAAAACTTTTTTTTTCGTCGTTTTAGCCCATTATAACATAATTGTATCACCATCTCTCCACAAACATTAATCAACTTACAACTACTGAGCTTTTTGTGAATATTAAAAAAATTAAATTTTCAACTGATACATTTCTGCTTACTGATAATATATCTGAGTATTTCGTTTTGATAACTAAATCAAGAGAGCTTTGAAAAAGCTTTTACTATGATTAGAATCGTTCGTTTATTTTGTGCTTTTATTGGGAATTGTTAGAATTTTGTTTAGATATCACTAGCATAAAGCAAACTTGGAAAAAAAGTCCTTGTTAGCTAACTTAGTTGTTAGTGCTTTATTAATTTTTTTTCCAAAACTTTCGACCAACTTTTCCTCAAGACAAGAGTTGCCTTTTTTTAATCACTTAAAGCCTTTTTTAACCGTTGATTTGCACTGTGCCTCATAGCAAATAGTGCTTTATAGTTTTTCTTGTCTTCACTGTGTTTCGGAAAATCGTTAAATAGAGCTTTTAAAGCTTTTTCCAACGATATGTCCCTCGTTACTCTACGTGGGATAGTTATCGAGATATTCGCGTTTGAAAATTCGGAAATTTTGTTAAAATTTTATACATTGAAAGTAGACAATCATGTATTAGGGCGACAGAAGATGTCGGGATGACGTCACAAAAGTCGTTGAAATTTTAGCGAATTTCAAACTTAAATAACTCGATACGTATAAATCGTAGAGTAACGATTGGGGTATCGATCAAAAGAGGACCTCAACATTTTTTTTAAACTTTTATTCTCTGATAGCCCTCGTCCAGAGCTTTCCTTGTTGATGTCCAAAAGCTTACTTGCTTCTTGTATCATGTAATTACGACCTGTATTATGAATAATCTTACGAACTGCATATTACATTGCATCAAGCTTTTAAGGCACATTCATTTTTATTTTGACGGTTAAAAAACTTTTTTCGTTATTTGCAACAATTAAATGCAAAAATCTATTTGCTTTGTCAATCTAATAAGAAGCTTTTAATAAACTTTTTTTCAATTCAAATGAAAGACTTTGTTATCCTTTTTTGATCGATTCTCCAATTCTTACTGTACGATTTATACGTATCCAGTTATTTAAGTTTGAAATTCGCTAAAAATTCACCGATTTTTGTGACGTCATTCGACATCTTCTGTCGCCCTAATCAATGATCGTCTACTTTCAATGTAAATTTTAACTAAATTTCCAAGTTTTCAAACGTAAATATCTCGATAACTATCCCACGTAGAGGAACGAGAGACATATCGTTAGAAAAAGCTTTAAAAGCTCTATGATCTAAAATATGTAAGACAGCAAGCTCCTACCACTTAAAGCTTTTTTTTAACAGATGATTTGCACTAAATGCCTCGTGGCAAATAATGTTTAATAGTAATTTCTAAATAGTTTTAGATCATAGTTTTTTTCTTCTTCACTGTGTTTCGGAAAATCGTTAGATAGAGCTTTTAAAGTCTTTTCCAACGACATGTTCCTCGTTACTCTACGTGGGATAGTTATCGAGATATTCACGTTTGAAAATTAAGGAAATTTTGTTAAAATTTACATTGAAAGTGGACGAGCATGTATTAGGGCGACAGAAGATCTCGGATGGCGTCGTATTCTAAAACGACTATCATTTGAGCCTGTTCGCCAGCTCCAGAATGGAAGCCCGTTGATATCCGTACTGTTGTCCAACAGATTCAAAGCAAGGTAGTTGGGGTGATTGCCCAGTCTCACTTGGTAACTTTGTGCTTGCTTGGTAATCACTTTTTGTACATTTTTAATATTGAAGTCTTAGTGTATGCGTTTATTATACACCAAATTACGCCTATTGTTGTTCGCAGAATTTTTGATTGGAACCTTGGAATAATCTCTATGTTAGAATGAGATGCTGTACCCCAAAGCTCTACTCCATAAATACTTAGAGAATAGAAAATTAATTTTGAGTATCATCCGTTGAGCTTTTGATAATATCTCGTTTCCTGTGCTTTTAAGGATATTTTAGGTCAGATTCAAAGTTGTAGGATATAACATTTTCTACAAGTTTGGTGATTAGCAAAACTTCATAAAATCAACCGTTTGGGAGATAAAATGTAAAATGTGAGAGGTGTATGATTAGTCTATGGTTTTGACCCATACATCTAAAAATTTTGCACATTTCACGTTACAAATTAAGTAAAAGCACACTTTCTTAAAAAAGCAAGAGCCAAAGATTGTAAATTGACTTAAGTCTCATGAAATATCATAAGTGCTTTGGTCAATAATTCATTCAAGCTAAAAAATTGAGCTTTTACAAATATCTCGCTTCCTGTGCTTTTAAGGATATTTAAGGTTATATGCAAAGTTATAGACCAGAAAAAATTCTATCAATTATATTCTTATAAAATTTTCATACAAATAACCGTTTTTGAGATAGAATGCTAAATGTGGCTGCATTTTAGTTGCATGTATAAAGATCGTAAATTAATTGTACCCCTCCCACATTTTGTGTTCTATTTCGACAACGGTTGATTGTATGAAAATTTTTTAGATATAAAATTTGTAGCTTTGTAATAATTTTCTTGATTAACTACTTTTAAAATAACCTTAAAGGTCCTGATAATTTCGTTTCGATTTACTAAACGTTAATACGATTTACTAAATTAAATCGAAAGATATAACAATGGGGATCCCATAAAAGAGTTCATTTTTAGATTCTTATCAATTTTTATCGTAAATAAACGAGCTTTTTAATCATTTTTCTGATATTCAAAAGTAAAAATGATTAAAAAGTTTTTAAGAATTTATAACATGCTGGAAGGAAAAGAAACGAACGTGGAACGACACGGAAACGAATACAGTTAGTATATATAACCGGGAGGAAAGACGAAAGCTGTGTCTTGGGATCGACGTGATTTGTACTCTATTTGTATACATTGTTCATAAGTATTACGTGTAAAAAAGAAAACCAACTACAAAGAACTTTTATTTTTCCCCATTTCCAAATATTTCTCATTCTTCACAGCAATGTGTTTGTGTGAGGAAAAACTCCTTATACATACACATTATATTTATACATTTCCTGGACTGTTGATGTGTGTGTGAATGTCTATGTATGTTTCTTTTATTTTATCCTCTCAGAGAAAAGTCCACTTTCGTTCTGAAACGTCTAAAGTAATCTCACAGATGGAAGCCATAAACCTATATTACTCGAGAAAGACTTTTCTATTTCTCCTCGGCTTTTTTTTCTCCCTTCACCTCTTCACCGCACCCCCGTGATGCTTATAAAAATTTAATATTACTTTTGTAATGCATTGAAAACGAATGACAAGGTGGTGAAATCTGGGAAGGATGCAATGGGTTAAACGCAAGTAAGTTGAATTACTTGGACCAACCAAATAACCAGCAATCATTATTTTCAAGATCAAGGCTCAAGTCGAGCTTTTTAATTTTTTTTCCATCACAAAATACAATTAAGCTTATGCTAAAGCTTATTCTGTCCTAATTATTACAATTGGTGCAGCTAAGAACAAGATATGAGTGCTAAGATACTAAATTCAAAATTCGACAGAACATTATAGATCAGGGAATTTTAGTCACTTAAATTTTAAAATTAACACATTTTTTAAACTCTTATTCATTTGAAGCAATTATCTCGTGAAAGGTCCACTGTTTTATGTTTTAACATTTTATTTTTCCTTTACACAATGTTTCGTCGGTGTTATTCCGACTTCATCAGGTATATAATATGATTGATGAAGTCGGAATAACACCGACGAAACGTCGTCTAACTTTGCTATTGGAATTATAATCGCCATTTTCATTTCGCTTAATAAGGCTTTAGAAATTCCGTTGCTACCAGGCTGAAACTGGGTACGTTCATTTTCAGCGTAGTTGGGATGCAGCAGCAAATTACTACATAAAAAGAATCAGGTTCCCCAAGGCTCAATCGCGGTTCTTAAAATTCGACTCGAAATTATTTTATCTTGAACCAATAGACCAGTGCTTTTAGCCTTTTAAAATGGTAAAAAGTGAAAAAAATTATATATATATTCATTATTCAACAAACCAACGATAGCTAATGGCTTTTTACGCCTCTATTGGCTTCTGTCAGAAACAACAAACCAGTGACGTCATTTTCAGATATCAAAGAAACACCGCCTAGTCAAGGGAGCATACCTTATGCATCTAATAACCTTACCCTCAGCCTCCTACCGATAATTTCTAAGGTTTTCGAAAGGTTACTATTTACAAAAATGAACCAATTGTAGACAAGGGTCGATAATTTTTGAACAAAAAAAAAAATTATAGTAGGATGAAACCCGTTAGAACAGAAAGTATAACAAAAATAAAAGGAAAAATAAATTACGGTCGATCTGAGGTGGGGAAGTGGAAAAGGGGGGTGTTTTTAAGGGTAGAAACGGTTTATCTCGATTTCTGACAAAACTACAAGTCCTATGGAAAAATTTTAAAGGACAAAGTTGTAGATAATAAATAGATCTACAACTTTTGTAGTTACACTTTTTTCACAAAACCTCAAAATTTATGTGGAAAATTTAACTTTCCCCAGTTTTTGGTTTTTTATTTTTATCTTTTAGAAAAAAATATTTTTTTAACACGAAATTTGGTGAATAAATTTTTCCCCTTACAATGATTAAATATCCAAAAAGCACTCTAATTTTCAATCGAAAATGCTCACGTCAAAACATCTGATTTTCTTAAAAAGTTGGTGAGTTTTTTTTTTTCGTTAAAACCTCTACTTTCTGATGGTGCAAAAAAAAAACATTACAATGTTAAGTGTTCTCAGAAAATGCAATAATTAAAGTGTAAATTTTAATAAATTGCTCAAAATTGTACATAATACAATTGTACATAACACAATAGTGAACAATTTATTTAAATTTACACTTTAATTATTGCATTTTATGAGAACACTTAACATGGTAGTGTTTTTTTTGCACCATCAGAAAGTAGAGGTTTCAACGATCAAAAAGCCCAACGACTTTTTTAAAAAAGTGGTTATTTTGACGTGAGAATTTTCGATTGAAAATTAGGGTGCTTTTTCGATATTAAGTCATTGTAAGGTGGAAAACTGAATATTTTAAATAAAAAAATATACATGAAAAGGAAAGTTTTCACCTAATTTTGTTTAAATTGTTTTTTTGTAAAAGATAAGAAAAAAAATCTAAAAACTTGGCTACTGGAATTTTTCACATAAATTTTGAGGTTGTATGAAAAAAGTGTTATGACAAAAGTTGTAGATCTTCTTATTATCTACAACTTTGCTTTTTAACTTTTTTCCATAGGACTTGTAGTTTTGTCGGAAATGAGATACACCGTTTCTACCCTTAAAAACACTTCCATTTTTTACTTCCCCACCTTAGATCCACCGTAATTAATTTTCCTTTCATTTTTCTTATATTCTCTTCCTTTTCTAATGGGTTTCATCCAACTATAATTTTTTAGTTTACTTGTCTTAGATTAGTCAGACAGTTCATGCTTAGGTACTGTTATCCAAGGAGCTTTTGATTTAAAATTAACATACTACTGCTGCTATCTAGCGAAACGTAGCTTAAACCCCATATCTAAAATCCATTAATTTTCCACTTTAAACCATAAAAAGCTCGAATTTTTCTCATTTTTTTTCAATTGATTAAAGCAGTAATGGAAAAAAATACAAAAGCCTCTCACAAACGTATGTAAAATGTAACTAATCGTTAAAATAAAACCAAAAAGCCTTAGTAGTGAAAAAGAAAAAAAAAACGTTCTCTATGTAAACGTACATTTTAAGCTTTCAACAACAAATTGTATTAAATATATAATATAACTGAGTTAAATATTGAACGCTGTACATAATATAAAATATTGCGAGAAAATTTCCAACGTTAAATTAATAGTAAAATATTTGATTAAACTTACAAACATATCTCTCCCTGAATTAAATTATAAAACAAATTGAAATGAAAGTAAATAATGAGGGTGCTTTTATAACATTCACCCACTCACTCACTCTTCCCCGTGTTCCCCGAATGCTGTCGAGTCTAAGCTCGCCCATCTATCCACCAACCCACACCCCTTAGTTAGGGGCTCTCTAATACATTTATAAGTACAACGTGCAGACGCGTTCATCCCTTCGAAACGTAAATGAGGATATTATTTTCTTTTAATTAATTTCAAGTTGTTTGTGTTTAATTAATATAATTAACGAATATCAAAACTTGTTCTTGGCAATATTTTTATTTCAGTAATATACACCGTTTGCATAGAAGACATATCAAAATACACCCCCGGCGAATGTTAACTGAATCAAAACTGGGAAGATATTATTTTTTAAAAAATAGTTTAATGGGAATAGCAGCGTTTTGACTTGGTCCAGATGCATCGAAAAGAATTCTCTTGGACTTGGATTTTTTGTGATGTTCTTCACAAGCCATACGATTCGTTGTGTGGTAGCAACCAGCAACAATCGTCGAAGACAATGGATATTAACGACATTTGATATACGCTCAGAATTTTAATATCTAACATAATGTCGCTATGATTTGTGACTATAACCAATTGCGAACATTGCAAACGGTATAAATCAAAGGCCGCGACGAGCGACCTACCCGCCAGTCGACGACTAAACTCGTCCTCCTCTATATATATTTATTCAACATTAAAAAATCTTCTCTCATATCATAATAATACAAACTAACAATATTTATTTAATTTTTTTTTTGCTTCGACTCTTTCATATTTTATTCGCTTGTCTTCCAATTTTTTTTATCGTCGTTCTGTTTGTTCAGCCTTGCTGACATATTTTTCCTATGTATGCATTAAATAATATATAATGTGACACCATGGCCTTACTATTTGCATAAAATGTTAATAAATCGAGGAATATTTAGAGCAGAAATCTTTGCGTAGTTCTTCGCCTAAATTCACACAAATTAAATTATTACTAACGCCATTAATAAGAATTGTTGCCTATAAATATTCAAGCTTTAATCTACTCAAAAGTTAAGAAGTTTAAATGGATATCAAAGATTAATAAAAGCACAGATTATAAATTTCTTATTTTAAACAAACTTTCAATCATTCGAAATAATAATTTTTCGTAAAGCTTTCACTGAAAAAGCTTTAAAATGTTGCTGTTAAAAGGGCCCGGGAAATAATGTTTTTATCTAATCATATATAATTAGATCTGAAAATTGGCCAGGTATGATCATATATAATTATATATGATTAGAAAAAAATATTTTGAACAATTAATCAATTACTACAAGCAAAAGCACATTTTTCGAATTTTTTTTTATAAAAACTAAATAAAATAAAATAAAAACATCAAGTGCAACGATAAGTAAAAATATATTATAATATGAGTGAATACCCGACGAAAAATATTTTTGTGTAATCATATATAATTATGTATTTTTTTTATAATTGTATATGATTACACAAATTACTTTTTGTCGGGCACTCACTCATATTGTAATATCTTTTGACGTGATAACGTCTTATAAATTGATGAACTACGGCAGCCAGTCTGAAAAAAAACGTCCATTTTGTCACGTTCCATTTGAGCCTGTGCGTGCAAGCGAGAACGCGATACAAGTGATAGACGATTTAAATAGACGTTAGAAAGAATTCTGGACGAAGTCGTCTATATGACTGGAAAATGCATTTCGAGAAAATCATAGGATGTTAAAGCTATTAATTTTTGGCAAATTGAAAATTTATATTTCAAAGCTTTAAATGAATTAAAAATGTAAGTTGCTTACGTGATCACATTTTCTAAGCTTTTAAATGAAGTTAAAGGGCCTAGACCGATAGCTCTAAGAAAAATGGCTCAGTCTGTTTTTGAAAAATGTTTTCCTTTGGCGATTCTTCTTCATAAAAAACGTATTGACGTACAATTTTAATTCGCTACCCCCACTTGAATCGGAGTTACGGAGGAAACTACCCCTCAACTTTAAAATTATTTTTCCAGAAAACCATTGAAGATTTTTTAATGAAATTAAAACCTAAAATAATAATAAAAAATTAAAATTGTACGAAGAAATGCATAAAACGCATAAAACATATTTTATATATAAAAATATATATAATATATATTATCTATATATTAATACGTGAAGCAAAAATTTGTGGTACCGGTATATGGGAAAAGCGAAATTCTTTGGTGCCCAGAAATAAGCCCGTAAAGTACCACGGAGTATACTTAGACAGCAGACTAAGCTGAAGAGACCGCATCACTTCACAAATAAAGAAAGCAAATACTCGCTTTATCCTCTTCTAAATAAAAAATCAAGCTTTCGTAGAGTGCTCTCTTATGTTTTGCAAAGCTATGATCAGACCCATACTAACTTACGGATGTTCTGTTGGATTTAACACTTCCAAGGTGTATTTTAAGAGTCTTGGAATTAGTACTGATATAGATCTCAACTTCTTTACTCTTTTAGTATTTTTGACTAAATTTCATAGCATTTGAATAATTTAAGTATACTTTAACAAAACGTCTGATAAGGGTTAGTAACCCGGGAAAAAATGTTTTTGTCTAATCATATATAATCACATATAATCATATCTGAAAATTGGCCAGGTATGATCATATATAATTATATATGATTAGACAAAAATATTTTTTCCTGAACAATCACTTATTACAAGCACATTTTTCGAGTTTTGTTTTTTTATAAAAACTAAATAAAATAAAATAAAAACACCAAGTGTAACGATAAGAAAAAATATATTATAATATGAGTACCCAACGAAAAATATTTTTTTATAATCATATATAATTATATATATTTATTATAAATATAAATGATTACACAAAAATACTTTTTGTCGGGCACTCACTCATATTGTAATATCTTTTGACGTGATAACGTCTTATTAATTGATGAACTACGGCAGCAAGTCTGAAAAAGAACGTCCATTTTGTCACGTTCCATTTGAGCCTGTGCGTGCAAGCGAGAACGCGATACAAGTGATAGAGAGGCACGATATTATTGTTGAATCCTAGACAACGTGTTTTGTTATATTTCACAAATACTATTCACTAAAATTCACAACACAAATTATAAATTAAAGTAAAAATAAATGTAAAAGTCACAAAACGAAAAATCCAAATCGTTAATTTTGTATCTCCAGATACGTATTTCAAACGCCATGCGTTCGTCATCACTGGATCAAATTTAAGTGTCTTCGAGGACAATATCGTGCTGATTCATTTATCAATTTATTTTTACTTTAATTTATAATTTGTGTTGTGAATTTTAATGAATAGTATTTGTAAAATATAATAATTAAGTCCAAAGTCAGCGAAATTTAATTTTTCTTTAACGTGTTTTGTGTTTTTCTTTTACAATTTACTTAATAAGATTTAATTGAATTTTTCCTTCATAATTTTCAGTCTGATTTCATCTTGAAAAAATTGTTAATTTTCAATTAACTCCTTTGTATTATTCAAAATAATGATAATTCAGTGATAATAATTCTATTCATAAAAGTACGCAATTTTTCATCAATTAGGTGTTCTTTATGACGTTATCATTATATATATTATAAAAAAACTCTCGAAAAATGTGCTTTTGCTTGTTGTAATTGTTTGCCCCGGCAAAAATATTTTTGTCTAATCATATATAACTATATATGATTATACCTGGCCAATTTTCAGATTTGATTATATATGATTATAAATATGATTAGACAAAAACATTTTTGCCCGGGGGTTTAATAAAATGAAGTGAATTACTGAAAAATCAAGTAATCTATCATTTTCTCTTGTAGTATTGTTGGTTACTGGAAGCCATGTGCGGAAATTTAACAGTTAAAAGTTCGTCAAGAGATTTTAAAGTGTTTCGAAGCTTTATTGAAACTTTTAATCGCTAAGTAGATAAGTAAAAGTCACAATTGAACAAGAAATGTTAATAAATACCGAAAAATAAACAATAACTCTGGATCAAAACTGTATCACAAATTCTTTTGTATATAAGTCATAAAAAATTGCATTCAATTACTACGTTACTGCAGCTAGTAGAGGAAATTTCTGAAAGTTCAGTGCATTAGTTTTTGAAAGAAGTCAAAGGGATTCTTCAAGTCAAGTATTTGGACAGTTTTTGCCATGAATTGAGCTTAATATTCAAACTTTGAAATAAAATATTTGACTTATGATATTTACATACATATATTAACATTTCACTTGAGTTTGTGGCTTCATTTTAAGCTAATTAGAAGTCAAGTAGCTTGAAAATTAAGGCAAATCGTTTGGTAATCAAGTCATATAGTAAATCCCTAGTGTAACGTCAAAATTGGAAAATATTTATAAACTTAGGATTTCATCGAATTGATTTGGAAGGCCTCAATGCATTTTGTGGTCCTCCGATGAAAGTTCGAATTCGATAATTTTACCCGATAACAATACTTCTTTTACTATATAGTAGTAAAAGGGAGTAAAAATTAGGTGAAATATTAGATCATTCCTTTTTAGATTCAAGATTTAAACGTGTTCAATAAGAAAATCTGGTTTAAGACAAACGTTTTCTTAAAGACAAAGTCGGTTTTATCAATTCTAAGCTCAAGCTTACATTAGAATAAATTTTTCCATCCACACCATGATAGAAACTGAGCTTACACTGTACAAAGCAAAACAAACCAATACATAAATTTGTTCTTATTAATTATTTTTAACTGAAAACTATTTTCAAAACATTTTCCTTTTTTTTTTGGAAAATTCTTTCAATGGTGATAAAAAATTTAGAATATTTAAGAGCTTAAAACAGTATCAAAATGTATTTTTCAATATTCATATTTCGACGTTGCAATCAGCTAGAAATTGTTCATTGGAAAAGCTGAGAAAACTCGGTATGGAAAATTGAGACAAATCAAACATGCCGCTGAGGTCAAACGACTAAGGTTATGTTTTTCTTTTAAAAAAAAAATACCAAGGAAAAACCACTCATCTTCTCTGTGTCAATCAAAATTTGAATTAATCAAAAAAATCACTTACCAAGTCTTGAAAATAACCAAAAGCAAAGCAATTATAACACAATAATCATAATTATTAACAGTCGAGAAAAACACAATCTATAGACTTCTACGTTTTCATCCCGGAAAATTTCCTCGGAAAATTCTATCCAATTAAACAACACAAATAATGCATAAATATTTTAATTCAAATAAAACAATTTACTACAAAACAATAAACATTCTGAATTGCAACAATCACTTGAAGATGCTCACAGTTTGGTGTCGACTTCTGAAAAAAAAAAATTAATTGTTAGGCTTTTCTTTTTTTTATATACAGTGGTACCTCGACATACGAGTTTTTTGAGATACGAGCCGGCGAGCGAGTGATTTTTTTGTTTTGAGCTACGAGCAAAATTCGAGATACGAGTTCGGTTTAGCAGGTCGAAGGTCTTGCAAAAAGTTGCAACAAGTGCATCTGATCTTTTTAATAGAGATAAAATTCGAGATACGAGTAATTCAAGATACGAGCAAACGTTGCGGAACGAATTAAACTCGTATGTCGAGGTACCACTGTAGTATGAGGCTTACTCTTTCATTTCACAGTACGGAAGACTTAGGTGTCGAATAAAACTGAGACAATCATCGCTTGTCCATCGTTCCAATGGATTTTCAACGGTACAACTAACATTTTCACCTAATATTAACTTGTTTGTTACATTGAGCAAATATTTGTCATGTAAAACATCTCGAATCGCCGTGTCTTTTAAGTTATTTACGAAAATAAATGTTCCCTGATATCTACGAGTAAAAAGTTTAAAGTATAGATCACATATAAATCACGTTTTTAACCTTTTACAAAGATCCAAAATTGTCTGTTCTTTGAAACAAGTTGTCTCTGGTGAGTGAAAATATAGAATGTGCAAATTATAGTGCTTTTTATGTACCATCATCGAATATAATAAGTGTAGTAATACGATTGACTTATTTTTTCCATCAAATAACATTTTAATCTCGTGATGTCTGCAATTGAAAAAATCTTAGAATTTGAGATAAATTTTCTTCCGGGTTATATTTACTGAGCTACAATTTCCTGCAATGTCGAATATGAATCTCGAAGATGACTCAATTCGTGGTCGATGATATTTTTGACTTTGAAACTACAATTTTTCAATGGAAATGGATCGTAGGATATTGTATGTCCGTTAAAGTCGCTTTTTAAACGTTCAACCGCTCGTTTCGTCTCCTCTAAACTGTTTGATTCGATCGTAACTTTAACCTTGTAGTAACTAAAAGACGTTGCTTTAAGGTGGTATCAATAAATATTGTTCGAGTAGAAACATTTTAAAATTAAATGATATTCAAATAGTGCTCGTAAAACAAGATCCTTAACAAACTAACGGAGAAAATGATAAAAGAACTCCGTCGAAAAGGAATAATGTGCCTTTTGTATATTTTTAATGCAGCCCCAAGATTACTGGCTAAAAATATTAAAAATAGGGGAAATCATCATGGTCCCCAAGCGGGGAAAAATCACCAAGGTCCCCTCAGCCCAAGGGGTGCTCACTTTCAAGGTTATTACCTTGCTCTGACGTCACTGGTTTGTTGTTTCTGACAGAAGTCAGTAGAGGCGTTAGCAACCATTAGCTATCTGCTATCATTGGTTTTTATCATTACTGTCGTTCTTATGATTTTAATTGAATAATGATGATATATCAAAACTCTGGTTTATTGACTAACGCGGGAGTTCAAAATATATAGCTAAAAAAACTATAGATTCTAGAAGAAATATATCTTCATTATTCAACAAATCAACGATAGCTAATGGCTTTTAACGCCTTTACTGGCTTTTGTCAGAAACAACAAACCAGTGACGTCATTTTCAGAGATCAAAGAAACGCCGCCTATTCAAATAAGCATACCTTATGTATCTAATAACCTTGTCCTCAGCCTCCTGCCCATAATTTCTAAGGTTTTCGAAAGGTTACTATTGACAAAAATGAACCAGTTGTAGACCAGGGTCGATAATTTTTGAAAAAAAAATAGTAGGATAAAACGCATTAAAAAAGGGAATCTAACAAAAATGAAAGGAAAATAAATTACGGTCGATTTGAGATGGAGAAGTGGATAAGGGGGGTGTTTATAAGGGTAGAAACGGTTTATCTCGATTTCCGACAAAACTACAAGTCCTATGGAAAAAAGTTAAAAAGCAAAGTTGTAGGTAATAAGAAGATCTACAACTCTTATGCTAACACTTTTTCCACATAACCTCAAAATTTATGTGAAAAATTCCAATAACCAAGTTTTTAGTTTTTTATTTTTCTTTTACAAAAAAAAAAATTATGTAATTTGGTAAAAACTTACCTGTAATTTTTAACCCAATGTAATTTTTTTTTAATTATTTATTTTTTCTCATTATAATGACTTAATATCGAAAAAGCACCCTTATTTTCAATCGACAGCAGATTGGATAAAAGGACCACTGTCCTGATGGCCAATAAAACACATAAAAAATCCTTAACAAATCGTATACCTATTGAATAATTCTGGGTACGACCCAAACGTGACACCAGGAAATTCCGAAACAATTTTATTGAGATTTGCGACGATTTTCACTTCAGGTATATTTAAGTAGACTTCCTCGTAATGAAATTTCGTGGCTGATTCTCCAAATTGAATCGGTGCGATCAGCTTGAAGAGATGCCTAAGAAAAAATGGAATTCCTGGAAACATGTAAACGTTATTGATTGAAACATTTGGAAATTTCGTCGTTTTATTGGTCGCTTTATCGATGCCATACGTTAATTTAGCTGATTTAGGAATCTGTAGAGAATCATTCAAATTAGTTAGAAGTTTTTTTTTAGTTTACAATGATTTTACATGAGCGAGTTTGCATCCAAAGCTCATGTCTTTGGTGTTGTAAAATTGGCGGCAAATTTGCATGAGTTCATCGTTTTCAACTAGAGGTTCGTCAAAGGCTTGAGCAGCAGCTAGATTTAAAAAAAAATCAATTAAATCACTTGGTTTCTTTAAATTGAAATTAAACACACCTTCATATGTGATATCATCATGCGTTGGTCCAATTCCACCTGTCGTTATTACATAGGTAAATTGATTCGAAAACGTTTGAATTTCATTTTTAACAATCGGAAGATTGTCGGGAACGACCGAAATCTACAAAATAAAAATCCTGATTTGAGCAAGTTGCATAAATTGCATTATTGGCATTGAGTTACACGTTCAACTTTAATACCCATTTTGTATAGATTTTCCGTCAAAAATTTACTGTTTGTGTCCAGGACCTGTCCTTTGAGGATTTCATCGCCGATAACTGCAAAAAAAAAACAAATAAAAATATAAGAACCTGTTGATTTTTTAAGAAAAAAAATTTGTCACTTACTTATAATGCCGGCTGTTTTTCTGAAATTTGGAACGTTCAGGTGTAAACATGAAACGAGGGTGTTAAGAATTTTTCGATTTGAATGCCGTGTCAGGATTTTTGCCATTTATTTTAATAGAAATTTTGAATTTTGACGTTTTGGCACGAGCTGTCAAAAGCCTGTCAAAGTTTTGTTTGTCTTACTCTGTTGGAGTAACACGCCGCTTAACATTACATATATTTAAAACTGTTTATTGTATAATGTGCATATTGTTGTTTGAGAGAAAATTGAGTCTAAACCGTTTTTTTTTAAATAGAATCAAAATTTCGGGTTTTCATACCTTTTTTCTTTAACCCTTATTTATAACCTTTTAATATCTCTTTTTTTCTTAATAGGGCCTGCATCATAGCAGCCTCTTCTTCGTAGTGATCCACGAGTATTACTTTTTCATTTATTTTTCAGAAGGACGAAAATTATGTTATTAAATTAAGGCATTTAATCCAAGTTACATTAAGACAAGTAAAGGGATAGGTATCAGAAGATTAATAAAGTTGTTCAGTAATAAAATTGCAATCATCACCGCAGAAAAAAGTTGATTTTATACATTTTTGGCTTATTTCTCGATGAAACTTGGAATGTAGAAAGATAATCGAAAAAAATGTCGATGCCGAATCTTAAAATTTTTCGTCTTTTCCGAGATATTCGTAAATTTCAATCACCAGAAAATTTTATATTAAGCTTAACATAGGCAGGTGCAATATACATAACTGTTATGTGGGTTGCCTGTTCATACTGTACGTGATAACGATGTTCATCAAGAATTTGTATAAATGGAAATTACGAATTGCTCGAGAAAAAGGAAAAATTTTTAAATTGGCTACGACAACTTTTTCCGTTTTACCTTTATTTATTTATCTATTTTCTGAGTTTCATGAGGAAACTTAATCGTAAAGTTTCGATTCTTTTCCTATGACAATTTTAACACATTGAAATTATATGAAGAAATGAAATAATATTTTATATTGGAGATTCAACAGTCTTTGTATATATTCTCTTGTAGCTACGTGGGATTACCGGCAACCAGCATACATGATGAAAGTCTTCAGTTCGAATTTAGGTCTCAGCGATTTGTTTTTTTCTCTTTCTAATTGTCTGATGTTCATGTATTAATCTATGCTCATTTCAATATTTACGTTTCAGCTTTCATCGATCGTCCTACGAGACTTAATCGTTAAGTTTCAAAGGACAAGATAAACAAGATTTTTTTCCTTTTGATCAAAATTATTTTTATCAATGTTATCGACATTAGAATAAATTTGGAAAAATTAATATTAGAATTGGAAAATTTGAATGTAAATTTTCCGATTTTTCAAAATGAATAAGCGGGACGTAAATCAGGCCTAGATTTTCAAGCGACCTTCATAATTTCTTTTAGATTTTTTCCTTTTTTTGATGCGTCGCCGCGTCAAAATCTAAGAAATTCCTGAAATAGTGCCAAAAGCGAACATTTTTTGTATTTTAACGTCGAATATCTCGTTAATTATCGATTATACGTAGATGAGAGTGGGTTCTTTGGAATCAGCGTGAATTACTCAAACGATTGGCACCAAGAAAGTTCCGAAAAAGTTTAAGGAGAAGATTTTAGTTGTCTTCTTTTTGGGAATTTTTAAATCCGCGACCATAAGCTCATCCAAAAATGTCGAAATTTTTTTTCCAAAAATTTGAGAGTAGGTAGTCGATGTTATGTGTAAAAAAGTTATCGAAATTCCAAAAATTTTTGTTTTTTCCGAGATGTTCGTAATTTTCGAATTCTATATAATAGACTTGTAATTTAAAAATGACATTGATCGAGGCGCCTCTATAGATGAACTACACTATTTCTTCCTTACCGATATTGTTTAAGTCGATAAAAGTGGGTCGGTAAGGAAGAACTATAAATTTGTTACCGACCTAAGATATGTCGGTCATGTCGGTAGGGAAGAAATAGTGTAGTTCATCGATATTCGCTATAGAGGCGCCTCGATCAATGTCATTTTTGAATTACTCCTTGTAAGAAAAGTCATATATTATATGGAAATCGATAATTACGAATATCTAAGAATAGAAAAAAATATTTGCAAATCTACTCCAATAAATTTTCCGCACATATCATCGTCTATCTGTCTTTTACTTCTATTTTCCTTGTCATCCTCCTCCACTTCGACCTGACCAAATTGACTTAAGCTTTATCCTAGATCACATTGCAGGCCTCCATATCTTTTCGCGTATAAAAAAAAACCACACCGCCCGTACCTACTTTCGAACTCAAGGACTTTCTGCATGCTAGCCGCCGATAATCTCACGTAGCTACGAGAGAACATAATTAGTAAAGAACTGGAAATAGCATTTGAGTCATGCTACTAAAGTCTAATTCTTCTCGAAAACTAAGCAAAACCACGGAAAATTGTATCTATAAGGATCCATTGTCAAAGTTTCGATAAACGATCAATGACTGAGGCCATTTATATTTTCCTTTTCAGCAAAATTAATATCATTAATCTATTTGTATACGTTATGATCGACATTAGAAAAAATTTAGAAAAATGGAAAATAGAAAAAAACGGTTCCCAAAATTTAATTTAGATTTTTTATCTTTTTTAGATACGTTGCCGTGTCAACAACTAAGAAATTCCCAGTGTCAAAAGCAAACATTTTTTTTAATTTTAACGTCTAATATCTCGTTAATTATCGATTATATATAAACGAGAGTAAGTTCATGTGAATCAGCGTGAATTACTCAATCCAAAGAAGTTTAAGAGCAAGATTTTAGTTGTCTTCTTTTTGGGATTTTTTAAATCCGCGACCATATAAGCTCAATAAGCTCATCCAAATAGTCGAAATTTTTTTCCAAATATTTGAATGTAGGTAGGCGATGTTATGTGTAAAAAAATTATCGAAATTCCAAAATGTTTTGTTTTTTCCGAGATCGTTCGTAGTTTTTCATTTCAAAATAAATGACGTAAATAACTTGTACGAGTAATTCAAAAATGACATTGATAGAAGCGCCTCTACAGCGAATATTGAAGAACTACATTATTTCTTCCTTACCAATATTGTTTAGGTCGATAAGGAAGAACTATATATTTGTTACCGACTTAAGAAATGTCGGTAGGGAAGAAATAGTGTAGTTCATCGATATTCGCTATAGAGGCGCCTCGATCAATGTCATTTTTGAATTACTTCTTGTAAGAAAAGTCATATATTATAAGTCCAATTCTTCTCGAAAACTAAACAAAACCTCGGAAAATTGTATCTATAAGGATCCATTGTCAAATTTTGGCCACCCGGTTTCTATTTTGACAAATAAAATGATTTCAAATTAAAATTTTGAAAGAAAATCTTTTGGTCTATTTGAACTTGTCGACAGGGTCTTTCGGAATAAGGGCGTTTATTTAACTAAAATATATCGAAATGAGACACTCAGTGACATTAAAACATTAATAAAAAACACGAGTTCAATTTAATTTTTTTATTATCTTAAAAGAAAGTGTTAATCGTGACATATGTATGAAAACTCACCATAAATTAGATTACCTTCATAATATGTATATTATATACAATTCAGATGCAATTAATGAGAGCGCAAGTAAACAATCAATTACATAGAATATTTTATTTTCAATTTCTTAATTAAATTATGTCCACTTTTTAACATACAAATCGACCACTATTATTCACATTAAAGTCGCCATCACCACAGGACAATGTCGGTGGATTATCATCCATATCATCATCGGAATCATTGTTATATTTTCGTAGTATCGGCGACGGCTCACGTCTTCGTTCATTCTCTTGTAATTGCTCTGCTAAATTATTAGCCCTGTCCTCATCGATCAACGCTTGTAAAGATTTCGTTAAACTATCGATCGGTACAATTGACGCTGGTTCGACACCTTGACGTTGATAAAACAGGACATAGGGTGTAGCTGGTTGTTGTAAGCTGGTCAGTTCATCAACAGTCGACCGCGTGACCCAACTGTCGTTAAACTTGTACCAAACGTTTAAATTATCCGTGGCGTAGGTGTAATAATGTCCTGAATCGACACTAGACCCGGAATGAACGACCGCCGCATATAACTCATATCGAAACGAGTTCAATGTAATTATCTGATCGTAACAAACTCGCTGCAGAAGCTTTGTGCGTTGTTGCGTTTTCGGATCATATCGAAAATGTTTAAGCGTAAGAATCAAATGTGGCGGTAATTCATCGATACGAACAATTCGTTCAGCATCTCGCAGCTCGGCACAGCGATTACACCGATACTGATTCTCGCCACAAAGTTGTTCCGGTTCCAGGAAAAACTCCAACAGCGTTTGTATGGAATTATCTCGAGTTCCCGTCGGAAACGACAGTTGAATATCCCGGAACGGATCGCTTTGTACACTCTCCCCGTTACACGTCTCACATCGAAACGTCGTTATCGTCTTACCACAATAATTCCGTTGAACTATCGTCGTTTCATTCGACACAATTTTCGAGGCGCCCTCATCACTATTTTTATACGGCGAGCCAAATAAATTTTTCTCCTGTTCATGTAACGTGTCTAAAAGATATCCCATATACTCAGAGCTGTCGTGTTGTAAGCCCGGAACAAATCCGGGAGGACGAATCCCGATTAACGTGTCATTCGCTTGCACGGCTGATCGTTCCGAAAACTGTAAGAGAACGAAGAGCTTTTGTAATCCTGATAGTACTGTGGTATTGGACGTGGACGGGGATAGTAAAATTTCTTTTCGAAACGAGTAGGTCATGAAGAGGGCTTGTAATACACTGTTCATGTAACAGGTGTTTCCTAGATTGATCAAACCAACTTTTCCACTATGGAATCCCGATTCGTTTAAGTGGTTCTTGCTGGCCCATTGTTCGACGTCTAATCGATTCTGATAGTTGAGCGATGGAGGGATGTCTTTGATAGCGTCTTTGAGTCGTTCGTATTTTTCTTCGTGTTCAGGGAAGTGTTCCATTAGGGCGGTGCTTACATCGACGATCGATTGCAAACAAAATTCACTCGAATCGGAGTCTTCTTGGCGTAGTCGCTGAACGGTTTCTGGAAATTGTTCGATTGCCGTTAAAAACGCTTCGGGGGAGTGTTGATTAGCGCATAGCATATGGAAGAGGACGTGTGAGACGTTGGTCCGATACGCGGGTAATTTGAGCATCGAACACATAGTGGAAATTTTTTCCAGAGTGACCTGTTGCAGTACGTTGTATCGTTCGAGTGTACGCAAGCCTTCCATGTAAGCGACAATCCATCGACTCAACTGTTGATTCCGTGTCCACTTAAACAGCCAACTAATTAACACGTTCAGACCCCGAACGAGACTCGTACAAGAACAATGCGGTCCAATAATCCATCGAATCGAGCCCGTGATATATTTAGGATCAAAAAATTCCAAGACTACAGCTAAACCCGGTCCTGCTTCCACTTGCGTGTTTGAGATGCAACTATACAACGCCGTGAACATGGCAAAGAGCACCTCTTGTCGATAGTAATCACAGGCCATTTTTAAAAACGCTTTAATTTCTTCGACGCCTTTAATGAAGGACGCTAAAAAGGATAATAAAGACATGAAAGTTGATCTGAAAGTTCTCTTTGACTTGTATGAAAATTAATTACAGATTTGATCGGCTTCGGTTGGCATTTGGAATTTTCCTAGGGAGACGACGACATGTTTACAGACATTGACGAGTTCAGTCTTGTCGAGAAGCGTTTCCGATTGATTTTGGGTTGACTTGAGCAATTGAATGTATTTAGTCAAATCGTCGAGATTGGGTTGTGGGGATGTTCCACCCGGTCCCACCATTTCCACGACCTTTTGTTTGACAGCCATTTTTAACTCTGAAATTGAGAACACCAACAGTTGATTAAGGATGGGACCACATTATTTAAAACCTACTTAATGAATATTTTAAAAATTTTCTACATCGAACACGGTGTGACCCCGACATGGTGGGTTACACTTAATTTTCATTTTTAAATTACAAATAATTCATCGTAATTATTAGCAATAATTGAAAGAACAGGTGTGCCACACCGTGTGGTCACGTCGTTGCTTTGTCGTAATTTAAAAAAAAAAAATTATTTTCATACTGACTAAGCGCTCTATGACAGAGAGAAAGTTGAGAAAACCAGGCTCGGACGAATACACGTGCTGCCCCCTACTCGGAAATTTGGAACTATTCCTTAGTCGTTTACACTTTTCTCCACTGTTCTACACTTGGAATGCCTTAAGCCTCGACCGTTTCTCTATGACTTTAGCAGCCCCTTGTCAATTAATTACGAGAATGGCTAAAAAAACGTGACCGATTTATTAACAAATCTTTGGGTGGCACTGGTATCTAGTTGTAAAACAATCAGTTCACTATGTGTTTATTATAAAAGTCATACGTCTCAAACAGTCCCCTGTCACTTAAACTTATCATATCACTTATCAGAATTATCATATTTATTAAATCATTTTCATATAATAACCAATAATAATGAAAACATTATAAATAATTTGACGTTTATTAAAAAAAATATTTATATCTAACCTCCGACCTCCAAAAGTCTTCGGTCTTCGTTCAACTCGTTTTCAACTAATATTACTGCAAATGCAATTGGTCACATTTTTTGTAACATGGAGTTGTAGGGGGCTGGGCTTTAGTCGTTCCGAGTGTAGAACAGTGGAGAAAAGTGCAAACTAAGGAATAGTTCCAAATTTCCGAGTAGAGGGGGCAGCAAGTGTATTTCGTGCTGTGGAGTGTTCACACATACACACAAACAAACTCAAAAAAATTTAAATCTCAGAGACCTTTGAAGTGTTGCCTGAATATCGAACAATTTGTTATAAATATTAATGTTTTTTCAGTTGTTCTGATATTACGAAATAGACCAGACACAAATTTTTGCTTCTCTTAACTGTCAATAAAAATGTCTATAATTTAACATCAATTAAAATATATCTATTGTCGTATATGTATACATCGAACACGCAAATAAATAATTGTAAAACCCCTACAGTGCGATCTGGATTTCTCAACCCTCTACTAATAAAACTACATAATTGGTAAAAAAGAATCTTATTAATTTAACAATCGATTTGTATGTATATTGGCTTTTAGTCCAATTAATCTTAAACAGTTCGTGTAGCTGTCAAAATCCATTCAAAATGGCGGCCATATGTCCCTCCTAATGTATAATTCGTGTCTATGTCTATTCCATTACAAAACGTAAATCAGCTAGAAATGACTATTTTTGACATTTCGTGTAATTCTAATAAGTAATTTTACTGTTTTCATGTAGATCAGATTTGTAATGTATGTTTCCAGAGAGAAGACAGAGAGAGCCAGATCGCATGAATACACGTGCTGCCATCTACTCCGACTAGGAGTGTTTGGAACTATTCCTTAGTCAGTTTGTGTTTTTTTCTTCACCGTTCTACACTCGGAACGTCTGCCATAGAGAAGGTTCTCTCTGTCGAAACATACTCGGAACGCTTTTCTTCTCTCTCATGAGCATAGATAAGTTGTATGTTTCGACAGAGAGAACCTTCTCTATGGCAGACGTTCCGAGTGTAGAACGGTGGAGAAAGGAACACAAACTGACTAAGGAACAGTTCCAAACGCTCCCAGTCGGAGTAGATGGCAGCACGTGTATTCATGCAATCTGGCTCTCTCAGTCTTCTCTCTGATGTTTCCTATAGATTTTTGAAAAAAAAACGAAAAGCTCAAGTAACTTTTTTCGATTTTCTCGAAATTTTTGTGGTAGGTAGGTACTTAATAGTTGCATAAAATTTATTTTTTTGGTAGGTGTCAACAAAGAGGGAAGTATAAAAACAGCCCCTTAAATGTTTCTTTTTTTTACCACTTAAATATTTTGATGCAAGTACAAAAAAAAAAGACAGACCATAGAATTTATTAATATAAATGTTATTTTGAAAAATTTGTTTCGTTATCTTGATTAGTTTCGGAGAGAAAATTTTTTTTAGTTAAGGGTTGCAACCCCTCTAGCTCGGTTAATAGAAGGTGTAGCGCTTTAATATCGAGTATACTTACAACACCTATCTAGATTCTAGAGGTATATGTGGAGGAGAACAAAATAAACGTCAGGCTAAAAAATACCCTGGGCCCGGTGAGATATGCTTATACGGCTAGACCCTTTCGTTCTCGTAAAGTGTCACTTAAAAATTGGTTTCCTATAGAATTTTGAAAAATAAAAGAAAAAGTGCTTGTAACTTTTTTCGATTTATCGCTTAGTTTTTGAGAAAATTGAAAATTTACGAGCGATATTTGTCAATGTTATGGAGAATAAACAGTTGAAGAGCAAATTGGTATATAATCCAAAATAATCACATTTTAAATTTTTTTTTTAAATTTTTAAAAATTAAATATTTTACGAGTAATTTTTCCAGGTGATCATTGCATACCTATGGAAGTAGTGTTATACAAAATCCAGGTAACCACTTTAAGCACGTTCGGATAGAATCTCAACGATTTATCGTTTAAAATATCGACAATAAATTCGGGCGAGAACAAGGCATCAATCGGTATGTTTGATGTTTCGATGGTTTCCAAGATCTTCCAGCACACAGGCAACGAATTTGGATTGATATCGAACAAAATAATTCTTGAAAAAAAAAAAAACACATTTTTATTTAATCAGGTCAGAAATTTATCTCGAAATGAAAACGAACCGAATAGCAAACTTGAGGAAGAGATGAGCATTGGCCGATGTGATTTTTGTCTCGTCCGAGGAACTAATTGAACACAACAATGAGATTACATCCGCTTGCGATTTTTTATCCAAAATGCGAACACTCTGAAGATTTTGAAACATGATAATTTATAGAAACATTTAACACAGATAATTGGGACTTAGTAGCATAAAATCGGTTGTGTGGATGAGTGTAACATATCTACAATGAAAACAACAATCATAAAAAAAAATTAAATTAAATAAAAATCTAATGATTCAATTTTTATGAGGGGGAAAAAAACAGAAAGAAAGATAAAGGAAACTTCGTCAGGAATTTAACATTGGTCTTGGTAAAAAATGTGCTCTGATGATTTAACAAACAAATGGCGTACATTTAGCGTGTAACTTATTTATTACTATGTGGTTATTTAAGTCACTGGCTCGAATTACAATTTGTTAACAACATAATCGAACTGTTTAATTAGCACATAATTATTTGTGAACAAAATTTATTTCTTACTGTCATTTGAGGGAAAAATGGTGGACAGTTCGATTACACATCATAAACTGCGCGCTCATTTTACCCAACAAAGACAGTTAATTGAGTTACGAGTTAGCTAAAAGAAAATAAAAGAAGAAAAGGCTTTGTTTTGATTTTTCAGAACCAGATGGCTCAGCAATCGAATGAATGATATCGTGTGCCTTTTCTTTTTAATTGTTATCATATGTAATTCATCTGATTATCTTTGTCTTCCTAAAAGAGAAAACTCCATCATAATATTTGTAGTAAGGTAGGCAACAAACAGTGCATTCATGTTATGTAAAATGCCTATAAAAGTTTGTAAAATGGCATTGTCTTCTTGTTATTTCTATTGACTTTAAATGAGCTAATGTATTAACTAAATTACGTACTACATTTACTAATAAGTACCTGTGTTTAAATACTTTCTATAACAATTACATGAAACTAATGTATACAAAGATGAACTACGTGGAAAACATTTTTCTCGTCGAAAAATTTAATGGACTATAGTTAAGTGGTTTTTGTGAAAAATTGACAAATTTTGTCGTTTGGACCAATTTTTTCGCTTTATTTTCGATTTAGAAACGTTTTAAGATCGCCATGGCAATTAAAGCATATAAAAGGTATTAATTAATATATATTTAAACATCGGATATTCATACGCAGTTGCAATTTTAAATTAAATTTTTATGTCATTTCGATAGAAAATTGTTCTTACATAATTTAAGATCAAGTAAATAGACTAAGATGAAAATTGTTACTCTCTGAAATTAAAAAAGATAAACAAAATGAAACTTCCAATTATTAAAATAACACAAAGTATTTATTAAATACATCGTACATATATGGATTGTAATGGGGACAGTTCTTATAGATGGTTTGCTATATTACATCTCCTTCACTTTAACGTTAAATTTTCTTTTTATTTTCATTGATAACTTGATATTTGATCTTATCTTCTCATTTTATCGTTAACATTACACTAGATTTTCATGTTTGTAATGCATTTCTTTGGGTGGATTTGTGATATCCGGAAACACTAAAAAATAATCATAAATTAACAAAGAACCATGAACAATTGTTACAACCTCCTAAGAAACGTATAAATAAATAAATTCCATAAGAAAAAACGGCTAATATAGTTAATATAAATAGATAAAAGTAGTTACAAGTGTATAAAATGAACCTCTTATATGCATTTATAATCAAACATGAACTTTCCGTAAGTTTTGAGCCTCTAGGATAAATTAAACTAAATAAATAAAAAGTTAATAAAATTTATTGAGAAATTATGATATAAGAAATGCTACAAACATTATAATTAAAATATAAAGCATCGTAATGCAATTCATAGGTAAGTAATTTCAATGTTTTTGGAAACATAAAAATTTTATAGTAAAATTCCAAAAAAATGAATAAATTTATGAACAGACATAGGAAAAGGGCTAAAAAATTTAATTCATTCAGATTTAAAGGGCTAATATGGTTAACAAAACCACATAAAAGAATATTTCAAGAGTGCCCAAAGTCTATCGATATAACATTAATTTTCATTATAATAACAGCCTCGAGAGTCATAAAACTATATGAATATATCAAATTAATAATTTTATAAGACATTTTCTTAAGTAAAGCACTTAAAATAATTAGTAATCAGTAAATAAATCAATTTCATCTGTAAAATTTCACACCTAAATAACTCTATTTTATGGTAAATAATTGTTTATTTAGTACCCAAAACTCCATTTTAATTAAAGTTTATGGATTGTAAAATATATTTTATGAGAGAAAATTTCGAAAAATTCTTCAATTAGACCGTCAATTGCAAAAGAAAATTGATTGTTATTCAAAAATTACAAATATGAACTGTCAATTAAATGTCGGTAAGAAAGAACTAACGGAATTTACCGACGTTACCGACCTTACCGACACCCAAAATAAGTTCCGCTTTATTGTACTGAGTTCACTGTATCGTGGATAGATGGCGCTGGCTGTACTAAAATGAGCGGCACGTTTAACAGATAACTAATTGCTTAAAATGCATTTTCGTTTTGCAAATTATGGTCTTATTGAAAGGTTGTGTGAGGTTTTCTCTACTGAAACATGTATAAGAATAAACTTTATATGCTAATATGCTGCATAAACTTTAATTTGCGATAGTTTTTTGGACCTTACATTAATAATTTAAGTATAGTGATTTATATGTCAAGTCGTGCACGTGAAATTGGTTTATTAATTATTTACTACGAGTATATTCAGATTTCTTTCAAACTTTCCACACACGTTGAGGGCCTGTTAGTGTATAATTACTGATAGTTAAAATTTTTTAAAATAATTTCCGAATTTGGGCAAATTATGCATTTTAAATGACATTCATGGTCAACTAAAGTGCCGAAAAATTGGATACAGAAGGGGTTTAAATGGGTAATTTTCGATGCACTAGCATTGGGAATCACCCCCAATGAATTAGTAAACAATAAAGGCAACTTTCAAATTTGTCAATTTTCCAAAAATTCCTGAACTATAGTTCTTATCGTTCATATTATTCATACAAATGGATTGCATTAGGATGTGTTCATACTTCATAGATTGTTTCGAATATCTTTTAAACTGAAAATAACACAACAATTATACCACATTAAAAAAAATAAATTTATAATTATTTGTTATATATGTTATATAATTATTCTTTTCATAATATTAAATGATAACTCACATTCCTTAATATATTTTATGCATACAATATGAAAGTTTAATAAATATTTAATTTGTTGATAATTTTTTTTAATTTCTAGAACTATTCCTTATTATTTTTTCAGAAATTACTCAGTTCCGAGACATTTCACAGCAAAGAGCAAAACATTTTTTTTTCCAACATCCGGGAAGTTTTGGGATATTTTATTAAAAATTAACATTAAAGTTGGCCGATCGAGTATCAGGATGACAGAAGATGTCGTAGGACATCTCATATTTCTTTAAAATTTCACTCGAAAAAAGGCAACTTGAAAATTTGTCTAGTTTAACAAAAATTCATTAACGACATCATCTCCTCTATCGTTCATAATTTTCATACAAATAGATAGCATGTTGGATGTGTTCATACGTTATGGATTGTTTCAAAAATCTATTAAACTAGATAATTGAACTGCATTAAAGACAAAATTATTGTTATTAATATTAATTTATATATTATAATATTAAACGATAACTTGCATTGCTATGTTACATTTTATTTATACGATATTAAAGATTAATAAATATAAAATTTATTGAACTGATTCTTTTTGTTTCTAGAACTATTCCTATTTCATTCCAGATATTCCAACATTTCGAGATATTCGTAATTTTCGTACTTCAGAAAAATTCATTTAATGTTCAGCATAGATATTTATAATATACATAGCTGTAATGGTGGTTGTCTATGCTATGCTTAAAATGCTCACAAACAATTTGTAAGATTGAAAATTGCGATTAATTCGGTAAGAACGAAAAATTTTAAAAATCGGCAATGAAATCTTTTCCGATCTTACTTTCGACTGTCTATATTCTGAGTTTCATCGCAAAAATCAATCGGAAAGGGTCGACTAAACTTTTTCTTGGTGCAAGTTTGGAGTTGTATTAATACATTGAAATTATATAGAGAATAAAACAATGATTTAAATAGAAGTTTTAATGATCTTTTCTCAGTTCTCTAATAGCTTAAGTGATAGAGACGCCGGCAGCCAAGCAGTAGAACCAGGGTTCGATTCCAGCATCCGACCGCAGTTTTTATTTCTATGTTAATGTATTTCTATATGTATTACAGCATGAATTTTCATATATTAATGTTCATTTAAATTTTCCAGTTACCCTTCGATTTATATCGATCGTTCAAGTCCTTCTTGATTTGAACGATGGATGGATCGAGGTAATATTTCTTTTTCCTTATTTATGAAATTGCTTTTAACCATGGAAAAATGGATTTCAATAAAAATAAAAATTTGGGTGGAAATTTTTTTGATCGATTATCCAATTTTCACTTTTGGGAAAACGAAGTTTTGAATCGTGCTTTAATTTTCAGCTGGTCCCCCAATTTTCATTTGGTATTTTTTATTTTTTTTGGTGCGGCACTGCATCAAAATCGCACCAAAATTTGAGAAATTCCTGAAAAAGTGGCAAAATTGGCACTTTTTGCAACTTTAACGCCTGATATCTCGTTAACTATCGACCGTACGTTAACGAACGTAGCATAATTGGAATCGGCGTGAATTACTCTATCGATTGACACTAAGAAAGTCCCGGAGAAGTTTTAGGGAGAGATTTTAATTTTTCGGTTTTTCAGATTTTTTAAATCCCTGAATGAATCCATCGAAGAAAAAAGTTAAATTTCATGGACGAATTTTTAAATGAAATTCAGAATATAGATAGAGGACGGCGTAAACTGTAATGTCGTTTTATAAGATATTCAAAATAATTTCTTGTTTATGAGATAATCGTGATTTTTAATTTCTAAATTTCCCGTTATTACCTGTATTTTTAACACAGGTCCAAACTTGCACCAAGAAAAAGTTTCGTCGATCCTTTCCGATTGATTTTTGCGATGAAACTCAGAATATAGACAGTCGAAAGTAAGATCGGAAAAGTTGTCAATGCCGATTTTTAAAATTTTTCGTTTTTACCGAGACAAATTCTTACAAATTTACAATTAGCATTGTATAGACAACCAGCACAGCAAATATGTATTATGATTGTCTATGCTAAACAATTCATTCATTTTTCTGAAGATCGAAAAATACGAATATTTCGGAAAGGAGGAAAAATTTTGAAAATCGGCAACGATAACTTTTCCGATCTTACTATCGACTATCTTTATTCTGAGTTTCATCGCGAACGGAGCCAAAAATGTTGTCATTCTTTACTGCGGTGGCCGCTTCAAAATCGACGACCAAATGTACGTCGATTCTAAAATTCTCAAAAATCAAAAGAGGGAAATCTCTCCTTTACGGTTTTCCGGGACTTTCTTAGTGTCAATCGATAGAGTAATTTACGCTGATTTCAATGATGCTACGTTCGATAACGTACGATCGATAGTTTACGAGATATTCGGCGTTAAAGTTGCAAAAAGTGCCAATTTTGTCACTTTTTCAGGAATTTCTCAGATTTTGATGCGGCGCCGCACCAAAAAAAAAAATGAAAAATGCCAAATGAAAATTTGGGGATCGGCTGGTAATTTAAAAATTGGAAATTAAAATTGGGAATTTTTTTGACCACCAAATTTTCGGATCAAATTTAAAAAAATCCGAAAAAATAAAAAAAGTTACCTGAATCCATCGATCGTTCAACCCACGAAAGACTTGAACGTTCGATGGACCGAATTTATTCGAAGGATAACTGGAAAATTCAAATGAACATTAATATATGAAAATTCATGCTGTAATACATATAGAAATACATTGGCATAGAAATAAAAACTGCGGATGCTGGAATCGAACCCTGGGTCCATTGCTTGGTTGCCGACGTCTCTATCACCTAGGCTATTAGAGAACTGAGAAAAGATCATTGAAACTTCTATTTAAATCATTGTGTCTATATAATTTCAATCTGTTAATACAACTCGAAACTTGTACCAAGAAAAAGTTCAGTCGATACTTCCATAATGATTTTTGCGATGAAACTCAGATTATCGATAGCCGATAGTAAGATTGAAAAAGTTGTCGTTGCCAAATTTTTAAATTATTTGTCCATTCTGAGATATTCATAATTTTCGAATTTATAAATTCTTAATAAGCATTGTATGCATAGCATAGACAACCCACATAACAGCTATGTATAATGTAATTGTCTGTACTAAACAATAAATACTGTTTTCTGAAGAACTCTTCATTTTGGTTATAGCATTTGCTACGTTTTATGAAACGGTATCAAATCTAAATAAATATTTGAATAATTATCTGAAAAAAATGCGTTGATTAGAATGTGGTTTCAAAGAGTATAAAAATAAAACCCAAAAATTATTCACATAAAAATGTATTTCATATAAAAAGGACACTTTATAATACTCCTACAATTGGCTCCTTAACCTGTGCAAATAAGGCAAGATTTTCAACCATGCCTTAAAAATTAATGTCCACACAAAATTGTATCATAAATATACATACAAAGAGCATATAAATATTAACAGTTCATATGGTACATTATATTCGGAAGAAGTACAGCAATATCACATTAACATCAAGCATATTTAATGGAAAGTAAAATTTCTTTATAATACAGGTAAACATTGGTGGGGGAACAAAAAGGATTAGACAATATTATATGATAACAATTGAGTGATGGTGGGGGGGGGGTCACACGGGTTAAGGAGGAGATCCTCATTTACATTTAATATTCACCTTACACACAATTTATTAATTTATAAATATTATGAATCTAATATAGAAAATACCTAGATGACATTGAGCATCAAATTAAAAAGAAAATAATAATAATAATATAATAAAAATAATAATTAAATATAGTACAAATATTTTTTTTTTTTTCAGTAAACCTCAGTGTTCAAGTGGTAGAAATTATAATACGAATTATCAATTTTCTTTTTTTCTCTTTTAATCTCTTCGTATCGATCTTTCCGATATACATCAAATAAATTATATTAATAAAAATGGAAAAAAAATTATACTAATTTAGACAGCATTTCTACAAATCGAACTGCTGAGATCCTTGTGAAATGATACGCAACACCATTTTTTTTGTTGATGTTGATCATAATTTAAAAAAAAAAAATTAAAAAATCAATCCAAATACGACATTTAATTTTTTTTTTTGAGTTTTGAATATGTTTATGCCTCAATGTGCAATACAAAAAAAAAAAAATTTTACTGCACTAAAGTGCAGTTGAAGTTTCACTGTCGTTTTATTGAACAAATCAAGTCGTATTTGATGTTAAATGTTGAGTGTGCACTCAATTGAGACTGCACTCAATTTCGTGAAGCTTTTTTAATTTTTTTTAATGGTTTTGTGTTGCACGACCATTTTTTTTGATGTCTTTATCACACACACACACACACACACACAAAATGATTGTGCAACCAATCAAAAAAGCTTCACAAAATTTGTCGTCATTGAAAATTAAATCGCGTGAATTTAATTAACAAAAAAAAAAAAAAATCGCCGACAAAGGCACATTAACACATAGGTATACCTAATAAGTCTTATAGTTTTCTTAAATCAAAATCTTGGCACCGGAAAAAAAAATTTTTTTTTTTTTTTTTTGAAAAATCGATTATTGCATATCTGTATCAAATCACTTTGCTTGGCATTTTTCGGTTTTGATAAATTAAAAAAAAAAATTGGAAAACACTTTTTATTTTTTTGTTTCTTTTAAAAGGCAGCACCACTTTTGATCAGTTTATTAAGTACTTCATCTCCTTCGACTTGCCGCCGCCGCTGCGATCATCTGTTGGATCATTGGTTGTGGACTACAAACTTTTGGATCACACTTCATTTGGCCGTCACCGCCACACCTTCAAAGAAAATTAATAAATTAGAAATACACGGGAATTTTTTTTTGGCTAATCATATATAATCATATATAATCATATATCAATCAGATCAGAATCAGATCACTTAAAAATATTTACCGTATATAATTATATATGATTAGAAAAAAAATATTTTTGTCTAATCATATATAATTATATATGATCATATACAATTATATATGATTAAAAAAAAATTGCTTTTGCTTGTAGTAATTGATTGCTCGGGAAAATATTTTTGTCTAATCATATATATATTTATATATGTTTCATACCTGGCCAATTTTCAGATCTGATTATATGTGATTATATATGGTTAGATAAAAACATTTTTCCCGGGTAGCGACAATATATGCAGAAACTTATACACTTACGTGCAGTGTAGACAGGGACCCGATTTCGAACGTACGACTTCCCCGACTTGGTAAGCTTGGCCTTGTATTTGACATCCTCGACGACTAGCGGCTCCTTTATAGGCATGCGGCAAGAAGTGCGGCGGTAACGTGGTCGTTGTCGTCGTCGTTGTCGTGGTCGTATTTAAAACGGTAGCCATCGAGACAGGACACTCATAACGTGGACAACAGAACCCTTGAATCGGCTCTTCGTGACATCCAGGAATCGGCGGCGGGCAGCTCTGTTGCAAGCAAATAATATCGCTACGGAAACAGAAACAAAAGTCGCACGGATCGTCGCGTGGTATTTGTTGAGCCGAAACGTAAACTTTTCCTCCGTATCGACACGTGCCGGGTCCAAACGTCGACGTGTGATCATCGTAATAGTCTTCCGAGTCATCAGCACCACTAGGATACTCCAAATTATGATCGGGATGTGAACCAAATCCGGTCGGATGTGACGGTGCACTATAATCAGTATCAACTGGTTTCTGATAAACTCCCTCACCGGGAATTTCAGGTGGTGGAATGTGGGTGGAAGAATCGTCAATCGGTTTTTGGTGCTCTTCAATTGGCACCTGCACATAGTTCGGTTCTTGACTGTGTTCAGTGGACGAGACGAAAGTTTCCTTTTCAGTGGTTGCATCGATTTCTTTTTCGGTGTGCGCATCATAAGCAGGAGCCTGCGTCGTTTCGATTGGTTTAGACGTCTGAATGTCATGTTCTGTGGAAGCCTGCTCTGTTACGGTGGTCTCACTTGATGATGAGATTTCAACTCGGTGACCTTCCGTTGTGACATCTTCATGCACTGGTTCAGCCGCCAAATTTGACTCTGTTACAGGGGTGTCGTCAACTTTGTCCTGTTCTTCATGATGTTCCTCCGTCGGTAAATGATGTTCTATACTCGGTTCAGTTGTAAAATGTTCTTTCGATTCGGTTGTAACTTCATCGTTGGATTCAACTTCATGAGTCGAAATCGTTTCGTCTTCACTAACTTCACCATGTTTATGTTGGGATTCCGTAACAACTTCTTCGGCGTGTTCTTCAGTGACTTGATGGTGGCTTTCTGTCGTGACGTCTTGTTGATCTCCAAACCGGTCGTTGATCTTTTCAGTTGTTTCCTCGTCAATCGGTACTTCATTGTCGCTAGTGCCGTCGTGATGAGCCACGTGAATATGTTCCGTGGTATGATCAATTGGAGCTGGTTCCTCTTCGGTATACGTGGTGTGCTCTTCGTGTGATGGCAAGGCCGTAGTTGAATCAGAAATGACATGATCGCTTCCAACCGGGAAACTGATTTTCTCATCCACTTCCGGTTCCACCTTTGAGTCGGTCACTTCTTCGTATCCTAAAGTTGTAATGTGTGATTCTTCCTGCTCATTGTGAATTTTTTCTGGTTCCTCATGAGTTTCTTCTGGTTCTTCGTGAACTTTTTCGGGTTCCTCGTGAGTTCCTTCGGGTTCTTCATGAATTGTTTCGGGTTCATCAGTTACTTTTTCAGGTTCCTCATGAATTTCTACTGGTTCTTCGTGAACTTTTTCGGGTTCTTCGTGAGTTTTTTCGGGTTCTTCATAAACTTTTTCAGGTTCTTCAGTTACTTTCTCTGATTCCTCGGTTACTTCCTCTGATTCCTCAGCCACTTTCTCTGGTTCTTCAGTTACTTTCTCTACTTCCTCGTGAATTTGTTCTGGATCTTCATGAACTTTTTCTGGCTCTTCAGTTACCTTTTCTAATTCCTCATGTATCTGTTCTGGCTCTTCGTGAATTAGTTCTGGCTCTTCATGAACTTTTTCTGGTTCTTCATGAACTTTTTCGGGTTCGTCGGTTACTTTTTCTGGTTCCTCATGACCTTGTTCTGGTTCTTCAGTTACTTTTTCCGGCTCTTCATAAACTTTTTCTGGTTCATCTGTTACTTTCTCGGGCTTATCCGTTGATTGTGGTTTTTCGTAAACTTGTTCCGGTACTTCATAAATCTTTTCGGGCTCTTCATGCACTTTCTGTGGCTCGTCTGTTATTCTTTCTGCTTCCGCTGTTGTAATTTCTGGTTCTTCATATACTTTTTCGGGTTCTTCATAAATTTTTTCTGGTTCTTCTGTTATATGTTCAGGTTCCTCATAAACTTTTTCTGGTTCTTCTGTTATATGTTCAGGCTCTTCATGAACTTTTTCTGGTTCTTCATGAGCTTTTTCTGGTTCTTCTGTTATATGTTCAGGTTCCTCATGAACGTTTTCTGGTTCTTCTGTTATATGTTCAGGCTCTTCATTAACTTTTTCTGGTTCTTCTGTTATATGTTCAGGTTCCTCATGAACTTTTTCTGGTTCTTCTGTTATATGTTCAGGCTCTTCATTAACTTTTTCTGGTTCTTCTGTTATATGTTCAGGCTCTTCATGAGCTTTTTCTGGTTCTTCTGTTATATGTTCAGGTTCCTCATGAACTTTTTTTGGTTCTTCTGTTATATGTTCAGGCTCTTCATTAACTTTTTCTGGTTCTTCATGAACTTTTTCGGGCTGTTCCGGCTCGTGTTCCAAATGCTCTCCACTTTCAGTTGTTTCATCATGAACAACTTCTTCAGTGACTGATTGTTGTTCAGTTTCTGTGACCACAACTGGTTCTTCTGTTAAATGTTCTTCATGTCCCTCTGATGGAAGCTCATCTTTAGACACAGTATACTCTGGAGTTTCATGTGGTTCGTGAGTTTCGGTTGCTTCAGTTTCAGTTTCATAGTATGGTAAAGATGTAGTGGCTTCATCGTGCTTGATGCTATCGGAAATTTCTGGGTCCACCTCTTCTTGTTTGTCTTCATGAACAGCAATTTCGGGCTGTTCCGTAGGTTTTTGGTCCACATAATAAATATGAGCTTCAGTGGATATTTCTTCGGAATGGTTTTCGTCTTTGACAGCATATGATGTGGTGGTGGTTTGTTGCGCTTCGTCTTCTGGTTGTTTCGTTGTATGAAGTCCACGTTTGTCGTCTTCCTCTGAAGATTCAGTGTGTTTCTCTTCTTCGGCTTGAGTGAATTTATTGGACGATTCGGTCGTGTCAGAAACAGTATGTGACGAACTGGTAACGACTGAAATTTCGGTTGCAATCTCGGCTGAGTCGTCCGAAGAATGCTCCTCACTTGATACATCATCGACTGGTTTTTCAGCGGCTTGTGCTTCAGTAGTTTGAACATAAACTGGATGAACATCTACAGATTCAGTCGGATGCTTTTCTTCAACTGAACTAACTGTCGAAATATCTTCAGGTACTGTTTCATCATGATGAACTTCTGCTGATGTAGTCTCTTCTTGTCCAATTCGATTGACTGTCTCCAAATCACCTTCACTTGCGTCTTCGACTGGTTTTGGTGGCGTCGTTGGATGGTGTTCCAACATCTGATTACCACTCTCCAAAATATCATTTTCAATTCCCTCTGAAAAAATAACAAAAACATCAAAAACACAAATTATTTGAAGACCTTTTTGAACATACCACAATTATAAGTTGGACAACAACTATCAGCTCCATGGTAGATTGGCATACAGTTGACCATATTGGGAGGTGGAGGTGTACATTCAATGAGACGACAATGAATGATGCTATTAACACAATGGCAAGAGACATGGCAATGGTTGGCTGGAGGAATGTCGGAGTTGTTATGGTAGGTGATACCATCGACAAGACAATCACCTTCTCCAGGAATTTCAGCGTGCGCAATCGGTTGGATATTTCCTTCAGTCGGCGTGAAAGGTTGTTCTTCGGGACGTTGAACTTCCTCAGTACCGGGCTCTTGTTTTTCCGGATAGACATCATGAGAAATTTTCTCGTCGGTTTCATGTTCTTCAGGAGTATATTTAGCAGTTGTCGTATAGAACTCAGTAACATGATCTTTAACTTCTTCAGTTTCGTGATAAACTTCTTCAGTTTTGTGATAAACTTCTTCGGTTGTTTGAGGTTCAACGTCGTGGTGTTCTTCAATTTCAGAAACATCACTTGTTGGTTGTTCGGTAGTTTGGTGCTCTGAAGTATATTCAGTATCAACTTTGTCATCATCCGGATGCACTGATTCTTCTTCGTGCACCTTGACATCATCAAATGTTGCCGTTGTAACTTCTGGTTGTGTTTCATGACTTGAAACATCTTCTTCAGAGTGTTGGGTTACACTTTCGACATGAACGGGAGCTTTAGTAAACTCATCTTGATATTCAGGTTCGGGAACTTCTGGGAATCTATCTTTAACATCCAACTCGCTTTGCACAGTTTCTGTGGTAACTGAAAGATCTGCCTCGGGTTTTGATTCTTCTTCCACCTCTGGTTTATGTTCAACTTCTTCAGGAGCCAAATCATTGCTAGATGGTCGAGAAGTTGGTTTTTCGGTACCATAAACTTCTGGTTGGTGCTTTTCTTGTTCTGGTTGGTGTTCGTCAGAAGTAATTTCATGTGATGTCGTTTCAATTGGAGCTTCAGTTTCTACGTTAACATGGTGCACTTCGATTTCTTCTGGTTTCTGCTCTGGTAAAGCTTCAGTAGTGACTGTTTCAGATTTGATTTGATTAGTTTCTGTTGTTTCCGGTTTATAATCGAATGAAGTTTCATCGGATTCGACAGTTTCGGGTTTGGATTCCACTGGTGGACTAGTTTGGGGTTCTTCCAGTTCATCGTTAAACGTTTCTGGTTTGTGGTCGAATTGAGTTTCAGTGGTTACAGGTACGTGTTCCGTCACTTCTGGAGTGTGTTCATAGGATGTTTCAGTCACTTCATGTTCAACTGGAGTCAAATCGGATTGGTGATCCTCAACAACTTCTGGTTTCTGTTCTTCAACATCTTCTTCTGGTTTTTCTTCAGTAATTGTATGACTTTCCGTTACATCAACGTGGTATGTTTCAGTATGTTCTTCAGTTGTTTCAGGGATATTTTCAAGTTTCACATCGTGTTCCGGTTCTTCCGGTTTCTGCTCATCGACACTTTCCTCCGTTGTGTCATGTTCCGGTTTATGTTCAATCGGGATTTCTGTGTCTTCATCTTTGATATGTGAATATTGAGTCGAAGAAATAACCGATTCGGTTGAATGTTGAGGAATTGCATTTTCGTCCAGTTCTTCATCGATCGTTTCTTGTTTTTGTGCATCGTCATGAGGCGCCAGGGTACTTGGTTCTTCAGTAATTTCTTCTTGCACGTCGTCATGATGTTCGGGTACATCGGAACTCTTGTGTTCGGTACTAGATTCCGCGTCAGGGAATGAAGTAGGAACGTGGAATTCGGCCGGTTCTTCGGTTTGGTCTTGACTGTGAGTCTCCAAGTGGAAATCAGTTGGATTCTCACCAACTTCATGATGGTCTTCTTGCGTTTTTTCCGTGGTTACTTCATGATATTCCGTGACAACTTCTTCGATTGCATTGGAATCGTGAGACTCATCCAAATCACTTGGAATGTGATTTGTTTCGGTTTGACTCGGTTCACCATCTTCCAAATGTGTTTCAGTCGTTGGAACTTCGGATTCTACGTCTAACTTGCTGTGAACAGTCTTTGGAGGAATTTCAGTCTTTGATGAATCGTCTTCGGTGGTTTCTTCAGGTTTGTGTTGGTCGTCTTCTGGTTTATCTGTCGTTGGAGTAACTTCATCGTGGTGGACTTCGTTAGTTAAAACATTGTCACTTTCACTTGGAATTTCATTGTCATGATCCGATCCAGTTGATGGTTCCTCATGCGATACTGCAGTGGTATGATCAAGTTCATGGAATCGATTGATGAACGGCTTGGATTCGGTTGTTTCCGGTGCAGATTCTGGAATGTCTGTGACTGGTTCTTTCGATGGTTTCAACGTGGCAGATTTGATTGGAATTTCGTTCTCGTTCGTTTCTTCATGTTCCATGATTGAGTTGTCCGATTCTGGTTTGGGATGCAAGAGATCACTTTCGGTCACATGCATTTCGTGGTGTTCCTCGGCAGCTTCCGTCGTGGGACTTAGTTCTGGAACGCTGTTTTCTTCATCTTTCGATTCATCAGATGCTGGAATTGTAGCGGTTGTTTGTTCAATTGAAACATGGTCACTTTCAGTGTGTTCGTCATCTTTACGATTGTCGTCCAGGATGTGTTCAGTTGAATCAGTTGGAGCACCAAATGTTGTGATTTCTTCCGATATCATTGTGGAGTTGTCACATTCATAGGTTTCAGGACAACACTGTCCTTCACGTGGAGGTACTGCCGTACAATTCTTGCCGTGGTGTTCGAGTGGTGTTCCACAATCTTGTACAGCACAAACGATTTCGCTACGCATACAATAGCAGTGTTCGCACGGTTTGTCCGTGGGAATTAACTCGCCGTCCGTGTAAATTTCCCCATTGTACGTACAGTCGAGGACGGCTCCAGGTGCTAGGGTGGTCGTTAGAATCAATCCAGGTGTTGGCCTGACTGTGGTTTCGAGAAGAAGATTTTCTTCTTGGTCTGAGAAAAAAAAAATTGCGATAAATTTGGTTTTACTTTTTTTCGAGTTTAACTTACCACAATCATATCTAACGGGACAGCATACGCCGTCTTGGTATACAGGATGGCAGCCTTCGACATGTAACGTACACTCTTGCATCACACATGCAGTTCGGTTGCGGATGCAATAGCACAACTCACACGGTTTGTTCGGGTCGGAAGGAACTCGAGCACCGTCTGAATAGAACAACTCGTTGATGGTACATCCGTAATGGTCCAGATGACCAACTGCACTTGAATCCGTAGCGGGAGACGTGGTGGTGGTTGATGTCAACAACTGAACCGGAACTTCTGGGCAACTGATAATCGGGCAACATTGGTCGGGTCGCTTTTCGATTTTACAATCTTGACCGATGGCTTTGGTGAATGGACACACGCGCAAGTAACACATCAACATTCGATTGTGACACGTGCAGTTTAAACACGGTTCATTCGTGATGATTCGATCGCCCTCATTGTAATGCTGGAAATTGTAATAGCATCCGGTGACTTCGCCGTTAAACGTTTCAAGTTCCGTGGTTTGTTCTACGACAGGAGCTGTGTAAGAAACGAAAAAAAAAATTAATTCAGTCTGTCCCTAAGCCAAAGCTTCTCTTTTATAAGTAGTGGATCAGACAAAAGTTAAAAAATATTCCCGCTGCTAAATGAGCTTCTCGAGTTTTTTTAGTAAAGTAAGTATTGTAATCGGGTCAAGTTTTCGAATTCGAGCTTTCACCGGAAATACATGTTTTGAGGCCCCCTGAGTCCAAAAAAGTGGTTTTTAAAAAAATTTCTGTGTGTGTGTGTGTCTGTGTGTGACAGCCATATTGTATCGAAAGCTTTATCCGAATTTCACCAAACTTGGAATTTAGTCTATATATTACATCTAGTTGTGCCGCGAAGCTTTTGGTTAAAATCGGTTAACCGAAAGCTCTACTTTATTCTTGGATTTTTTTAGTTTTTTCAACTTTTTTCAAAAACGGCTCTAACGATTTTCTTTAAACTTTCTATAGTTCTTATACTCATTGATACCAACAACTTTTATTTGAAACTTTTTCACCGGGTCTGGGGAGAAGGTTGGGAATTCGTATATCTATAGTACATATATAGGCTGTATGCATATACCAAAGCTCTGTTTATATGTATAGTTACAATGTGCATTTATTAATTTTATCCAACAGCGAATTACAAAAATGAAAGTACGCCTGTGACGCCTCGCAGCAGATATTTTCAATTATGTTTGATGTCAAGCGTATGTTAACGACGGTCGCCTCGTTGTTTTTGTACCTCGCGGCAATTTTCGTTTTAGTCGGATATATTTCCTTTGTAAAGCGCTTCAAGAGCTTTTTTCTCGTATAACAATCGGTATGTAATGAAAGAACAAGAAAGATAATTGAATTTACCAACAACGAAAAAAATTTGGCAAACGAAATATTACTACGCTCGAAATAATACGAAATAAAATTATTTCAAACATATTTTTACGACATTTTTAATTAAGAACAAAAAAAATAAAGGGGGGGGGGTAGTGGAACGATGAATAAACGAAGTTTATTTAATAACATTGTTATTAATTCATTATTTTATCCAAATAAGAGTTTAATGAAATTTTGTTGTTGTATAGACAACCCATGTTACATTTATGTATGTTTAGCTGCATAACCTTATACAATAATAAAATCAATTTTTAGAGGAAAGTGATATATTTCAAATGGAATCTGTACTAAGTCGAAAAAAGATGGTAAAATCACCCCGTCCACCGTTCCCCTTGCTTGAGGGACCAAATATTTACTTGTTTCCTGGAGATGGAACTCTTTGAAATCCGGTCTATGTTTATTTTGTGTGCGAATATTTTTACGAGAAAATCCCGCTCGTCGATTCGATGATTCAGATTTCGACCCCTAACATTTCGATAATGGAACTATTGAAGCGTTAGTGTTAGAGTCGAGATCAATCAGCCCTAGCGCATGAGATGAAGCAAATGAAATTGTGTCAATATGAGTTTAGCGATTTTAGGGCTGAAATGTGCAGACCAAAAAAAAAAAAAGGGGAGAAAATTCGGTTGAATCGCTACGAATCGAAAAGCTATTTCCACATGAAAAAATTCGAGAAGAAACGAATGAAAATGTTCGATGTGTGATAAATCAAGCGGTGTATTCTTTATATGAATTAAAAATCATCATAATCTATAGGTACTATTTTTTGAATGCAATCATTTAGTGATGTTTTGTTAGTATCGAAATTTATGACGTTTTTTAACCAATGCATGTTGCATTGACTCACACTTCCTGAAGTAACGGAATTTTTACATGTTTTTCTTAATTGATTTTTTTCACCTATAAAAAACTTTTACGATTTTTCATAAATTTTTTTTTTCCAAAGATTTTATTCTCACATCATCGACTAGGTGTGATGCAACATTGGCTTGATGCATTCGTTGCGGTGGAAAATTTTAGGCCCTCGAATGCTCGATGCCTATCTATACAGTTAAATAACGTGGATATTGTCTTGCAGGCGTCAAACTTTTGCGTTGATTATAGGGGACATGCCAGCGTCGAAAAAAACGCACCAACGAAAAGATTCTAATCAGCGTCATCATCATCATCGATTTGGTAACACCTTCGTGTGTAAATAACCGGCTCTCAAAAATAGGTGCCCGCGTATTCAAGTTGTCCATATAATCTTCTTCTTGCCCAATAACAGCAATAAAATGACGTCTCTCGGTCAAACGGAAAAGACATTTGAATCGGAAGAATTTCGACCTGCAGTGCATACACACCCAAAATTATAACTGTTATCAATAAAAAAAAACGTTGTCGAAGGTTGTAGCAATTAAAATCAATTTTTTCGATTTTTTAAGAAGGTTACCAGGCTTCCTACGCGTATCCAGAGCCAAGCCTTAGTTAGGCGGAAATTATTCCCCAATTTGAATTTTTATTGGAAAGCTTTGTTTTATTTGTCTAAGAACTTTTTTTTTGAAGTCGATTCATTCATAAAACCCACCCTAAAAGTAGTCGGAAAGTGAGCAAATATATTATAATATATAAAGAAACGTAAATCGTTAAAGTAAGGCGTTGACAAAACACCCATTGGAATCGAATCGGTGGTCTCATTCCCATCAAATCATCCACGTGTCTGGGCCTCGTTGTCGACGCCATGCCACCCCACGAATGCATTACCAGATGTATGTGACATATGCCAATCGGTATGCCATTGCAGACCCCATAAGTTACCGACCATCTACATATAATATCCATTCGATATGATACGACTCGCTCATTTGGCATACTTTTCCTATACTGTCCTCCTGTTCTACCATGAGCCACGCACACAGTTAAACGACAACTCGTTTCACATTCAACTCGTGTAATTTAAGTCGAATTGTTGAGTAATTTCAATGAGCCGTTCATCACATAACTCATTCACGCGCATAGGTATACAAAAATAGCACTCAGCCGAGTTTTTCTATAAATAAATCTTCTTATTCCATTTTCCAAATTTTTAATGTCACTTGACTTGATTTTCAAGTTACTTGATTCAAATCAAGCCAAACTCAAAGATTGAAAAATATCAAGCATAATTTAATAAAAAAAAATGTCCAACTATTTGATACTATTTGTTCTGGGGCGCCTACGGCGCCCTATTTTTTTTAAAAAAAGCCCAAGTTTCTTACGTGAAAGTTATTGTATGCGTTCGTATCAGTGTGTTTGACAACCAAAAGTTATGAATGAGTTCAATAAAAAGAATGACTAATTTATTTTTAATTCATTAATTCATTAATGCTTTATTTGTTTATAAAATTTCTTGATACACAACATTGCGAGTGAAAATACGATTATCATTGAGTAAATGTCCTTGTTGTGGGGTTGGCTCAATAGTAGTAGGCATAGTATTGGCAACATAGTAGGCATTGAGCGTTACAGAATGAGTGAGTGAGTGAGTCAGTGACCTGGGCTTTTCTATTATCTTATTATGATGAATCTCAAATAATCATGAACAACCGATATAGTTTGTGACACACCATGTGGTCACGCTTTTCACTGTTGTAAAATCAAAGAAGATCTTAAGATTGATCCTAAAGAATTATTATACTTATCGAAATACAACTAAAAAAAATTTTTTTTTAGTTTAATTTCGATAATGGAAACATGTGACTACACGGTGTGTCACACTAAACATAATTTTTAACACTTTATTTTACTTAAAAGATCATATAGTGTTTAAAATTAAAAAAAAAAAAATGTGTGACACACCGTGTAGTCACGTTATTACTTATATCAAAATTAAAGTCATAAAATTTTTTTTGACAACAATTCGTTTATTAAAGGGTAGCTATTTGAAAATGTTTACGTTTGACAACATCTAATGGTGTGATTACACGGTGTACCACACCTTTTTTTTTTGAGATCTATTTAAATATTACGCTGTTGTTTTGTCCACATTTAAAATCAAACTGGAGCAGTTTTTTTTATGCTCCGTGATCAAAGCCTTCGAGTCAAAAAGCAAGGAAATAAAATCTTTGACTAAATGGCTTGAAGTGAAAAACCTTTTGTTGGTCTTTCGATTAAAAAAATTTTCAATTTTCCGGTTAGGAAAATAAAAGCTTTAAATAAAAAGCTCTTGGTTACCATTTTATCGTAAGTAGAATTTCTTTTTTACTAAATACAATCACGGATTTAATTGATAATTTGATTGTGTTAATTTTTTTCATTTTCTTATCTTTCTTTTGATTTTAGAGAAAAAACTTGAAACAGGAAAGTTAAAGAGGATGAAAATTTCATTGAAAAAAATCTCTACAGCTTTTTTGATCTAACCCTTTTTTAAACGAGAAAATTTCGATTGACAGTAATTTGCATAGAAACTAATGAGCTCTGCTTTGGGTTTGGTGTGATTTTTAGTTAATTTTTCTAGCCTTCTGTTGTTTTTAGAGGAAAAACTCAAAACAGGAAAATTAAAGAGGATAAAAAACTCTTTGAATAATACCCTTACAGTTTTCATGAATTTAACCCCTATTAACAAGAAAAATTTGATTGAAAGTTATTTAAAAATCTGCAAAACTTGGAGCTCTTTTTTGGATTTGGTGGGATTTTTATTCATGTTTCCTGCTTTCTATTGTTTTTAGAAGAAAAACTCAAAACAAAAAAATAAAGAGGATAAAAAGATCTTTGAATAATATCTCTAAAGTTTTCTTGGATTTAACCCTTTTTAACGAGAAAAATTCGATTGAAAGTTATTAAAGTTATAAAAATCTGTCTAAACGTTGAGTCTCTTCCTCTTTAGATTTGGCTTGATTTTTCTCATTTTTCTAGCTTTCTGTTGTTTTTAGAGGAAAAACTGAAAAAAGTAAAATTAAAAAAAAATTAAAAGCTCTTTAAAAAACATCATCACAGCTTTTTTTTTGATTGACCCTTTTTTCGAGAAAAATTCGATTGAAAGTTATTTAAAAATCTGTCCAAACTTTGAGCTCCCTTTTTGCATTTGGTTTGATTTTTTTCGTTTTTCTAGCTTTCTCTTGTTTTCAGAGTAAAAACCTACAGTAAAATTAAAGAGGATAAAAAGCTGTTTGAATAATATTCTTACAGTTTTCTTGGGTTTAACCCTTTTTAACGAGAAAAATTCGATTGAAAGTTTTTTAAAAATCTGTCTAAACTTAGAGCTCTTTTTTGGATTTGGTGGGATTTTTATTCATTTTTCCTACTCTCTATTGTTTTTAAAGGAAAAACTCCAAGAAAAAATATTAAGGACAATAAAAAGCTCTTTAAAAAAACTCTACAATTTTTTTAATTTAACCCTTCTTTCAACGCGGAAAATTCGATTGAAAGTTATTTAAAAATCGCTCTAATCTTTGAGCTTCCTCTTTAGATTTGTTTTGATTTGTTTAAATTTTCTAGCCTTCTGTTGTTTTTAGAAGAAAAACTCAAAACAGTAAAAATTAAAGAAGATAAAGAGCTCTTTAAAAACTACCTGTTGCATTTTTTTGATTCAACCCTTTTTTAAACGTGAGAATTTCGATTGAAAGTACCTTGAAAATCTGTATAAACTTTAATTTTCTCTTTGGGGTTTGGTTCGATTTTTTTTAATTTTTCTAGCCTTCTGTTGTTTTTAGAGGAAAAACTCAAAACACAAAAATTAAAGAGGATTAAAAGCTCTTTGAATAATTCCCTTACAGTTTTCATGGATTTAACCCTTTTTAACAAGAAAAATTCGATTGAAAGTTATTTAATAATCTAGAAAAAACGTGGAGCTCTTTTATGAATTTGGTGTGATTTTCATTCATTTTTCCTACTCTCTATTGTTTTTTGAGAAAAAACTCCAAGAAAAAAAATTAAGGAAGATAAAAAGGCCTTTAAAAAAACTCTACAATTTTTTTTAAATTTAACCCTTTTTCCAACGCGGAAAATTCGATTGAAAGTTATTTAAAAATCTGTCCAAATTTTGAGCTTCCTCTTTGGATTTTTCCATTTTTCTAACTTTCTGTTGTTTTTTGAGGAAAAACTGAAAACATTAAAATTAAAAAGAATAAAAATATCGTTAAAAAACACCATCACAGCTTTTTTGATTAAACCCTTTTTTTCAACGAGATAATTTAGATTGAAAGTTATTTAAAATTCTTCCTAAACTTTAAACTTCCTCTTTAGATTTGGATTGATTTGTTTAATTTTTCTAGCCTTCTGTTGTTTTTAGAGGAAAAACTCAAAACAGGAAAATTAAAGGAAATAAAGAACTCTTTAAAAACTACCTGCTGCGTTTTTTGATTTTACCCTTTTTAAACGTAAAAATTTCGATTGAAAGTAACTTGAAAATCTGTGTAAACTTTAAGCTTCCTCTTTGAGTTTGGTTTGATTTTTTTATTTTTCTAGCCTTCTGTTGTTTTTAGAGGAAAAACTCAAAACATAAAAATTAAAGAGAATTAAAAGCTCTTTTAATATTACCCCTACAGTTTTCTTGGATTTAACCCTTTTTAACAAGAAAAAATTCGATTGAAAGTTATTTAAAAATCTAGGAAAAAGTTGGAGCTCTTTTATGAATTTGGTGGGATTTTCATTCATTTTTTCTACTTTCTATTGTTTTTAGAGGAAAAACTGAAAATAGTTAAATTAAAAAAAATAAAAAGCTCTTTAAAAAACACCATCACAGCTTTTTCGACTAAGCCCTTTTTTCAACGAGAAATTTTCGTTTGAAAGTTATTTAAAAATCGCTCTAAACTTTGAGCTTCCTCTTTAGATTTGGTTTGATTTTTTTTTTAATTTTTCTAGCCTTCTGCTGTTTTTAGAAGAAAAACTCAAAACAGGAAAATTTAAGCTGATAAAAAGCTCTTTAAAAACTACCTGTTGAGTTTTTTTGATTTTACCCTTTTTTAAACGTGAAAATTTCGATTGAAATAAAATTTAAAAATCTGTATAAACTTTAAGTTTCCTCTTTGGGTTTGGTTCGATTTTTTCTAGCTTTCTCTTGTTTTCAGAGCAAAAAACCCCTACTAAGTAAAATTAACGAGGACATAAAAATCTTTAACTTCAAAAACGTTTTTTGATTGAAAGCCACAACTTTAAAACCTGTAAAATTTGCCCTTGGAACTTATTGAATTTGAGCGTGAATTTCATGGGTTTTGAAGTCGAGGATCATTTTTTTTTTTTTCTTTCCTATATGAAATCGTCTTGCTGTCGGCTTGACTTGGTCGTGAATCGTTTATTTATTTATTTTTTTTTTTTGTAACTTTAAATGTGCCTCATGATAATTTCAATATTTCTCAATTCGTCTGCGTTGTCGCGCACCGGCTACAAGAAGTCGTGTTCTTCTTTTTCGCATTCGAGACTGACCGCAAGTTCACGTTGCCGATTGAAATAAATGCAAGGCACAAAGCACAAAGAGTGCACACACACACACACACAAATGTGCCGACTTTGGACACGCCGAAGAACGAGCGAATAATGAGCCAACAGAAGAATCGTTATTATCGAACAAGGATAAACCACCATTGTACCATTGCATATATATATATATATGTACAATATTTTAATAAGTAGTTAGGATCGCGATATCTTCTCTTCTCCCACACATCAACAACAAAAAAAAACCAATAAAATGCAAAGGGAACTTCACCTCACAACCCCTCGATTTATTCTCACAGGAGAGAAAAGCATCCGTCGAGTTCATTGATCATCGCATCCATGCAGCATCGCGTAAAAATCGCGAGACTTGCTCTGAATCACATGTCGCATGCAAATAATTCGCGTCAATATTCACTTAACCTTCGAGTGCACTACAATGTAATAGCAACAACAATAGTAATGCCAAAGACAGTTTTTTTTTTTTCCCTCCCCTTTACATTTACATACTAACGAACTAATATGTTAAACAAACATCACAACTCACCAAACAAACAAATAAAAATGTCGCTTTCGCTTCGTGGAATTTTCTTTTTGTCATTCGATCATTCGTTCATTCCCAAGTCTTAAACGTAAATGTTAATGGCATCCAATGTAAACATTTCTATTATTGAATAACGCGAGGTTTCGCAAGTATCCTGTCGACACGTTTTAATGCAACAGCACGTGCTGTATGCAATTATGAAAACTTTAAGAGTCCTCAGGACTAGGCCTCAAAAAAAAAAAAAAAAATTTAAAATGATTAAAAATTCACTTTCAAGAGCTTTTCAACAAGCATTTTAAAATTTATTAAAGCTACCGAATTACTCGCTAACGATTTAAAAAAAAAAACATTTATATTCACCGTAACAGCGTCTCGATTCAACCTCTCATCATCACCAATAAAATTTAAATTTATGCCTCATTTCATTGATATAATTCACGTAATTTAATGTCCATTAGACGCGACCAGTTGATATACTCGTATAATCAAATCACCTCGATCAACTTTTTCTCCCAATCTTCCATCATCATAATGTGCACTTGAGCAATATTTCTTCATTTCCCATCGTTAAAATCGTTATAAATATATAAATGAAGCGATAACCTACTACTCGTATGCGTTATAGGCCGACTCAAAGAAACCTTTTTTTGTTGTTATGTACGATTTTTATATGACATAAAGGTGATGATAGCAATAATCGTAATTATATTAACCGTTGAATTGACTAAATGCATTGATAAGGTGAAATAATTTACATAAAAATCGGCTCTCGATATAAAGATTCATAAAATGTTCAAGACAAGTCTTAAGAAGATATAAATATTTGAGATATTATTTACAGGAACAGCGTGACCACACGGTGTGTCACAAGTTTTTCTTCGTTCTTGACTTAAATACTGATTAGATTAGCTAATACTATATTTAATATAAGATAAAATTAAAATTTTAATTTTAATTATTCTCTATCCAGATCTTTACATAATACAAAACAAAGTTGCTCCCGCTGTCTGTCTGTTCGCTTAGATCCTTTAAACCACAAAACGGATTTTAATGCAGTTTTCAGCAATTGATAGAGTGATTCAAGACGAAGGTTTTTAGGTATATTACATCCATATTATAGTAGAGAAAAGTCGTAAAATTCAAAGATTTATAATGTGAGGTTATAATCAACATATTTTTGTGCACTTCCATCACAAACGCTGGCTAAACCTTACGATAGATCAAACTTATATGCGGCAAAATTGTGTATCTTAACAAGATTGATAAAAAAGTCCTCGACGGTATGTGTCTATCTCTTAAGGATAACCCACAAGAACCATTTTTATATTTCACGTATTACAAAAAAATTATTGGTTATTTACCAAGCTATTTTAAACAATACAATATTATTTCTTTTCCAATTAAACACCTGAGATACGTTGTGCATTTTATGTAGATCAAAATTACCCTTTACAGCATTTTATAAAAATAAATATCTTAGAAGATATCACAGATTTAAAAACAGTTGACAGAGCGACTGGATATTGTACATCGTAAGTAGTGTCTGTTTTATTGCTATCTTTTTCTTATAAATATAAAAATGTTATGTTGGTCTTTATTTAGGGAAAAAACTCGAAAAATTCCACACCAATTAGGTATGTAAGGTACATGTACTTTTAAAAGAGTACGGTTGGTCACCTTACATAAGATAACAAAACAAGTGAATCCTACAGGAACCGTGTATTTTCGTAATATCTTCGGGAAGTTTTGTTAAAATTCGTGAAATAGCATTTTAACGCATTTTCCTCAAGAAGGCCAATTTGACCAATTTTACACAGTAACGAAAGAAAATTTCTACAAAGTTTAAATTAAAAAATCGACAAAATTCACTAGAAAATAAATATTATGAATTTCAATTAAGACCCGATAAAATTAATAATTCATTTTTTTTTTTAGTATTTGAATTTCTTTATTGCTCATTGTCGAAGATATTAATTAGAAATGAACGTATAAAAATAAAAAAAAAACATTTTTAAATAATTAACAATTACTTAACGGAACTAATTTGAATGAAGTTTTGTTAAAGATACCTCAGATCTTAACGTGTTGAATACGATTTACTCTAAAAAAAGGCACGGTTCCTGTAGGATAGTTACGAATCTATTCTACTAAAATAGCTGAACGGTTATAAATGACATTTGAAATGAAAAATTTTCAAGTCTAAATGAACATTTTATATTTAAAATTGTAATGAACCTGTAAGATAGCTAATATCTCTTCCTAGAAAAATAATTTTAAGGATTTTGATGAACTTACTTTGGTTCTAAAGTCAAAAAGTATCTATCATCTTTTTCTGTCAAAGTAAATTAATTTTTAAATTTCGTTGTGAAAGTAGGGAATCAATTAATCAATCAACTAAAACTAGGTACTCTCAGCAAAGCGAGCGGGTATCAGCTAGTTTAAAGTATAAATGTTAAATTTTCAACATTGAAAGATATGACCAATTTGATATGACAATTAAATGAATAAATACTTCAAGTGTGAAACAATTACATTTTACATTTTACAAAATTAAATGGTGTGACCACATGGTGTGTCACAGGTTTTTCCCTCCCATAACTTATTAATTCATTTAATTGAATTATATATTGAAGTCATAATTCGATAAAACTATGAAAGTTCGGAAGAAATTTAGACATTTATACTTTAAATTAAGGATAAAGAATTTAATTTAAATTTTGACTAGGCAACAGCGTGACCATAAGGTGTGTCACAATTTTTTTTTTTCAGTTTTTTCTTATATTAAATATGGTAATTTTTAAACTATTTGAAGACTGCAGCATCTCGGAAAGATGGACATAACGTCTGGTGAGATAGCAATGACAGCCCCTAGGTAGGTGCTGGCTTTCTTTAATGATCCCCTAGTTAATACAGAGGGTTACATCACAATAGACCTCATTGGTTGCAGTGATTAAGGGAAAAAACATCCTAAGATTTGTACAACGAAAAAAAAACTATTTGAAAGTTATTAAGTCAAAAATCAAGAAAAGTGTGACCTACCATGTGGGTCACATCTCTTGATATAACAAAGTTAAAAGAATTGTTTTTAAGGTTACACTAACTACTATGGTCATTAGCAACCGGCAAATCCGAAAATCCATGAAAAAATCTTGGGCTTTCATTGGGATTCGAACCCAGGAAAAAATATCTGAAGACTAATTAAAAATTGTGACCGTTTTGAAAATTCGAACTTTCTCATAACGATACAGATAAAGAAAACACCACCAGAAAGCTTTTTGCATTTTGAAATTGGTTTGAATTTCGATTTTGAATTTAAAAACCCAAAATTGTTAAGCATAACACATCCGTGATAATTCGATTTTGAGAATAGAAGATGTTGGCTTATCTCGCACCATCGACAAGCGTGATAAATCGCCTCTTTCATTATCATCAGATTCTCGAAATGCACGATAGGCGAGAGAACATACCAAACAAATACAATACAAAAAATCTTCCACTTGCCTCTCATCGTTTATTTTCCTCTGCTCATTGCGCTTCATTTCGATTCAATTTTTGCCGGACAATGAAACTTTTCTTTTCCGATTATTACTATCGACAGATGTGAAATGAATCAAATCGAAATTCCCCTTTATATCTATAGGTACAATATTACATATGTTCGAATATGCGATCAATTCATTGCATCTTTTCAGCAAGTTCATCGCCATTAATGCAATTTATCGACCCTATATATATTATCGGGAAAACGACACAATGTCCAGTTATCGGACACATCGTGTACAGCTCAGAGCAAAACCTTACCGAATTTCGATCATGAAAATAAAATGCAATTGAGTGCAAGGTGCATAATTTGTTTGTTTTGCGTCGAGAAAATGATTAGCGAGTGTTGCTCCGTAGCTATCACGCGCACAAAAGGGCTTTGAATTTGCATCGTCGATTCGCATAGAAATTCTCTTGATTCTCTTGAGAACGACCCATCGCGTCGTCGTCATAGAAATGCCTGCGAGGGAGACGAGATTTTATTGCAGACAAACGTTTCGATGAGACTCGAGACACGACGTCGTCTTGGGCTTCGCCTCCTAAATGCACTTTGACGCATTGCTGCCGTCATGATATTTACATTGTATTTGCATTTTTATCTCCACTAAGTGCTTGCAGCAAAAAAAAGCTCGTCTTGCGACGAACGACAAGGGGATGAAACGTAGACAGGGTTGAAAACAAACCAAAGAACTATTTTTCATTAAAGGCCATCAACTCTAACTCATTCTTTGTCCTAACTATCAATAATAATCTTATCCATCCTTACTAATATTATAAACGTGAACGTTTTTAAGAATGGATGTTTGTTGCTCTTTCACTCAAAAAGTACTAAACGGATCTGGATAAAATTTGGCATAGATCTAGATTATAATCCGGTTTAACACATAGTATACTTTTTATCCAGAAAAAATTTACGGTTTCCGTGGGATAGATTTTGTTTTTTACAGAGCTAGAGATAAACTTTCTTTTTTATAATGTGGTAGTTTAGGGGTCAGAGAATGATATTGGTTACTTCTTGTATTGGAATAATGAATGGTTCCCATTGGATAGTAAAACAAGAATGTATTCTATAGGAACCGCGTATTTAAAAGCAGTTTCATTAAAATCCACGAACTAGAGTCTTAACTCATTTTCCTTGAGAAGATTTGGTCTACTTTTTATTCAGGAAAGATGTACTATTCCCGTGGGATAGATATGTTTTTTATTTATCTCAGAGTTAAAGATTGATATGATTTTTGCAATGTGGTAGTTTGGGGGAAAATGATATAGCTTTTTTTAAGGGTAGAATAACGCATAATTCTCATGGGATGGTAAAACAATTATACCCTACAGGAACCGTACATTTAAAAAGTTTCGGTCAAGTTCGTGAAATAGAATTTTAACGCATTTTTCTCAAGAAGGCCTGATCAATTTTACACAATAAAACGAAAGAAATCTCTACAAAGTTTAAATGAAAAAAGTAACAATTTTTACTGGAAAATAAATATGAATTTCAATTTAATATACGATGAAATTAATAATGATTTTTTTTTAAATATTTGAATTTTTTTATTGTTCACTGTCGAAGATATTAATTAGAAATAAACGTATTGAAATAATAAAATAAAAATTTCAAAAAATTAACAATTACTTAACGGAACGAATTTTAATGAAGTTTTGCTAATGATTCGGTAGGATAGCTACTAATCTATTCTTTTAAGGGAACATCCATTAATTACGTGAGGCGTTTAGGGGCCGATGGGGTCGAGCTGAATCTCATCTAATCTTACTTTGGAGAAAGGGAAGGTCTGGCCAATATCGCGTATTTTTTTGTTTTGAAAAATATCACATTCGATTGCGGGTTGGGGGAATGATATATGTCAAATCTCAGGACATCTTACCAGAGGGGAGGGGATGAGATTTCAAAAATCACAAAAAACGCCTCGCGCAATGAATAAACGCCCCTTAAAATAGCTGAACGGTTTTAAATAACATTTGGTATGAAAGATTTTCAAGTCCTAAAGGAAAAAATACAGGTACATTTTTATTGAAAATCGTATAGAAGCTGATGTGAGATAGCTAACATCTCTTTCTTGAAAAGTAGTTTTTACGAATTTTGATGAAATTTCTTTGGATCTAAAGTCTGAAAGTATATAACATTTTTTCTGTCAAAATAGATTTTTTTTTATTTCGCTATGAACGTAGAAAATCTTTTAATCAATCAATTAAATTTAGATACACTCAGCGAAGCGGGCGGGTATCAGCTAGTCTAACCTAAAAATGCCTAATACAAGACAGTTACACTGTCGAGTGTCCGACGTAAGCAATTTAAAGTGTCCACCCTAAACCTAATCAATCAACCCTTCCCCCACATTTTAGTTATTCAAATAAAACTTTATATAATCAAGAATGTAATTCCCCTGGTTGAGTTGAAAGCAATGTGAAGAATTTTCAACAAATCAATTTTCGTATTAAAAACCCGACGTGTATTGAGGCGTAATCGTTATGGACGTAACAATGCCAATTAATCATGTGCATACGACGTGCATTTTTGTGCGAAGTGCACAAGCAAAAAAAAAACCTAAAAGAACAACGAATTATATGCACTCGCATAAAATGGCAAGAAACGCGTGAATCACATATTTATCATTCTTATAAAATTAACGTCGTTTTTTGCATCCGAACAACCTGTAATACTCGATGCAACCAAGTGCATATTATGTACACGCGCAAAAAAGTCCAGTAAAAATTAAGTGGCGTCATTGAAATTTTTATTCTTAATATAGAAGTTTATTATCGTTGAAATTCTTTCGAAAGAAAATGAAAGGTACGATGAAAAATTCTTTGCTTCTCCGGTTAAATGGTTCTTTTGCCATTGCACTGCAATTAGAAAAAGGCCTCGTACATACAGCAGCTTTGATTGATTTAATTAAATTGTCTCATTTTTTTTCTCTTTACAAATTTTTAGCGGCTATTTAATTAAATTTTTATCAATCGAAAAAATCTGCATCAAGTTTGCACCATTTAATTTCTTGAATGTAACGGTTTGGACCATTAAAATTTTACCTGTTTGTCCACCAAGGTATATGTACCGAACCGATTTGCATTAATTGCATTTCCTTCAGTAACGGTCTGTAATGATAAACGATTTGATGAAATAAATCGATATGTGTCCTAATTGATCGTTCAAAATCTTCATTACATGAATCCTGTTATTGAGAGGGATGCATTTGTTGCATGTATTGATGAGCACTGTTAGAAAACGAACGGAGAGTCGTTCGAGTGGAATCTGGGCAAAGTGGCGAGTTGGCGCTGGTCAAACTGGAATCACGAGTTCGCGGATGTTCAATTCCTCATCCGGTCACTGACTCCACGTCGTCTTCTTCTTCTTCTTCTTCTTCGTCTTCGGCACATTTTGTCTTTCGTTTCTTTTTCGTGGCTCTCACTGCTATTGTTGTTACCCAGAGTAGCAGCCGTCGATGACAATGTGGCCTCGTCGCAATTGCAACTCACTCACGACATATTGTCCAATATATATATATATATATATATATAAATATGTCTTCGCATCTTGTCGCTACGGATGCAGCCTCGCTATCAGCGATCAGCCATCGTGTTCAACACCCAAACATCATCCACTTCATGTCGTGTCATTCATGTCATTATTAACAACAATATAAATATTCCATTAACAATATGAAACGTTGTTACACCAACATACTCTAGTTAAGTACACATCTTCATTCATCAAATCAATGGTAAAAATGTCTCTTTTGCTACAGTAAAAAATCATCCCCTAATAATTTCATAGTTGTACGAAATGTAATTGCCCAGGGCCTTGTTTAATCCAAAAATACTTAAAGTTTTCACCATACTATATTGATTTGAAAAAATTCAAAAAGTACTTTCGGTTACTACAAAAAAAATCAATAAACTCTAATAATAATCTCTCTTCTTCAACAGTAAAAAATCAGCCCCTAAAAATGTCATTGTTGTACGAAAGTTAATTCCCCAGGGCCTTGTTTCAATTCGAAAATACTTACATTTTCACCATATTATTATGCTGATTTGAAAAAATTCAAAAAATACTTTCGGTTACTACGAAAAAAATTGTATAAATTCTAATAATAATCCCTCTTTTGCTACAGTAAAAAATCATCCCCTAAAAATATCATCGTTGTAGAAAATGTAATTTCCTTGGACCTTGTTTCAATCCGAAAATACTTAAAGTTTTCACCATATTATTATGTTGATTTGAAAAAATTACAAAAAGTACTTTTGGTTACTACGAAAAGAAATTCTATAAATTCTTATATCAATCTCCTTTTTGCTACAGTTAAAAATCATCCTCTAATAATTTCATAGTTGTACGAAATGTGATTGCCCAGGGCCTTGTTTCAATCCAAAAATACTTAAAGTTTTCACCATACTATATTGATTTGAAAAAATTCAAAAAGTACTTTCGGTTACTACAAAAAAAATCTTTAAATTCTAATAATAATCTCTCTTCTTCAACAGTAAAAAATCAGCCCCTAAAAATGTCATTGTTGTACGAAATTTAATTCCCCAGGGCCTTGTTTCAATTCGAAAATACTTACATTTTCACCATATTATTATGCTGATTTGAAAAAATTCAAAAAATACTTTCGGTTACTACGAAAAAAAAATCTATAAATTCTTATATTAATCTCCTTTTTGCTACAGTTAAAAATCATCCCCTAAAAATATCATCGTTGTACAAAATGTAATTGCCCAGGGCCTTGTTTCAATCCAAAAATACTTAAAGTTTTCACCATATTATTATGTTGATTTGAAAAAATTCCAAAAAGTACTTTCGGTTACTACAAAAAAAAATTCTATAAATTCTTATAATAATCTCTCTTTTGCTACAGTAAAAAATCATCCCCTAAAAATTTTATGATTGTGCGAACTGTAATTCCCCAGGGGCCTTGTTTCAACCCGAAAATACTTAAAGTTTTCACCATAATATTTTTATGTTGATTTGAAAAAATTCAAAAAGTACTTTCGGTCACTACATTTTTTTTAAATGTCATATTGAGTTGAATTGATGTAATGTTTTCCCTTTTTTGGTTGGTGCGTTTTTTTTTGTGTGTGTCTTTCGACTCAGAGCTGTTTTTGTTTTAATGTCAAATCGAAATCGAAAGGTCAAACTTACCGGCCGATAAATCTCGAGCACATTGAAGGAGAACAATTGCGAACAGACAGAAGGCGACATGAGCACCCACGCTTTGCGAGGGACTGCGCCCCCACTGCAACGTCGCCATTACCTCAACGTCCAAAAAAAAAAACACGTTCTGGCTCACTTTCCTCGGAGGACCACAGGCTTCTGTAAAAAACACCAAACATTCAATTAAAAATTTAACAAAAAGATCAAGGAGCAATTTTTTCTTCATCTAGGCTAATTACATTCATTTTCAATATTCCACCTTGAAAAAAATCATCATCATTGATTCGAACAACAGGAAATCCCCAAGATGCATATGCGTTTATGTAAAAGTCTTTTAATGCACTTATAAATATGCAGTGTCTTAATGAAGTAAAGTACGATTAGTTTTCGTTTCATTATCGCTCAAGTCTATATTATACGAGGCATATATTAAGTTATGAATGAGTGCACTTAAATCAAGATTGAATTATGCAACAATTATAAACTTATTAGATGCAACCACATTTAAAAAAAACAAAAGATTAAAGTTGATGACTAAGAACATTAAAAGAAATAAAAAGATTCCATTTTTTTATTAATTGTAATTCCCCTGGCTTTAAAATTGTTTACTTTTTATTCAAACAGGTGGGATATAGTAAGAGAGAAGTATTTTATCTTCAATTTTGTAGATCATAAGAAAGTTTGTAGTAGAAAAGAGATTATAATCCAAATTGCATCAAGAACTTGATCAAAAAGAGGCTGCCTCCCCAACTGGCTGGGGTCGTTGAAGCCAATCTAACTAACAGACGATTTAAAGGAAGATTAAAGGATGCGGTGTCAAAATTCCGCCAAATAAAATCTGGGGTTCCACAAGACAACATCCTCGGAGCAACCCTATATACGTCAGATATACCCGCTACGGACGACATCACAATGGCTACCATTGCAGATCACATGGATGTCCTCGCATGCGACCACTGCCCACTGGGGGCCATCAAAAATCTCTAAGTCTCACTAAATGCACTCCTAGAATGGTTCTACCCATGGAAAATAAAAATCAAGTCAGTTCATGTGACTTTCACAACCAGGAGAGATACTTATCCTCCAGTTTTCATGAACAACAGCCAAATCTACCAGGCGACGAAGGTCAAAGATCTTGGAATTCACTTGGATCGACACCTCACATACCGGAAGCACATATCCATGAAGCGTCAACAATTTGGAATCAGACTGAGAGAATTAAAGTGGCTGTTACGGTAAGGATCGCAACTGTTCCTGGATTGTAAGCTAGTTATCTATACAGCCGTTCTAAAACCGGTCTGGACGTATGGAGTCCAACTTTGGGGAAGGACTAGCAGCTCCAGTATTGACAACATATAGAGGTTTCAGTCCAAGGTGTTGCGACTAATTGTCGATGTCCCATGGTACATCACCAACAGGGACATCCATAAAGACCTGGACATGGCTACCATCTGGGAGGAGGCAGCCAGGTTCAGTTTTAAATACTTCAGGTGTCTTTTATGAAACTCCCTATCAGTTAAAAGAAATATAAGTACTTTATAATTATACATATACATATACAGTCTATATGTATATACGAATTCCCAACCGTCATCCCAGTACCGTTCTTATTCGAATTTTCCCATAAAAAAGTTTCAAATAAAAAATGTAGGTATCAATGAGTATAAAAACTACGGAAAGTTTAAAGAAAATCGTTAGAGCCGTTTTCGAAAAAAATTGAAAAAACTCCTAGAATAAAGTGGAGCTTCTGGTTAACCTATTTTAGCCAAAAACTTCGCGGCACAACTAGATATAATATGGAGGCAAAATGCAAAGTTTGGTGTAATTTGGAAAAAGCTTTCCATACGATATGGCTGTCACACACAGACATGTTTCTAAAAGCCACTTTTTTGGACTCAGGGGACCTCAAAACATGTATTTCCGGTAAAAGCTAAAATTCAAAAATTCGATCGATCACAATACTTCTTTTCCTATATAGTAGTAAAAGAAAGTAAAAAATCAAGAACTTAGTACAGAAATAAATATAAGGGTTCCACAAAGGCTTCAGTGCAAGACTGCGAACCCTGCTTGGAAAAATAAACGAAACCAATGTTGGATTACGTTTTGTTGGGTGTTTCGTTGGGCTTTCATGCGCGCAAAAGGGAATCGTGCATTCAAATCACTTTCTCGTGACGAGAAAATTGACGCAGAAAATGAAAAGTTTTAGGTCAAAACGTTTTTCCACACTCAAGCCTCGGTCACGGTGAAGATTTTTAATTATCTTCCACCGCAATAGCGTGCGTCTGCACCTCCCTACCACCTTCTTCATGTAACAATCCGAAATAGAACGCAAAAAATTCACTTCTCAGGTGTCAACAACCTGTAAAAAAATGTATCAATCAAATGTGAATTAACTTGGGCTCTCATCGAACAAATTGATAATAAATCCCGAAAATGAAGGCCTCTTCATGTGGATGACCATTCATCAAGGGTCAAATCACGTGGAATTACCATGCAGACACATATAAACAGAAAGTTTGATGATCTATCTGTCGATATATTTTAACAATCTCATCGAGAAGATTTTCTGATTATTTTTCAGCCAAAATTTTGCCGTGTCATTCGCAGCCAATTTCCTCTAGGTACTCAATACTGTTAATCTCGAGACACTGTCTCTTTGTCTCGGCTTTTTTCCGTCCTCACCATTCACAAGTGTTATTAAGTTGGTGAAAACCCGTTAGAGCATCGTCTCTTTTTGCATACGATAAGTCGATAAATTTTGAGCGAGTCCAAAAAAAAAAAAAAAAAAAAAACATTTCCTCAAGTTTGACTAAAACGTAAGAAAAAAAAAGGTGGTCAACATTAAAATTACATGATCGTAAAATGTCCGTTTATCGCAATGGAATGTCTGTCTCGCAACTGGCCTCATCCATTTCTTCTTTATTTATTATTATAATTGCTCGCATATATATGAAGAAACGCGAAGACTACGTGAAAAACGCAACAGTTTTCTCCCGATTGGAGGAAGCAAGAAATGATAGAAAGAAAGAAAGAAGGAAAAAAAACGGTTCCGTGGGAACCATTTGAACTGAACGTTTTTTTGCGCAAATGGTCAATTTCATGAACACATTCTCTCATTTGTGCCATTTACGCCCGTTTGCATTATTTCATATTCCGCGAGCATCGAACATTTTTCGTTATGAAATCGGCATTCAAATGAGCCTTCGTCGTTGTCATGTTGCATCACCCGTTGGGTTGGAAATTTGTCTCGGAAAAATGGGGTCTTGGAAAACGCGACGCGTCGATCAACTTGAACTTGAACCGGGCGAGCTCTTGGTGGAGAGTTGCACTCTCTGTCAAGGCCTCGTCGAAGGCTCGTTAAACGAGTCGTTTATTATAGTGACACGATAATGTTGTAGCGCCTGGCCCAGAAACAGCTAAATTTAAATGTTATGTATCGTACGAAGTTTCTGGCACGCGAGTCGAATAAATTTTTTTTTTAATCAATATGCATCACTAATCCAAAGAAGACTTATTTGAAAAAAAGATTTTTACAATTGATATTATTAACATCGAAAGAATTCGAGTTATCTGAGATAATATCCTCAAGCTCTAGTGGCTTGAGGAAATACAAAAAAAAATTGGTTGTCTGTAAAGTCGGTTTACGGACGATAGTTTTACGTGATAACGTCATCAAGAACACCTAATTGATGAAAAATGGCGTACTTTTATGAATTGAATTATTATCACTGAATTATCATTACTTTGTATTATACAAAGGAGTTAATTGAAAATTAACAATTTTTTACTTTCTTTTACTACTATATAGATAGTAAAGGAAGTATTGTAATCGGGTCGAATTTTCGAATTCGAGCTTTCACCGGAAATACATGTTTTGAGGTCCCCTGAGTCCAAAAAAGTGGTTTTTAGAAACATGTCTGTGTGTGTGTCTGTGTGTGTGTGTGTGTGTGTGTGTGTGTGTGTGTGTGTGACAGCCATATCGTATCGAAAGCTTTATCCGAATTTCACCAAACTTGAAATCTGGCCTCCATATTATACCTAGTTGTGCCGCGAAGCTTTTGGTTGACATCGGTTAACCGAAAGCTCCACTTTACTCTTGGCGTTTTTGAGCTTTTTCAAGTTTTTTCGAAAATGGCTCCAACGATTTTCTTTAAACTTTCTACAGTTTTTAGACTCATTAGTGGCTACAACTTTTATTTGAAACTTTTTCCTGGGAAAATTCGAATAAGGACGGTTCTGGGGTTAAGGTTGGAAATCCGTATACTTTTATGTACATATAAGCTATATAGTGTATAAATATTACTTTCTTTTACTACTTACTAGTAAAGGTAGTATTGTAATCGGATCGAATTTTCGAATTCGGGCTTTCACTGGCAATACATGTTTTGCGGTCCACTGAGTCCAAAAAAGGGGTTTTTAGAAGCATGTCTGTGTGTGACAGCCATATCGTATCAAAAACTTCATCCGAATTTCACCAAACTTGGAATCTGGTCTCCATATTATACCTAGTTGTGCCGCGAAGCTTTTGGTTGAAATTGGTTTACCAAAAGCTCTACTTTACTTTTGGCGTTTTTGAGCTTTTTCAATTTTTTTCGAAAACGGCTCCAACGATTTTCTTGAAACTTTCTATAGTTCTTAGACTCATTAGTGGATACAACTTTTATTTGAAACTTTTTCCTGGGAAAATTCGAATAGAGGTGGTTCTGGGGTGAAGGTTGGGAATTCGTATATACATATAGCCCGATAGGTTGTATGCATATAGTTCTATTTATATGTATTGTTACAAAGTGCTTATATTTGTTTTAACTAACAGCGAGTATTTTCATAAATGAAAGTAAAAGAAAGTAGTGTGACGCCTCGCACCAGATATTTCAAAATGAAATCAGACTGAAAATTATGAAAGAAAAAATCAATTAAATCTCATTAAGTAAAATGTAAAAGAAAAACACAAAACACGTTGTCTTAGGTAAGGGCATCAACTATCGATATATCAAAAAATCGATAGTTGATATTTATTTCCAAATATCAAATTCGATATTTTTTTTAAAGAACTTTATTATATTTTATAATAATTATAATTTATTCCACTTATAGTTATTGTAAATTTCTCAAGTAATCGCGTTTTGAGATAAAAATATAGATATATCAAAGTATCGATATTTTTAACTCTGCATCTATCGATATTGCTTGTAAATACCGATATATTTTATACATTTACCCATCCCTACGTTGCCTAGGATTCAACAATAATATAGTGCCTCTCTATCACTTGTATCGCGTTCTCGCTTGCACGCACAGGTTCAAATGTAGGTAACGTGACAAAATGGCCGAACTTTTTCAGACTTGTTGTCGTAGTTCATCAATTTATAAGACGTTATCACATCAAAAATGTTTGATTGATTCCATTGCAATTATTGCAATTAAGTGAAAATTTTAGACTCCCAAATATTTACTCAAAACCCAGTACCCAAATACGATTTAAAAAATGAAAGCTTTTAGATTTATTTAAAAATTTATTTATAGACCAGGGTAAATAATTTTTGAACCGAAAAAAATTTATAGTCGAATGAAACCCATTGGAAAAGAAAGAGAATATTACAAAAATAAAAGGAAAAATAAATTACGGTTCATCTGAGGTGGGGAAGTGGAAAAGGGGGTGTTTTTAAGGATAGACACGGTTTATCTCGATTTCCGACAAAACTACAAATCCTATAGAAAATATTTTTATAGCAAAGTTGTAGATAATAAGTACATCTACAACTTTTGTTCTAACACTTTTTTCACATAACCTCAAAATTTATGTGAAAAATTCAAATTACCAAGTTTTTGGGCTTACATAAAAAAAAAATTTACACATAATTTGGTGAAAACTTACCTTTTAATGTCCCAAACACAGTGCAATTTTTTTGATTTAAATATTTATTTTTTTACCTCATTTTGACTTAATATCGAAAAACCACCATAATTTTCAATCGAAAATTCTCACGTCAAAACATCTGAATTTTTTAAAAAGTCGGTGAGCTTTTTGTTTATTGAAACCTCTACTTTTTGATGGTCAAAAAAATATATACATTTCAATATTAAATATTCTCAGAAAATGCAATATTTAAAGTGAACATTTTAATAAATTGCTCAAAATTGTACATAATACAAATTTGTTGTTCGTAACACAATTTTGAACAATTTATTAAAATTTATACTTTAATTATTGCACCATCAAAAAGTAGAATTTTCAACAAACAAAAAGCTCACCAACTTTTTAAAAAAATCAGATGTTTTGACGTGAGAATTTTCGATTGAAAATAAGGGTGCTTTTTCGTTATTAAGTCATTAAGTATAAGGTGAAAAAATTAATATTTTAAATAAAAAAAATACAGTGTTTTTGAGAGATTAAAAAGTAAGTTTTCACTAAATTTCGTGAAATTTTTTTTTCTTAAAGATATCCTTAAAAACACCCCCCTTTTCCACTTACCCACCTCAGATCGACCGTAGTTTATATTTCCCTTCATTTTTGTTATATTCTCTTCTAATTTTTTTCACTTTTTACCAATTTCAAAGACTAAAAGCACTGGTCTATTAGAGCCTTTTCCAAATTTCTCTTTCGTTTCATAAATATTTATGCAAGACCCAAAATATAGTTGAAAAATTGAAACCATGGATTTGGTCATGAACTAAAACTAACTCCTGGAAAATAAACATTTTCTATAAAAATTTCTTTAATTATTTTAACAATATTCTAAAATAAGGTAGGTCAAAATTAAAACAAAAACTTTTACGGGATATATTTTCCAGTGGTTCAACGACTTAAAAATGATAAAAATTGAACGAAAATCTATAAAGAAATTCGAAGAAAATTTTTTTAAAAATATTTCCCTACATCTGAATTCCATTTCAACCTGTCACACCCTGACTTCAGACTATATAGAGGCATTAAAAGAATCAGACTCCACAAGGCTCAATCGGAGTTTCAAAAGTTCGACTTGGGTATGACTATCATTGTACAGTAGATAAAAGTCTAACAATAAGACCCGAGTTGGTAATCTTATTGCCAGTAGAATGACGACGTTTTGTCTTGGAGACTTTTCTCAAAAGCCCGTTTTTGGTTCGTGAAATGTGTGGACTAAAATAAAATACGCGACCTTTTGCTATATATTGTAGCTTTCTCATGCCCTCTGATGTATGCTCAGCATTCTTATCTTTTAGTAGCCTCGCCTATGTTACCGTTAAAGTGCATATAATCCCGTTATTTCATGAAATGACTAAATGAACAACCACTAAAGTTTTAAATGGGAAACCGGAAGTTGATAGAAGAGGACATTTTTCACAAACCCCCCCCGCAAAGACTTATATATTGATATTTATAAAAATTGCTGAAAATCGTTTTTCATCAACGAATTTTTCATAAAGTCAAACCGCCTGATCTGACGCAAAACTTGAAGAATTTTCACCCTCTAAAAATGATAGATATGAAACAGGTGGTTGTTGGTATTAATGTTAAGAAAGAGCTTTAGTTCATATGCCCCTTGGTTTTCCCTCTGTTTGCCTGAATTTTTCATTTGCCTGATTAGAACCCCTAGGATTTTGACTGAAGACGGTGTTTTCAAACAGGTTAAAAACATTTCTTTACCCGGTTAGAGCTTAAGATAACTTTTTCATGAGAAAATATTGAGAATTTACTTTTCGTTCCATCAGAAATTCGTTCAAAATCAGTTAAAGCTTTGATAAAAGACGCAAAATTGAAATTTTTTCTTTAATCATCTTTTGCAGTTAAACATTGAAGTCTTGACCAAAAAATGTTTGAAGCTCTGAACAAAATTCTTTAGCCAACAACTTGAGCGTCGTTGTTTTTAAGACACATCAAGAAAAACCACAATCGAACAATTTTCAATAACTTTTTTTATCTCATATCTCTTTGGTAGATGAAGAAACGCAAACACTTGTAATATATACATATTAAAAACATTTTACAATGTTAACGATTGTAACGTTATACTGTTACTAATAACCTGCATAACGTTCCATACAAGCAACCACAAAAATAAATTAAAAGTGCTCGCGAAAAAAATAATCATAATAAAAATTTTGAAATTCCACCATAATATTGTCTTTGATCATAAACGTAAAGTATTTTTAAGTTGAAGATTTTAAATTTTTTCTTTGACCAAAATTTTACCCAATGGATTTTTCAATAATCAACAGCGATCGATCTAATTTTTAATCAGTTTCACTCACATGTAAGCTGGAATATTGCCAATTTTGGGTTCGATATTACTTCTGAGCTTATCTTATAGGCTAAGATGCGACGATTATTTATATATCAAATTAAATTTTTTTCTTTCAGTGTATGATGATATATGGGTGCCAAGTTAAAAGTGCCCGCAAATAAGCGAAACTAGCTGTTCAAGATGAGATAGAGTGAGGGAGAGTTAACGAGATGCGACATTTGTCAAACAAGAACAGCGAGTGCTTCCACTCCAAGTTTTATCTCGATCTATTAAAGAGATATTTTAGTCTAGAAATTTGAAAAATCGATTTTTATTTTCTTTCACATTCTTAACGTTTAAACCTTTAAGAATATGCCCGTAAGAAGATTTTTCAAAATTTTAATTATTTTTGGACCAGGAATCGCTGATTAAAAAATTTAAGTATTAACTTCCATTGTATGGTCACTGGATGTAACTTTACCCGAAACTTTAAACGCGTTTTTCTCGAAACTACTTTTTTCGATGCGGTCGCTCCAATATCTCAAGTTCCAATCAGCCGATTTACTTGAAATTTGGCATTAAAATTCTTTAAATATCTTTCTATCGTATGGACCAACAAAAAATTAAAATTTTAAATTTGTAATATTTTTAAAAAATTTGACAAAGTTAAAAAATTAGTGAAAAAATCGACCTTTATTTTCGAGTAGCCGCCATTTTATAAAAAAATGTTTTTTCTCAGTTTTGTAGGTTCATACGATAGTGACATTCGTACTTATCAAATATCCATCATTGTTTTATTTTTTAAATGACCACAAGGGTAGAAATCATGGCGACGAGAACACAGCCTTTTTTTCCCCCTCTACTTCAAGGGCGCATAACTCATTAAAATTTTTTTTTTTTATATTAATTTTATGTACTCTCTGAATATAAATAAACAAATGATAAAAAAATGGATGGTAAAAATATCAAGTGCTTTTTTATTATCAATTGCCAAAAAACGCTCGAAATTCGGGCCTCTAGACTAGAATACCCCCTTAAGGCACGCAAAGGGTTGAAAAATTGGCAAGGCTAGTATTCGTATTTCTTGTCTACAAAATGTCTCTGTACATTCTCTCACGTTATCTTTAATTTAAAACATCTTTAACAACTATTTTCGCTCATTTGCGGGCACTTTTAAATTGGCACCCTTATATCATCAGACACAGAAAAAAAAGCTTTAATTTGATATATTAATGATACAGCTACATTATGGGTGTAGCATTCATGCAGCCGGATCTTAGGCTATTACGATTACCAAATTTTCCTTTCATTCAAACTAATTGTGTGGCTTGTGATACCATCTTGTAGGAACCACATATTAATGATTTTAAAAACATCCAATTCTAGTCAAAAATACTCTTCCACCATGACACTTGAGTCTTTGAGACAACAAAAAACTTTTCCATTGTGCAGTTCCAAAATGTTTCAACATGTAACGGCGTGACCACACGGTGTGTCACATTTTTTTTTTCTTTTTTTTTTACCTTATAACAAGAGTTAGTAATGAAAATGCAAACCTCAAAAAAAAGTTTTTATTGACCTGTGTAATTTATTTATCTAATCGTGACCTCTTTAAGTAAAAAAAAAAATCAACAGTGAATCGTGCGAATCGAGTATCGATCGTTTGAATTAATTAATCAAATCCTTGATTTTAAATAAATCACGTTTGAGGAAAAAATTCTCATTAGAATTTAAAAAAAAAAGCAACAATAGAAATATTTAAGTATCGTTTACTTAGCAAATGGCTCGAGGTGGTTTGTATCGTGGTGCGATTATTAGCTTCAGGCTGATGGCCAATGTAATATGGCCGCAAGTGATGTAATTTGATGTGTACAGTCTTAATGATCGATTAATTAATGCAAATATTTAATTAAATTTTTTCGTTCCTTTCGATCATTTTATCGTGGATGGGTGAGAACTTGGCGAAAACGAAGAAGTCGACGATCGCTGCTGCGTGGAGTGGAGTGGAGTGGCTAATTGGCTCGAGATTTGATTTATTTTTATTATATCTCGAAAAGACTCGAAAAGTTTATTGACTCAACTAAACTAAAATTGACTTGAGCCGAGCCGAGCATTTCCGGGATGCGAGTACGACTAACTGTTTACCTTCGATCATTTAGTCGAAAAGTGAAAATTTGAACCTCAATCGATTACCTGTAAATATCCACGATTAAAATGGCAATGTTTTCATTATTTTCTTGGACAACTAAAAAGTTTTTCTCATGAAAAAATGTTGATTTAACGAAGAAATAACGATCATTGTCCCGTTAAAAACGACGATTCCGACTTGGACGTAAGCAAAGAGACGCTGAATAACTAATAAAATAACACCGGAAACAACGCGATGATCGCCAGATTTAATATAATACACGTTATATCATTTAAACAGCGAGCCACATTTCGTTTAACTCTATCTTCACCATCAGGTCATTCACGTCAAACGTTAAGACACCACATTATCTTCAAAACTTAATTTTTTATGTCTTCCCAAATACATGCATATAATAAGTAAAAAAAAAAAAAATTAACTCATTTTGTGGATCGTCTTTTAAGCGATTATCTACGCATTTCGGTCTACGAGAAAATCACGACACGGCCAAAGGGCCGTTTAAAACGTTCACTTCTCGCCTCATTCATCAAAAGTTTCGAATAATTACTTTCGGTTGCTTTCGATTTTTTTCTTATTTTTAGAACAATGATCTTTTTACGTTATAAAGACTGAAAAAAATTTTTTTTTAAAAACTATATGTCAAAAATTAAATGTCAGCGGTGTAAAAGAGAGTGTAAGCCATATATAATATTTTTACTCGAATGAAATAAGTCAGAATGGGGGTTTTCATAATAAGATTTTCTTCGAGATGGCTAAGAAAAAGTTTTATTTTGGTCTCGAGTAACAACTAGAAAGATTAAGATAGTGTGATGGGGCCCCGTTCAAAACGTTCGCTTCTCGCCTCATTCATCAAAAGTTTCGAATAATAACTATCGGTTGCTTTCGATTTTTTTCTTATTTTTGGAACAAAGATCTTTTCACGTTATAAAGACTGAAAGAAAAATATTTTTAAACTATATGTGGAAAAGTAAATGTCAGCGGTGTAAAAGAGAGTGTAGGCCATATTTTTACTCAAATGAAATAAGTCAGCAAATTTTTTTCATAATACGACTTTCTTCGTTATAGTCAAGAAAAAGTTTTACTTTGGTCTCGAGTAACAACCAGAAAGATTAAGATAGTGTGATGGTAAATTTAAAAAATCTGTGTTACTAACGAAAATTACTGTCTTATTATCCAAATGGAAACGGAAATTAGAATTTTGCCTTATCAATCGTTAAGTTTTTCTCTATATAATGCATTAATTCATCTATTTGTAAAATGGTCGATTTCTTTGATCTTTTCATCTCGTAATTGATAACCGCCACCGATGGCTTCCTCGACCATTGTTTCTAAAAACATAATTGGTCCGTAACACACCCCCGAGTCTCTTGCCAACGCGTGTATCATCTTCGGATGCATTGTTTTCAGTGTGTGAGAGCCTCATTTAAATCCCATAGCCTCACCGAACAATGAGCCATACAAAAGTGCACCTTGCACAAAGCTGCACTCGTCTTTGTCGTCCTCATGAATAAATTACACACGATGAATGATATTATTAATGACCACAATGAAGAAAGATGCACTTGACATACACACATACATACACACACCTTGAGATAATTGTTGCACTTTTCATAATAATTGAATACAGTTACGATAGTGCAAGATCCAGTTCCGGATTTACACGCTCGTCAATCCGGTGAAATGATTGTAATAATATTAAATCAAAGAAGAGAAAAATCATTGTCGACTTTTATCTGTTTCTTTATGTATCGTATCATTTATATATATGTATATATATATTATATAATATGTATAAGAAGAGAAACGAGAAATCCAAGAATGTCGTGACCTAAGACAACTCTTAGCACTCACTTACTCTTTATTTCTATTCTCACCAAGAGGGAAACTAACGGCCCTCGACTTCATATGTGCGATAACGGCCAGGAAAAAGTCCAGCTCCGTTACTTTCGTTTAACAAACAAACAAAAAAAAATTCAAAAGGAAAAAATGTGAAAGAATTTTTTCTCAACACCTGTTCATCAATGTCCCAGAAAGAGGAAATTTACATGGATTCTTTTTAAAAGGAACAAAATAAAAATTATTTTCAATTAAATATCTAATTGTAGAAATTTTTAATTTGATTTGGAAAAGATTGATTTTGAAATAAAAAACCGTTTTTTTGCCTACAATTAAGTTTTTTTTCTTCCCTTTTCGACGACTTTATAAAGTTCATCCTGGATGGGGGTTGGAGTGAATTAAATATCTACTTTTAGAAATGTTTAATTTGATTTGGAAAATATTGTTTTTGAAATTAAAACCCGTTTTTCTGCCTATAATAAAGTTATTTTCTTCCTTTTTCGACGACTTTATAAAGTTCATCTTGGATGGGGGTTGGAGTGAATTTTCCATAAAATATCTTATTGTAAAAATGTTTAATTTGATTTGGAAAAGATTGATTTTGAAATGAAAACCCGTTTTTCTGCCTATAATTAAGTTTTTTTCTTCTTATTTCGACGACTTTATAAAGTTCATCCTGAATGGGGGTTGGAGTGAATTTTCCATAAAATATCTAATTGTAAAAATGTTTAATTTGATTTGGAAAAGATTGATTTTGAAATGAAAAACCGTTTTTCTGCCTATAGTTAAGTTATTTTCTTCCCTTTCGACGACTGTATAAAATTCATCTTGGATGGGGATTGGAGTAAATTTTCCATAAAATATCTACTTGTAGAAATATTTAATTTGATTTGTAAAAGATTGATTTTGAAATTAAAACCCGTTTTTCTGCCTATAATTAAGTATTTTTCTTCCTTCTTCGAAGACTTTATAAAGTTCATCTTGGATTGGGGTTGGAGTGAATTTTCCATAAAATATCTAACTGTATAAATGTTTAATTTGATTTGGAAAAGATTGATTTTGAAAAGAAAAACCGTATTTCTGCCTACAATTAAGTTATTCTCTTCCTTCTTCGATGACTTTATAAAGTTCATGGGTGGTTGGGGTGAATTTTCCATGGGGAAATGTCGATCGGATGTGTAACAAGTTTATTAGGGCTTTGCCCGTAAATATGGGGGAGGCGAAGAAAACACTCATCCATTTATTTTATCCCTCAGATGTGACATTCATTAATAACTGACATGAAATCTCCCAAGTCATTTATTTCTTCCGCATCGCTCAATTCCCAACGGGGACTCAAAAGACATCACTCCGTATGGCTGCGTCCCTCTGTCTCGAAAAGAGTTTCCAGTTCCGCATGGGTTCATTGACGAATTGTCCAAGACAACCCGACCACATTTAAAAAACGTTCTTATGCCCCTTTATAAATAGACGCACCTTGCAGTTGCGTTCATTTTTCGAAAACAATCACCGCTTTTGTTGACAATTTTTTCGTCAACTAGGATGATGCGATCGATCAACCATTCGAAGTTAATTTACGGTGGATAACACACACACACACACATACACACAAGATTTAAACGGTGTTGAATGCGGCAAAGGTCGAAAGAACGAGTGGGTGGATGCAGTTTTATTGTTGGCTCCTTGCCTTACACCACGTCGCATTATTCATCTCAAACGAGCCGCCGTTTTGTGAGGGTGGAAAACGACATGCATTACCGCAAATAAATAATTGGACACGATTCCATTGGACAAAAAAAAAAAAGAGTCGAGAACCTTTTAGAATTAACCAAGAAAATTTTCATCCTCTGACTTTCACTTAAACATAAACGATACGATGATAGATAAACATTTCAATTAGGAGCACGAACCGAGAAAAACTTTGGGGTGGAAAATAATTAAGATTAAGTGCAGACATGAAAAACAAACATTGCATCCCTGAAATGGTGGAAGATTTGCGAGAACATCTTGAAAAGCTGCAGCTTTTCAAGATCTGGTCGTTAAGAACTTATTAAGCTCAGTTTTTCCAACTAACTGTTCATGATTAATTCTGAGAAGAAGCTTTTAAGCTTTTTGAGCTTTTTTTAAATATTTCAAACTGCGCTTTTACCTACTTGAACGTATAAGGTAAAAGCGCAGTTAGATTTCGAATAAATTATCTTGGATAGGTCTGGCTAAAACTGAACAAAACTGGCTGATCTAATCATAAAAATGAAAGTGCATCTTAACGATTAAGCTGCTGATGGCATGCTTAAAATGAAACTTCAGTCCAAAAGTATCGCTGGATGAAGAGAAATCAAAAATATTCAGAGCTTGCAAAGGTGGCTTTAGAGTCATTCTCTTCAATGATGGACATTAAAACTAAAAAGAAAAAAAAGGCCTCAACTAGAAAATGATTTGAATAATAAAATCTCAAAAATAGATCCACTCCGTTCTTTTCTTTTACCGGCAACCCTCTTAAGGGTCGCGATTCACAATTTGAAAAACATTGGTCTAAGTTATTGATATTGTCACAAGTCTAAAAATGTGCCGTCATGTGTCTAAGGGAGTGTCGCCATTTGACAACTCTAGGGGCGGCCTTATCTGCTCTCAGCCGTGGGTGGACCGAACCAATCACCAGTCAAAGAAGGAGCACCGTTATTGCAGCATGGAAGAAAATTTATTTCTCTCTCTAAGAGCTTCGTCTAGAGACCACCTAGCACGAAAGATTAAACAAAAGAATGAAAATTTCTACCGAGGAATAATAGAGCCGAATATTCTAGACGGATTCGGAAATCCTATATAAGCTCCGGACAAAACATAGGAGAGTCAGTGTGAAAAATAAATCTTCGACCAGTGTTAAAATAAATAGTGAAAGTGAATCGTGTTAAATAAATTGTAAACATTTGTGAAATAAAGTGAAACAGTGGAACTAAATAACAGTTTAAGTGTAAGAACTATAAGTGGAATATTGTTTAAATTTGTTGGTTCAGTTAAACGTTACTATTTCATCCCCTATTTCCTTCCTTAGGGGGTGGATTTTTTTCTTCAAATTAAAATGTGAACAATTTAAAGGTACGATGTACGTAAAAGAAAACAAAAATTATCGAAATCGGGTTAGCCAGGAAAAATTTATAATTTCATCCCTTATTTTTAACCCCTTATGAGTGGAGTTTTTTTACAAAAATTAATTTAAAATTATGTTCTACCAAAAAAAATTATCAAAATCGAGCTTTTCAATAAGAAGTTAATATTTCATCCCTTAGTTTTCAACCCCTTAAAAGTGAACGATTTCCTTCAAATTAAAAATGGAACCATACGAAAAGCACCAATTTTCAAATAAAGAAAGACTCATCAAAATCGGTTCGTCCAGTCGAAAGTTCTGAGGTAACAAACATTAAATAGAAAAATACAGTCGAATTGAGTCCTTTTTTGTTAAAGTCGGTTAAAAATAGTCGAGTTGGAGGAAGGCGTCGGTGTCGCTATCGTTATAAACAATCGCCATGAACAACTTGAGGGTGCTAACGTCCAAGTCGTTGCATTTAAGGGAGTGGTGCACGGCCCACCCGCCAAGATCCCAATCATGGCGGTCCTCGTGGCACTCGAAGATAAATTCACAACCTCCATTTGTGTGTGAGTGTGTGTATCTTTTATAATAATTTTTTTTTTGTGAAATGGCAATTGCAGTATCGCATTGCAAATTCTTCAGATATTAATTGTATTAGGCACTAGCGAAGAGTAAAGAGACGATTTTCATGAAGACATTTAATCGATTTCGGTGCGGATGCGATGATGAGAGTTTGAGTAATTTACACGAAATTGTCTTGAAATGGATTTTCTCGCGGAACATCTCGAGGAGTTGCTGCTACGAGAAGGTTGTTGCCCTTAATCTTATTATAATTTTTTTTTACTCTTATTACTATATTAAAAACCCGCTACCTTCCTCTCATCTTCCCTTCTCTATTTATACATCTTCTTTAAAATACAGTACATTAAAAACTCGAAAAATGATGATGTAACAATCGCATGCGAAAAGTCTTTGGGAAACGAAAATCTCGGCGTGTTTGCTTTCCGCGTCTGACACCCGACAGGTAAATGATGATAAACAAGAAAACGTAGAGAGTTGAATGAAAATAAAAGAACCAGGAATTTATGTGAAACACGAGAAGCTCAAATACGCCATTGTATTATAAGATATTTTCTTAATCGCACAAATGCATTTACTGTGTGTAAATAGAATGATTGCTCTATGGTTTCTTTGTGGATGCAACATTGAACTTGAAAAATTGATGAAGACAACATCTTCGTTATTTTTATATGTGTGATTCTATGCATCTTTCCTTAATCTTCTTTCACTTTTAAGTCCTTGAAAATAAATCAATGTCTTATACATAAAAAAATATATAAAAATATCTAGCTGTTCGTTAGTCTCGCTAAAACTCGAAAATGGCGGGGCCGATTTTGCTAATTTTGGTCTTGAAATATTTATGGAAACTCAGGAAAGGTTTAAACGGTGAGAAACATAAATAATAAGTAACGAAAAATACTTAAAACAATTAAAATATAATCTTAATGAAAACTGTGACGTCAGATCTGTCGCTTTGTTTCCATGGTAACAACATTTTGTAAACAAGAATTAAATTTAAATTAACATTTAATTGCGTTAATGGTAATTATCTGATTTTTGGTACATTAAAAATCATTGATTTCATCAATTTGGTGTTATAAAAGTGAGATGTGAATTTCAACAATCAAAAAGCATGTGTTGAACTTTCTGCAGACCGATTGTTAAAGTGCAATTTCTATGATGGTTTTTGACGTATCGTTCACATTGAATTTGTATTTCATTTTTCCGTTTATAAAAAAAAAATTATTCATTTACGAAATTTAGTTTAGTTTTTTATTGTTAATTTAAAAGTTGATTGTTACTTTAACTGTGAAACCGTAAGCGTTTTACATGGGAAAGAACAAAAAAAAAATTAATTTGACAGGCAACTTTATCGCTATACAAAATCAGTTTAAGAAAAAAAAATTATGAATTAATAAATCTATTTGATCAACTTTTTTAAAATCAAAATTGAATAAAAACTGTGTTGATAAAATTACAATTGAATGACAATTGAAAACGTTTGTAAACGACTAAACAGTACTAAAAATTTGTTTCCCTTACTAGCTTAATGTCTTACAAGTTGCGCCCTTTTATATGACTTTTGTAATATTTTAAATTCCATAATTGAACTTTAAATTCAGTGAACTCTCGATAATTTGAACTCTTAAATACCATAAATCCATAGTTAACCGTTTTTGGCACGACTTTTGTAATACATATTCTAAAACATAAATATTTAAAATTCCATAATTGTACTTTAAATCCAGTGAACTCTCGATAATTTGAACTCTTATATACGATAAATCCATAGTTAATTTGAAGGTAGTTATCTTATGACTATGATCTATAGTTCAGCTCAGTAAACGTTCGAATTATCGAAGGAGAAGTTTTACTAATTCATTGTTCGATTCATTGACTGTAAAAATTGGAGCAACCAATAAATTCTCGACAGTGAATATGATATCATTCTTAATAGAAAATATCCAACTTCCGAAATTAGACCCGTAAAAATAAATAACCAAGGCATACAGTTCGATGTAAGTGATCATGATTAGGAGGAGGTTGGTCTAGAGAGTTGATGCCCTTAGGAGTTCGATTCATAGAGGAGAAAATACACAGAGTTACAAAAGAATGAATTGGAACCAAAAAATTAGCTTATACACTGCCGGCCAAAAGTTTGAGACCATATAGATTTAAGCCAAAAAAAGGAAATATTTTTAAAAATTCAAAGACAAATACAGTAAAAATGTTTATTAATATTATAGTTATAACCTTTAAACATACTTAGTATAGAAAATAAACATAAAAAATTATTCTATAAAAAAAAAATGAACTAATTACTCAAACTGTTTTTTCATCAAAAAATCCTCCCTTGCACTTTATTACTTTTTCTACTTGCCTCGGCATTCTACTTATTAATTTATTTATGGTTTCTTGAGAAATTTTGTTCCAGCTTTCTTGTAGTAGTCTCCACAAGTCTGCAAGTGAAGAGGGACACTCCTCTCGGACATTCCTATCAAGGTCGTCCCACAAAAGCTCGATTGGATTGAGATCCGGACTTTGCGGTGGCCATTTCATGATTTTTAAAACTCCTTCTGCTTCTTTTTGTAATAAATAATTTTTACATAGCTTGGAAGTATGCTTTGGATCGTTATTTTGCTGGAAAATGAACCCATTGCCAATTAAACTTAAGCCTGATGGTACAGCATGTTTTTCGAGAATTGCTTTATATTCCTCTTTCTTCAAAAGTCCATCAATTTTAACCAAATTTCCAATTCCATGGCCTGAGAAACAACCCCAGACCATTATTGAACCACCACCGTGCTTAACAGTTGGCACTACACAATCTGGTAACATCTTTTCTTCGGTGCTACGCCAAACGTAAATTCGTCGATTTGAGCCAAATACTTGGAATTTTGACTCATCAGTCCAAAGAACTTTTTTAAAATGATCTTCTGTCCAATCTCGATGGAATAGGGCTCACTGCATCCTTTTTTTCTTATTTTGCGGCCTTAGTAAAGGTTTCCGAACGGCAACACGACCAAACAGTTTAGCGTTCCTCAACCGTCTTTTCACTGTGGTAAGCGAAACTGGTTTATTTAAAGATTTGTTCACTTCAGCACGAATTTTTGGTGCTGTTAAGCGTCTATTCCTTTTGCTGGTAATAACGATAAACTGATCCTCACTAGAAGTAGTAGCTCTCGGTCTTCCTGAACGTGGAAAATCTTGAAAACTACCCGTTTCCTTAAACCGAATAATTGTGCGATGAATACAAGTCTTCGAAAGTTTAAGTTGAGACGCAATTTCACGTTCGGATTTGCCTTCATTATGTAAAGTAACAATGGCAGATCGAGTTTCGATATTTATTTCTCGTACTTTTTCCATTTTTAAAACGTTTTAACTATAGAAACTCCAAGTTAAGACTAAATTAAATTATTCGTACAAAATGGTACATAACTTAAAAAAAAATTTAAAATAACCTGTTTTAGAAAGTCTAAATAATAACAAAGAATAGCTAGTGCAAAATTAAAGAAGAATAGAATTAAAGAACAATTAATACGGAGCTACTTTAAATATAATGATGACCCTTCCACTGGCCAGACACCCTGCGGTCTTGGATGTTTTTAAACAGAACCCCTTAATTCTATTTGTACCTGAGAAACATACCTACAAAAGTCTCTTTAGATGTTCATCAGTAATTTAAAAATATGTATGGACAACAATTTTTATTTTATTACCGAAACTTTGAATACAATAAGTGATAGCATAAATATATTACAACTGGTCTCAAACTTTTGGCCGGCAGTGTATATCCAAATTATAGGCCATAGGGAGTTTAAAGTATGTCAAACGTAAAATAATAATTCATTGAAAGAATACTAAACTGCAAATAGTGAGATTTCTAGGCAGGTAAAAATACGAAGATATCTAGCACTCTAGAAAATTTACGATTCCTGAAGAATAACTTTCTACACGGAAAAAAATAGTGGTGTAAAATTTACAACACTAAACTAGTAATATTTTTACTGCACTTTGTGTTCACTATAACCTCAAATGTAACATTAGATAACACACTGTGTTGTATTCAGCTCTAACGTGTAGTATTTTTTACTACCATAGTGTCGTAAATATATGTAGCTGTTACAACTGCTGAGTGTTGTACAATTAACAAATTTTGGTGTTTGCGCATGCGGCGCGTACAACATAACCAATAATTTTGACAAATAAATGCAAGTGTCAAAAATTCAACTACATTTTTACTAGTTCGTTTTGTAAATAATACTGTCACAATTCCAAGATGAAGACGGCGCCATTTTAACGCCGCGAGTGGGCGGTACCATCAGCCGGACAATGAGAAGGCGGTCTGTTATCAGATTAGTGGTGGTGCGGAACGCCATACAGAGAGGGTGAACCGAAAAGGATTACTGGATGAATTAAGAAGTAGTAAAAATTCTGGAATGATCGAACATTCAGCAAATTTTCTAGAAAGTGGTGTCGACAAAAATAGATTCCGAGAAAAATAGAAAGTTAAGAGACAAAATGGCGAAAATTCCAGAAAAAGTTCCGAAATGCTATATAAGCCCGGACAAGCATAAGGCGAGCCAGTATTCAAATAACTCATGAACAGTATTCAAATAAAAATTCGAGAGTTGTGAATCAACAGTGTAAATAAACGACATTACGTGCGATATAAATATTCGACAGTGTTCAAAGTGATTAGTGCTTAAATAAATAATAAGTGCATTGTTAAATAAAGTGTATATCTGGGCAGTGTATATAGTGAAATATAAACAGTGACTGTGACTATTGTAATAGTGAATATTGTAAATAACAGTGTCGTAGTATATAAGCAACAATAACGTAAGATAAATAAATAGACAATTGTTTAAAAAAAATAATAAATTCGTAGTCATTTAAACACAAACCATCGAACCCGTAAAAACGTTACAATACTACAGTTTTTTAATTACACTTTACTGGGTGGTGTCATCCTATATAATACTAGTGAATGTAGTAAAATTAACAAGAAATGTTGTTAAAACTACAACACATTTTTTTTCGTGTATATTAACATAGCTAAACTTAATTTTACATATTTTGCTATGATGATGGTTTCTATTAATCACTCAGTTTAATTTAGTGATGTTCAGCAAAGCGGGCGGTTATCAGCAAGTATAAATTAAATTTCTTGAACTAACTGCATCCCCTGAGCCTAAGCGAAAATTGTGATATTTCCCACGTTTATTTACTTTTACCATTATTTGAAATGACCAAAGACATAAACGGCACATTCCTTACCTTGGATCAGAACCTAACTGTTATTTGAGATGCGAAAGACACAAAACCTGCTTTGGGCTCGCTCTTGACTTCCTAACTGGAAAACTGTTACGTCTATAAAAGTGAATACTTAATAAATAATAACACAACAATATCTCGTATTTATGCTAAGTAAAAAAAGAAAAAAAAAATCATGGCACAAACAAGGAAAAAGCCGGCGATTAAATGCATTCGTGGCATTTAAATGCCGCAATGTGGAGGTACGATTTTCATATTTTGGTGGGCTTAAAAAATGGGTGACACATTCACTTAGATTTTATACAATCGAGAGACGAGTTGATTATTTAAATTTATTCAAATCAATTTTTTTTTTTGGTGATTTTCTCGTTTTTGTGGCTGATTATTGTGGCGGTATTTTAATTGGTTTTTAATTCTTTCAAGAACATTTTTTTTTTCATCTTTCGTCATTAAAACTCCGTTTGTTGTCGAGTTGCATTGTTAATTGCATAATGTGTGTTCACTTTGTTGTTTAACACATGTTTAATGTTTTTTTTTTTTTTTCACTATTTATATCCATGCACATGCACATATGAACGTCTTTAAATGATCAATGACCTTCCGCATCATTAAAATGAATAATTCATTTTTTTTTTTTTTAAATAAAATGACGAAGAAAAATTTTTTCTTTCATCAAGATAAATCTATAACGGTTCTAAGACAGATCCCTTCAAAATCTATATGTTATAAAAAAGACGAAACGTTATCACATATTTCCTGTTCCCCCAATCTGAAGAGGAAGTGCAAAAGATTTCTCAAGACTGAATTTCTCTTGTGGTCATCCACCTATATACTTCTAATTTTTTCGAATTTAAATCTCAACAATCCAAATCCATTCTTCCACTTAGCATATTCTTCAAGTATTTCCAAACAAATTGATTTGCACGAGTCGTACAGAGCACCTCCTTGTCGCGGGACCACGAGGATTGTTCTCTTCAATCACTTATTGGTCTTGTTAATAGCTTCGTTGAACAAGGGCACTAAGCGAAAGTGTTCTCGTTAATTATATTCAAACAACAATCCCGAGATTAAGTAACCACACGCTGCCATGCGAAACGCAAACGTTGTTCAGCTAACGAAAGTCAACGAAAATCAAAAGTGAGTAAATTCGATGGATATTTGAAATGTTCGATCATGTCAGAAGAAGTTTAAATATGAAGACATTTTTTTTGGTTGCTTCACAAGAATGAGTTAAACAAACAAATTGCTTCGAGTTGGGAGGAAGGTGATGAGGAAGAAGACACTCTGGACCTTGACCTGTCATCCACCGCACGCGGATAAGATGCTCGTGCCAGCAATACAACTACTTTATTATCAATTTAAAAAAAAATCATCCCCCTCTATAAGGGTTTGATACCCTAAGACAAAGAGGTTAAGTTCTTTCGTATATTTACTAAAGATTTACACAGATTTAAAGAAGAAGCAAAACAAGTGGCATAATTTTGCTTCAAAATTGATTGGTGAGAATTTATAGCTCTAATTAGTTAACCTACCCCAACCCCTTCATACCAACGAGACAATTTTTTACTGATTCCCTTCGATTCTTGGAAATTTTTTTCAATTAAAAAATTTTCCGAAATTTTCATCTAGTTTTAGTATTTCAAAGTAAACATTTTCTAAGGTGTAGACATTTACAATGTTTTAACCCTCTTTTTTACCCATTTTGGGGGTGTAACTTCACAAAACAAACTTCTTCTAAACGAGCTTTTTCATGCCATATAATGTCCAAAAATTTAGATCGTAGCTTATAGTCCGTGGGATAATCATAGATTTTCATGATCAAGTTTCCTCTTAGACAATAACTCATAAATTTAAGTTCCGTGAGTGGGTTAAGTAAGTTAATAGTGAAATAAAAGTAAGTAGTGGGTTAAGTAAATCGATAGCTTACACACATAGAAAAATATGACTTTAATCATTTCCTCCCGATTCAAAATTTGTCAATTTATAGCCAACCCAATACCTTAAAGGATATATAACGTTATAGACCAGGGGATCAAACCCATTAGAAAGGGAAGAGAATATAACAAAAATGAAAGGAAAAATAAATTACGGTCGATCTGAGGTGAGAGAGTAGAAAAAAAGGGTGTATTTAAGGGTAGAAACGGTTTATCTCGATTTCCGACAAAACTACCAGTCCAATGGAAAAAAAGTTAAATAGCAAAGTTGTAGGTAATAAGTAGATCTACAACTTTTATGCTGACACTTTTTTCACATAACCTAAAAATTAATGTAAAAAATTCCAATAATCAAATTTTTAGTTTTTTATCTTTTACAAAAAAAAAATTCATGAAATTTTGTAAAAATTTACCTTTTAATGTCCTAAACACACTATATTTTTTTTTAAATTAAAATATTACTTTTTTCACCTTATAATGTAATTGGACTTAATATCGAAAAAGCACCCTAATGTTCAACCGAAAATTCTCACGTCAAAACATCTAATTTTTTTAAAAATTCGATGAACTTTTTGTTTGTTGAAACCTCTACTTCCTGATGGTGCAAAAAAATATACATTACAATGTTCCCAGAAAATGCAATAATTAAAGTGTAAATTTTTATAAATTGTTCAAAATTGTATTATGTTTTATGTGTTAAAGGGTAAGTTTTTACCAAATTTCATGAAAAAACATTTATTTTGTAAAAAATAAAAACCAAAAATTTAGTAGATGGAATTTTTTACATAAATTTTGAGGTTATGTGAAAAAAGTGTCACCACAAAAGTTGTAGATCTATGTATTATCTATAACTTTACTCAATAACTTTTTTCCATAGGACTTGTAGTTTTGTCGGAAATCGAGATAAACCGTTTCTACCCTTAAAAACGCGCCCTTTTTTCACTTCCCCACCTCAGATCGACCGTAATTTATTTTTTCTTTCATTTTTGTAATAATCTCTTCCTTTTCCAATGAGTTTCATCCTACTATAATTTTTTTTTTCACTTTTTACCATTTTCAAAGCCTACAAGCGCTAGTAGTTTAAGAGCTAGTAACGATTTCGAGAGAGTATTTTAGGTCAGCCAGTTTTTATATATGTTATCTCTCGCACTATCCCGGACATCATACGGGCTATCGGGAGGGGTTGCGTTTTTTAGTGCGCATCGCACCTGTACAGGTAAAACATTGAAATTTTCAGAAAAAAGAAAAAGTTTCAGTTAAAATTTGTAGAAAATAACATTTTAAATAAAAAAATGTCAAGTGGCTAATTTTCGTAAGGTGGCTAGTTTGCCCGCTACAAGCTTGGAAAGACTGGCTCGACGTGACGTCATTTGAGTGGCCGACCGTTCAGAGATACAGCCGTTGTGCCGACATGTATACAATGAGTTTTACAAGCTTGTAGCGGGCAAACTAGCCACCTTACGAAAATTAGTCACTGGACATTTTTTTATTTAAAATGCTATTGTCTACAAATTTCATCTGAAACTTTTTCTGAAAATTTCAATATTTCACCTGTCATTGATGCGATGCGCACTAAAAACGTAACCCCTCCCGACAGCCCGTATGATATGCGGGATAGTGCGAGAGATAACATATATAAAAACTGGCCGATCTAAATTTTTTTTTTTTTGACGTCGCTAGCTCTTGTACTATAAGCTTTAACTAAGCAGGTTAATGAAAATTATCAGGTTTTTCACAAAACAGCCGTCTTTCAAAATTGGAACCTTGTAAAAAAAATACTAAAAGCTTTGTTTAAAAACAACTAAATTCCAACACTTTTTATCGTAACAAAATTTTTAATTGAGCTTTAAGTTTTCAAGATATAATCAATCAAAGTGTTCAAAATGTTCCTATATTTCAAATGAATGAAATTAATATTATTTTCTCTTTGAAAGTTCCAAACTAAATTTTAATACAATTCAATCTCTCAAATAGAATGAGATGCAAACAAGCCACTTAACAACCCATTTTTTTTTTCTAGAGCCAAAATTCAAGTGCTTTGCAAATTCTCAACGACTTACGAGTTTAGGTTCTTTTGGCCTCTCTTGAACTCATTAAATCAATTTATATAATTTATATTTTTGTTTGACTTAAATCCTAGGCGTTAAAATTTCCTTAGAGGCACTGAAAATTCGAAAATAACTGTACTGAAAAAAAAAAAAAAAACTAAAAGATAGTCGCGGGCATATTGTTTCGATTTAATGGATTGCAATTTATTATGGCTTCCAAGTCGAAGAGATCGATGATTTTATCCTGCGGATACAATTTCAGTTTGGTCCATTTCATTAATGTTTCGTCGTACCTATAGTTGTCTTGTAATAATAACGAACCGAACGGAATTTTCGACGTGGTGAAGCGTTCGAATCATAATTTATGTTTCGAGTACGATTGTTGTTTGCCTAGCACTGATGTGAGTCGAAAAACCTAACGGAATCGATCACTCCACTCTCGGCTCCTTCCTCATTTCCATAATAATCGGCTCAAACATTTGCAAACACCACAAGTCTCATGCGCCTCTCTGCACACGAAACGTTGTTGTTAATTGTTTTCAAAATATTTAACATTCAACGATGATGATGAGCAAATAATTAACGAAACGACGATTAATTTGTCGGGAATCCAAAAAACGTCCGTTCATTCTTTGTGCAAGCAAACACACACAAACAAAAAAAAAAAAAAAAAAAAAAAAAACATTTCGGAATGTTTGCATATTCGACAAAATTCTCTTCTTGCGATCATCTCCAAATCTAACGAACAAGTTTTCGTTCATTTAAATATTGGTTTTGAATCGGGAAGTTTACCAATTGTGAAGTACAGTTTTATTTGCTCAGTCGTCTCGTATATAAATGGTTTAAACTTGACTCTAAACGATTCGAGGCACGTTTAATTGAAATTAAATAAATCAAGTAGTTTATGATTTGGTTATCTCTCATTGGTTAACAACACGCGTAAAGCTTATTATTGGCTTAAACTGTATGATTTCCAAGGCTCGCCTTAAAGTTTTTCTAAAATATACTTTAGTATTATAAGCTTATCATTTGAATCAAGTAGTCTGAGATTTGATCTTTTCTAATTGGTTAAAAATAGTCATACGGCTTATCATTGGTTTAAACGGTACCATTTGCAAGGCTCACTTGAAGCTTTGAAATACACTTACGAGGCATAATGATTTTTTTGTGATTTTCAGAGAAGTGCTACTTGCAAGAAAGATAAATAAAAAAATTGAGTAAAAATTACTGACTTAAGAGCAAAAACTGTGTGTCAAAGTTTTCTGATAATTGCCCCCAAAACTATGATTGTAAATCGATTTCAATATTTAAAGTTCAAGTCACCTAAGGCTAAATTCTTTCTGTATCAGGCCACCAAATTTAAAAATCCTTCAGGAATTCCGGATTTCTTGTCCACCGTTGATTATAAGTGCTTCGGAGCCGGGATGTGTGCTATGGAAACTCCTATCCGTGATCCTTTTGGAAACTGGATGAATCCGGACACGAAAAAAGCGGAAGCTTTTGCCAAGCATCTCGGAAAAGTTTTCACTCCAAATTCTGCCAAGCGGGTTCCTTCCAGTTTGGGATCTAACATATTACCTGATTCCACCACAAAACAATTAAAGTTCAAACTGACCTCATTACCAAATAAAATAGACAGTTTAGAACTACACAAAACGCCACCAACTCCACCCTAATCTTCAATGGTTGACCAGAAAGACCAGAAAGGGTCGGCTCTGAACCTAGATTCGAAGGTTATGGTCTAGAAGACCTTGACCAACGTGGGCATAAGGCACCCAATTGTGGGGTGCTGCTAAATCATTAAACGTGGAACAAGCCCTTGGAACTTGCCTCTGAGAATGTGCCAGACTAAACCTTCCAAAAGGTTTAAATGGAGGACAGATCAATTTTATAAATGACAGTCAAGACGCTCTAGGCATTGTCATCTAAGACGGTTAACTCTAAGCTTGTTTGGCAATGTCAACAAACTCTCAGGGAGCTAGCAGCTTGCAAGAGGGTCTACCTATGGTGGGCTCCAGGATATGAGGGTATAGAGGGCAATGAAAAGGCCAATCCACTGGCCAAAAATGGCGCTTCTTCAGACCTCATAGGACCTGAATCATTTTCTAGAATCAAAAACGCGTTTCTGGCTTGGGAGACTAAAACCAAAGCTTCGCACAGGAGGAATACTCCGGGGCATTAACAAACTAATGAAATCCATAAAGTATTCCAAGAAGAGAAATCATGACATATTGTCACTCAGCAAAAGGAACGTAAGGCTCCTAACAAGCCTCTATACAGGCCATGGTACCCTAAATTACCATCTTCACAAGATCGGTAAGGCCGACCACCAACATATGTCGTTTCTGCTGAAAAGCGGAAGAAACAGTGGAACAAATTTTGTGCTGATGTGAGGCAGCTTTAATCAGGCAGCGTAATCGTAGCCCCTAGGCAGGTGCTGGCTTTCTTTAAAAGCCTGGAGCTCCCTAAGTTAATACAGAGGGTTACATCACAATAGACCTCCTTGGTCGCGGTGATAAAGGGAAGGAATATCCTGGGAAAAAAGACATTAAACGTCGTGCTGGTCCAGAGGCAACAGAATAAGGACCTTTCTTGGAGTAAGTAGGCCGTTACATCAGAAATGATCTAATTCAACGCGACCCAGGAATTGAAAAAATCAAGAAATATATTAAACAACTGGGCAGAACAGATTGACTGTCAAAATTGCCTCAGACCCACCATTCAAAAGACTAAAGCACATAGATCCCAAACAATTAATCAATTTCTAAAGTCATCGTCAAGTTTCTATTTGTGTTAAGATTTTCTCAAACTTTTCTATCTTGACCATGGCCAATGGGGGTTTTTAAATTTTTTTTTTACATACGTCAAATTTATCATTGGCGTTAACTGTTCAATTTTCAAGATCACTTGAACTTTTACATGATAAAAAATTAAAAATTATTTTTTGCTAACTATCAAATACAATGATTTTGATAAGATTAAAATTGCATAATTTCATCTTAAATTCCACCCGGAAACAACAACTCTTTATGTGAATGGGAAAAAAAAAAATTATGACACATTAAAATTTTTTGCAAGTGAATTTTTGGTCAAACAATAAGTGGTTATCCTTGGCCATTTTGCTTATGATTATTAAATTTTTGATTTGGGAAAAACACGTGCGCTCATTGAACTATGCCTGATTTCAAAATATACCGTATTCAGATAAACTAAATTTTACAACATGTTGACGTCATAGCAAAAATTATTCATTCATATAATATAATCATTGAAAAAGTTCAAGATCTATTTTAGGTCACAATTTTTTGGAATACTGCAATTACTTTAATTAAGCAGTGGAATTTTTCTTCTCTTGTTGTTTTTTTATTGTTTATCAATTGCTGGACGTTATTCAATTCAAATAATTCTTTTAATTGTTCAAGTTTCTCTTCTTGTTATAGCGACCTACGTACTAAACGTTACCAAAGCCCTTGGAAATGTCTCAAAAATTGCTCATAAAGCTGATGCTTGAAATAATAATTGATTGTTTTTTGATCAAATCTAGAACACACGAGGTATTTTTTTTTTAAATTTACGTTTCAGTGTTACACTTTTGAATGCGCCAAGACAATAATTTGATTCTACGAATCGAAACAACTACGAATAAAACGAGTAATTAAATTCTATAAATACGAATAGAATTCAAACCTATATTTATCGAGAAATATTTGCATTAAATCAGAGAGACAAACCAAACAAGCTCTCTAACTGTACCATTTCATCTCAAACACCTAATCAATATGTTCCTCTCTCTATTCCATTCATTTGAAACAAAAACTAATTTGAATTTTATTTACAGAAACTAGCCCAAGTCAAACAACCAACAAAAAAAAAATCGTTTTCAGGTTATTTAAACACCGAAAATCAATCACACGAAGACGAACTCCATTTATCTAATAAATTATCTCATTCGACAAATGATCTATATAATTATTGCGGTTTTGATGCACTTTTTTCAGTCGATAATTACAACTCATCAAATATTACCAAATCAATAATCAAAAAAAAAAAAAAAAATTACTTACGTTTAACTTTTTATATTCCACACACACACACTCACACACGAGGAAAGCGTCTCACGAGAGCGTTTTTGATCTGAAATTGAAAAAAAAAACCACATGTTAGAAATCTAGATTTAATTGATTCAATTAATTTTTTTTTCTTAGATCTGTTACAAATTTACAAAGGTAAAAATTTTTTTTTCTTTTATATACATATAATGGACTTAAAATTTTTTGGTCTTTCAATGATGCAACCAAGAGAAATTAATTGGTCGTGAAATTTGGTTCAAATATCAAGTTCATGGAGAGAATATAAAAAAAAAAAGTTATGGTGCAACAATTGAAAATATGCAATCGATTCGAGTCAATCAAAAAGTTATCGAAAAGTGGGCAGAATTTTTTCGAATTCATTTTCAATTTTTCATTCGAGAAAACTTGCAGTTTTTCCACCACTTACAGCTTCAGACATCATCATTTGCATTACGAAAAGTTTAAATATTGATATTACATTAAAGTGACTTTACGAGACGCGTCTCGCGATTTCATGTGGAAGCGAGATGCAATCTTTTCTAATATTCATACAACATTTGCTTGCTCTCGCAAACTTTCCAGTTACGTTAATGCAATTCTGAAAACTCGATCTTCTCTCCATATTATATCAGTAAGTTTATTTTGATTTTTTGTTGCATTTACGATTGCAGTCGTGCTCGTACATAAAACACATCGAATTACAGTAATAACGGGCCATATTCTAGTCATCGTTTCTCACACGTTTATAAAAAAAAAAAAATTCACCCCTTTCAGCATTATATAAAAGATTTTTTTTTACGTTCTTGAAACTGTCGATTTACAATAACGGGATCTTTTTTCTAAAAATAGAAACTTATCGATCGTTTTTTTTAATTAGCTAGTCAATTAATTAATAATGAATTGATCTACGAATCTTTGGGCGTTCCGTAGGTATACCATATATACAAATCAACTAACGATAGATTAGAAAGATAGTTAAATGAGCGATCAGAGAGTTCAACGATAGTAAACATTTTTGTTGAAGAGCTACCGGTTTGTTATAAAAATAAATAAAGACCCCAAATTGTTATATTTCACAAAAAATTCACAACACAAATTATAAATTAAAGTAAAAATAAATGTAAAAATCACAAACGAAAAATCCAAATTGTTAATTTTGTATCTCTTCATCAGTGGATCAAATTGAAGTGTCTGCGAGGACAATTTATTAAATATAAAAAAGCTTTAATTTTACAAAACTTGCAGTTAAACATTGCATGGTGTCAAGCTACAAAATCTAGTCGATTAATTAACGTCATAATTTACTGTAAATCATATGGCATGTAGTACCATCCTGTCGAAACCACATTCTTTTGAGATTCATGTTGTCTAATTGATTCACAACAATATCGTATTTCACTAAAATTTTTACCTTGGAAAGACTCATCTCAAAAATCATGGTCCAATTACACCTCCAGAGCATAGATACTCATACTCAAGGTACTCATCGATACTCCCACTGACATTTGTAATATTTTCGACCGACCACACAGGACGAGGAGGACGCAATAAAGTTTGTGGCCCTTAAACGAATAAGAATCCTTAAATTTTATATTTGATTATCGAATTCCACAAATTTTTCAAACAGCTCCCCCCCCCCCTCCGTATAACTTTCGTAAAATTATTACTGTGCTTTTATAAGAACAAGACGTTGCGATTTATTCTTAAGAACCTCAATAATAACGAGTTGGTAACTTTAATACAAAACAAAAATGAAGAACAATTTAAATCTGATGTTCTCGATGATTCACCTCATATAAGGAGAAATATATATAATGGCTTTTAAATACTAACTCTTACCCTATTCTCCAAAACCCCCTCCCAATTTGAATTTTCCTAGGAAAAAGTTTCAAATAAAAGTTGCAGCCCTTGATAAGTTTAATAACACGTTTAAAGTATATCGTTAAGGTCGTTTAAAAAAATTGAAAACACCCAAAAATGCATAGAAAAAAATTAGGGTTCTTGTCAAAGGATTTCGACCAAAAGCTTTGCGGCATAATCATACGAAGCAAAAAAAAATTCCAAATTCAGATTTTTTCCGTTCTGTGGGTCTTAGGATATTTCTTCCTTTAATCACCGCGACCAATGAGGTCTATTGTGATGTGACCCTCTGTATTAACTATGGGAGCATCAGGCTTTTAAAGAAAGCCAGCACCTGCCTTGGGGTTGTCATTGCTATCTCGTCATGTCCGTCTTTACTGGTCTTATGAAAATGGTAAATTAAGGTATAGTAGCTCGTAAAGAGGTTTGGTAGGAACCTTACGTCCCTTTTGCCAAGTGACAATATGCCATGGGTTCTCTGAATTTTTTGGCTTGTCTGTACCCCCCTTTAGAACGCAACGAGGCAGTGTAAGGAAAGAACAAGGGGGCTATGGGATGATTTTTGGACGACTATCTCAACCACAAAAGCTCAAAAACATCAGAGTATCCACCTAAGAGAAATTACCTGGGCAAGGGGTGCCAAGAAAACTTGAGGTTAGCCTCTACAGACTAAGGGTGAGGCACCCAAGATTGAATCACAGCCACCTGTTCAGCAGGACAGTGCAGGCGCGATGCAGCAGGTGTGGATACGATATATCCGTAAAACACCTGCTGTTGGAATGTCCAGAAATGGGGAGCCTCAGACTGAGGTGTTCGGTTCCAAAAAGCATGCCTGAACTTCCTCAAGAAGACCAGCTTCCTCACCGAGCTGTGAAAGATCTAAGTGTAAAATGACCCGGGAGTGAAGAGAAACTAGAGTTAAAAGAAACTAGAGAACTAAAACAGTCGCTGATGACCTGAGATGTTCCAAGCGACTATAAATAACAAAAAAAAAAAAAGTAAAGAGTCTAGCCTTGATCAAAGCATATGGTCTACGAAAAAAAAAACATTGGGAACATCTGCTCAATAGTAGTCAAGTCAAGTAGTTGGATATTTTATGAAATGAACAAGTTTTTTTATATAATTTGAAAATGCATACTAAAAATTTATCCTAAAATGTTCATATAAAAATTTGTTTTGACTTGATTTGATTAAAACTTCAAGTCAAGTCAAATCAAGTCAAGTAGTAAGTAAAATCTTAAATAATTGACTTACCCTAATTTTTAACTAATTTATATCAAAACTAATTTTTTTTAGTTACAAAATGAAAATTAGAAAAAACTCCTTGAGACTAATGCTATGACGTAACAAAATCGCATCAAATTTTCAAGATTTAATTGCCCGGAGACTACTCGAAAACCCGGAAACAAATCAAACAGAAAAACAAAAAAAAAAAAAAAAAAATAACAAACGCTTTAATTAGACTGTGTATTGTTTCTTGGCTATATAACGATGGTCTTGAACAATCAAAAACAAAAGAGAGACGAAAAAAAAAAAACAAACAATAATCGATTTCCCGTTCATCGAAATTTCATCAAATTTGCATGGTTTTTATTATGCGAAAAACCTCGTCCTCGGTCACTGACAAAGTTTTATACAATCTCTTCAGTAATTAAAACCTCTTATAGCTTCAACACTGCATTAGGCAAATAATGATTCAATTGATTGCGTATCCTTTTGCGAATCAAGAAAAAATTTATAATAACACTTACACAAAAAAAAAACCATGACTGATTAGCCCAATGGCCAGCAATAGTCAATCTAACTGTTCATCGTATTGTTTGAGAAGAGTTTTTGTGCAAAAAGAAAATAAATAACTTGGCGATCACAAAACTGCATGATCAAAAAAAAAAAAAAAAAGAAACAAATTGCAGTTTTTTTTTTGGAGTACTACGGTACTTTATTTTAAGACCTTCATCATATCGTAGAAAGAAGAATTTTTTATTTTTTTTATTTTCAGTTAGGAAAAACTTTTACGTTCAAAATTCGGTTATTAAAACTTTTTTTTTTTTTCTTAAATGCAGACAAAAAAATAACAGTTATGTAAATAATAAATTATTATATTTCGATATAAAATAAAATTCCACACCTTTTCAAATTTGGTGTTCGAAAAAAAAAACCGGACGAATAAGAAACGGGGCAAATTGACGCTCAATAAAGTCGCAACCGATTTTCCACCAAAACGTCGTCGTTCCTTTTAAACTCTTTGACTGTTTTGTCTCGCCATAAATGGCAGAATTTTTATGTAACAATATAACTGGGCCATGCAACATCTACACTATCCATGCACACAATACGAAGACATTGATCAAAGAAAAGAACAAGAAAAAAACTAGATTATATCGAATAGATTGAAGAAAAGAAATTAACGATAATTAATTTTGGATACAAAAACGAAGATAATCGAAAAATATCCAGTTAGGAACATGATGATTTTTTTTTGTAAATAAGTTCGGCCTCGGTTGCGCTACGACTCCATTATACCGGGTTTTTGTCGGGTCTATTCGAGTCAGAAGAAAACCTCAATTCATGTTTTGTCGTCGAAAATATTGGTATAATTAAGAAGAAGCGAAAAAATGATGTGAATGTGGGTATATGCTCTAGTTAACGTGCTCCTAATTGCCTAGTTTTGGGTCTTTACACGTGATTTTAGGGTCTTTTAAAAAACCTTCTTGAGACAGTGCTGAAATCACAATATCTGTGATAAGAAAGCATATTTAGACCATTAAAAAAGGGCATCATAATAAGTAAAAATGTCATTACAGCGACAAGCGTAGACTTTTGAAGTAACGGTCGTAAACTATATTAGATGTGATATGAAATCCAGAATGTTCAACATTTTTTATCTTGTACCTACAGAGAGAAAGCATTTAAAGGTTTCTAAGACTTTTCATTTCCTAAGCTTTGAGATTTTAACGTCCAGATTGTTTTTTTTAAATAAAAGTTTCACTAGAAATTCACCAAGTTAAGAACCAGCACATTGAGCTTAATATTTCAACTTCAAAATGAAATAAATCCCAAATTAATCTAGCAAGATAGTAACGGAAGCCCCTAGGCAGGCGCTGGCTTTCTTTAAAAACCTGGAGCTCCCCTAGTAAACACAGAGGGTCACATCACAATAGATCTCCTTGGTCGCAGTGATAAAAAGGAAGAAATATTCTGGGATCCCAGAATCCCAGGAAAACGGAAAAACAGTCAAATTCAAGTCAAGTAGCTTGAAAATCAAATCAAGTACTTAGAAGCAAAATAAATATCCTCAAAATCAAGTCAAGTACCTTAAAAAGCAAGTTAAATTTTGAATTTTTAAGTTTCTTATTTGCAAACTTCAAAAGTAATTTATTGTCCACCCGCTTTGCTAAGCGTATTTAAGTGAAACTGACTAAAAATTATGCCCCCAGTATTTTTAAGCTTCTGTAAACAAATTTTTTGGAAATCACTTCAAGGTCAGAACCTCTTGCATTTGTATTTTTTGTTAGTAGAAAAACAGGTGAAGGCTCGTACCCCCCCCCCCCCCCCGCACCTCAGCCTTATTATACTTCTGTTCTACGCATGTAACCCTGTTGTACCAGGATTCTTGCTTATTCCAAATTCAGCATTCTGTCTAACAGAAGCAGTTCCTGTACTAGGCTCTTTGCACGATTTGTGCCTGTTTGGGCGTCTTTATCTCATACAGGTTTCCAGTCAAAAATGACATGGGTCGCGTTTTCCTCCCCATCCCCACACTATCTGCATCTGGGGTCTTCTCGAGACAATCCAATAGTCTGCAGATGCTTTCTTCAAACAGTATCCGGTTATCAGTTCCGTTACTATTCTGAGTTGGTTCTTACCCAGTCCCAGAGGGGGGCAAATTATCCTCATCATTCTCTTGCTCGACTTTTGACCAGACGTCTCTATCCAGTATTTAATTTGCTACTGTCTCAGCCAACTTTTCAGTGCCCTTTTGACAGCAGACTTGTTGATCCCCACTTTCCAGGCTCTGGATCCACGAATCGAACCAGACCTGGTTCATTAGCTTCTTCATTGTCCTCAACTTCTTTATGTCCCAGCACCCAACCAAGTTTGAGTCGGTTGTGCTTTACCAGGTCCTCCAGGATTTGGCGACACTCCAAGACCAACTTAGAACTGATCGTTGTGTTTACGATTGCTTTTAGCGCTGCCTGACTATCAGAGAGGATCTGGCTGTTCCTATTTCGATAGCCTATATCTAAGTTTTCTCTGGTACATATGGCAAAGGCCGTGATTTCCATGAACTTCTTGCATAGTAAGGGTAAATCCAAATCATTTACGTAAGCTATCCTACAGGAACCATATTTTTTCTGGGATAAAAACCAACATGGACTCGTATAGATTCCTTAAGTAGAAAATTACTTCAATCCATTGCAGCGTTTTTAAGATATAACAGAACAAACAAATCATTTTATATACAGTATGGTTCTGTAGTTCTACAACTACCCTTAATTTTCTAGCTACGTGGGCTAACTTTAAATCAAGCCAAATTTAAGTCAAATATTTAAAATAATATTTTAATATACAGTGGTACCTCGACATACGAGTTTAATTCGTTCCGCAACGTTTGCTCGTATCTTGAATTACTCGTATCTCGAATTTTATCTCTATTAAAAAGATCAGATGCACGACCTGTTGCAATTTTTTCCGAGACCTTCTTCGACCTGCTAAATCGAACTCGTATCTCGAATTTCGCTCGTAACTCAAAGCAAAAAAATACTCGCTCACCGGCTCGTATCTCGAAAAACTCGTATGTCGAGGTACCATTGTATATACTTAAACAAGTCAAAATTTCAAGCAGAATTCATTTAAAAACGTCAATCTACTTGACTTGATAATTCCCTAGTTTCATTAATTAAGTTTTTTTGGAACGTAAATCGCTCAAATTCTCAGATTTCTTGAAGATTTTGTGATTCAAGTCAGTAAAATTTTGAGCTTTTACTTTTGTTTCCAAAGACCTGTTGCAATTGGTAAGACTTGGATGAGAATTTGTTAAGACAAAAATCCCTTGATATTATTCAAAAAGTTAAATGACTAAAGCACTATGAGCGTTAAAAATTACACTTTTTAAAAACAGTTAAAATTGTAGCTTTCCAAAACTGCAAATTTTTGCTTTTCCTACTCTCAGACTCAAATTAAATCAAAGTCATAAAAAATTAAAATTTACGGAAAAAAATAGTGGTGTAAAATTTACAACACTAAACTAGTAATATTTTTACTGCCCGTTGTGTTCACTATAACCACAAATGTAACATTAGATAACACACTGTGTTGTATTCAGCTCTAACGTATAGTATTTTTTACTATCATAGTGTCGTAAATATATGTAGCTGTTACAACTGCTGAGTGTTGTACAATTAACAAATTTTGGCGTTTGCGCATGCGGCGCGTACAACATAACCAATAACTTTGACAAATAAATGCAAGTGTCAAAAATTCAACTAAATTTTTACTAGTTCGTGTTGTTAATAATACTACAGTGGTGTTATCTTATATAATACTAGTTAATGTAGTAAAATTAACAAGGAATGTTGTTAAAACTACAACACATTTTTTTCCGTGTTGGTTTCTTAAAGAATTTTTTACAAACTATGTTTTCAATATCGTAAAAATTCTAAGTTAAAAATAGTAATTAAAAATTTTTTCCCCAAACTGGTAATAATAATTTCAGATTCAACAAACAACAAGTTTTAGATTTGTTTACCTGTTTTGTTTATGACAAAGGATAACAATTTAAAAGGTAGACTAATAATTATATGGAGCAGAAACTACTTGGTTTGTTTTCGAACGAAAATTGCATATAATTAAACATTTAATTACAGGTTATCAACGACGAGACAATTGGTGTTGGAGTTGGAGTTTTTGCATAGTTTAGTTTTTCGTCAAAATGCAGTTCTATGAAGAAGATTTCAGCCGGCAATCGGAGAAGAGATTTAAATGAGAAATTCTAAGAAATAAGTTTTCAATGGAAAACCCGATGAAAAGTAACTGGCAAGAATTCCAATCGATTTTTGCTTTCGATCGATCGATCGAAACGTGTAGTGGCTTTTTTCAGCCAACGACGACGTCAAGCCAATTATTTGGCTAATTATTTACACAGGTGATGTTTGCATCAGATGAAACCAACAGCGAAAGCATCCCATAACCATCGATTACATGTCGTCGCATCGTTTCACCTAACCAACCCAACAAAATGCCATAATACTATTACGATGTACGTAAAACTCGTTTACGATCGACACTAATTTGGTCAAATGACCTCCGCCAATTAAAGTAAACTAACGATTTCTTCATTAACGTCCACATTCCGCATCGGAAAACTGTATTCATGCACACAATATGCAGTGACATCAAAGACATTGATCTTTCTCTCACGTCTCCCCAACCATACTCGTAAATCTCAGCATTACACACACAAATAAAAAATCGATCGATAGGAACAAAAGTGCATTTCCGTTACAAAATCGACACTTATCATTTCCACCTGTTTCATACCGATCATCACCTCGCCTTTTTCTTATAAAAAAATTTCAAGTTCAAACCAAGAAAAAGGCAATCTCAAAAGAATCCAACAAAACCAGAGATTTTCAAAGACATTTTTTTTTTCATTTCGATTCATCGAACAGCCGTTAGACGTTTAATTTTTCGAAAATATTGTAGCGAGCGAACAATTTGGAGACCTATTAGCGCCGTGAGTCTTTTCAATTTAGAGATTCAAAAGGTTGAAAAAAAAAAAATTCGAGAGATGAAGAATGAAGAAAATTATGATGGAAAAAACGTCGATAAAACACAAATTACATCATTTGAATCAAAATAAATGAGAGAATGAACGAGAAATTTTATGAAAAATACGGTCTATACCATATGTCCATTATAGGGGGCATTAATCTTAATGCATTATAACTTATGCACAATTTTCGTTAACAATGTATGAAGTTATGTCATTTAAAAAATGCAATTTAGTGCAATAGTTGATAAGTTTATTAAAACCAGTAATTTATATGGTAGGATGAAACCCATCGAAAAAAGAAGAAAATATATTAAAAAGGAAAATAAAATAAATTACGGTCGATCTGAGGTGAGGAAGTGGAAAAGGGGGGTGTTTTTAAGGGAAGAAACGGTTTATTTCGATTTCCGACAAAACTACAAGTCCTATTGAAAAAAATCAAATAGCAAAGTTGTGGGTAATAAAAATATCTACAACTTTTGTACTTGCACTTTTTTCACATAACCTCAAAATTTATGTGAAAAATTCCAATAACCAAGTTTTTAGTTTTTACTTTTGTATTTAACAAAAAAAAAATGTATTTCATGAAATTTTGTAAAAACTTTACCTATTAATGTCCCGAACACATTGTAATTTTTTGGACTCAAAATATTAATTTTTTCACCTTATAATGTGACTTAATATCGAAAAAGCATCCTAATTTTCAATCGAAAATTCTCACATCAAAATATCGGGCTTTTTTAAAAAGTCGATGAGCTTTTTGTTTGTTGAAACCTCTACTTTCTGATGGTGCAAAAATATATACATTACAATGTTAAATGTTCGCAGAAAATGCAATAATTAAAGTGTAAATTTTGATAAATTGCTCAAAAGTGTACACAATACATGTACATAACACAATTTTGAACAATTTATTAAAATTTACAATTTAATTATTGCATTTTTTGAGAAAATTTAACATCATATTGCGTAATTTTTTGCACCATCAGAAAGTAGATGTTTCAACAAACAAAAAGCTCACCGACTTTTTAAAAAAATCAGATGTTTTGACGTAAGAATTTTCAATTGAAAATTATGCCTCGTTTACACGGTTCAACTTGAGTTGAACGATAATTTTCAATCTTTTAGACCGTAGCGGGGTAAGCGACGCGAGAAGTGAAACACAAGCGAGTCAAATTGGAAGCAAATTGAGCAGAATTGAAAAAAAACTAATCCGGGGTCGAGTCGATCGACTTGAACGACAAAATGTTTTACTCAGTCAAACTTTTGTTGAACAAGTCAACCCAGGTCAGTCTTCTTTCAATTCTGGTTAATTTGCTTCCAATTCGACTCGCTTGTGCTTCACTTCTCGCTTCGCTTATCCCGCTACGGCCTAAAAGATTATAAATTGTCGTTCAACTCAAGTTGAACCGTGTGAACGCGGCATTTGAGTGCTTTTTCGATATTAAGTCATAAATAAAAAATACAGTGTGCTTGGGACATTAAAAGGTAAGTTTTCACCAAATTTCGTGTAAACAAACTTTTTTTTTTGTAAAAGATAAAAATTAAAACCAAAAACTTGGTAGATTGAATTTTTAACAAAAATTTTGAGGTTATGTGTAAAAAGTGTCAGCACCAAAATTGGAGATCTACTTATTACCTATAACTTTACCTATTAACTTTTTTCCATAGGACTTGTAGTTTTGTTGTAAATCGAGATAAACCGTTACTACCCTTAAAAACACCCTCCCTTTTCCACTTCCTCACCTCAGATCGACCGTAATTTATTTTTTCTTTCATTTTTGTTATATTCTCTTCCTTGTCTAATGGGTTCCATCCTACAATAATTGTTTTCACTTTTTGCCATTTTCAAAGGCTAAAAGCACTGGTCTATTGTAAATGAAATAACGCACAAATTCAATGACTTGAGTTGACATTAAATTGACTCGATTATGGCTTGATTGTAAATCAAATTTAGGTCAAGTAGCTTTAAACTCAAGTCAAGTTATAAATCTCTGATTGTAATGCAAAACATAACTATAAACTCGACTTTAATAGGTATTAGGTATTTTTTATCAAATAAAATTTATTAAAACGAACGGTGCTAAGAAATTAGTATTTTCGTGACACACCGTGTGGTCACACCTTTCGATATTGAAAAAAAAAATTAAATAATTATGCCTCAAAGAAATAAATAAGATTTTGAAAAATAGCTTTTTTCAATTTCTCAACATTGAAATGTGTGACCACACGGTGGGTCACGTAGTTTGCTCGATTTTTAAACTATAAATAAATGTGGCCATAGATTTTTCCGAAATTTTCATTTTTTTAAAGATAACCACCATTTGACTCTATTTTAAAACCATTTGATTGAATTGGGATTTGAAATCAAGTCAAGCGTTGACGTGTCAAGTTTTTACATTTCAAGTTCAAGTATCAAGCCTAGTTAATTTAAAAAAATTTTCAACTACTTAATAAATCTTTGATTTAACTTTTTTTAAAATTAGTCTAACCCGGTTTTTATACTTATTCTAATCAAGTAAATATTTGATTTTTTTCCAAGTTACTTGAAAATTTAGCTTAAAGCCTAGTCAAACTCAAGTAAAATGCTAATAACATAAAAACCAAAAATTTAAGCTCAAATCATTGAATAAAATGTTGGAAAATCATGACTTGATACCAATCATCAGGTAAAGATCCGAAAAAATGATTCCTTTATTAAGTCAAAATTGAGGTCTTAACACTGATCAAGCGACAATGTCTATTTTTAGCCGCTCGATAATGATTAATTCTAAAGTTGAACGAAATCTGAACATTTTTTTTTTCATTAACTCATTCACAACACACGCCTCGATTGAATATTAAATGACCAAAAATCGGAACTATAGCTGCATTTATTTTGCATCTAATTAATCTACAATTAGAAAGAAAATTTGCATAAATCGTGTCTTGAAAAATTGAAAAGAAAATAGAGGGAAAAAAAACGGCGACGACTCGACACGACACGGCCAAGAGTCATCCAATAATTTTCCCATTCATTGCTTTGGCTCTTTGTCATTTCTCACGTTGCGTCGTTTGTCTAATCGATGAATGATCAATAAATCAATATTATCGAGCGATTAAATCAATTACTGTAAACGTAGTAAACGTGATAATGAGAAAAAGACATTCAAGTTCACTGAGTTCTAGAAACACGCATCGAATACCATAAGAAATATGTAATAGTAAATGAAGACATGAAAAAAATCGAATCAAAAGTACGTGGTCAAATTGAACATGTTATTTCTGGAACAAAATGGCGAAATGGAAAAAAAAATGTGTACCAATGTGAAAAAGTAGGCATTGGGAACGGAGGAGTGAACGATTCTCAAGCGATATCATTCCAAAAGAAATTCGCTGCTGGAATACGTAAATATTATGGTCGATGCATAATCAATGTGATGAGCTTATTATGTAAGCTCGAGACCACTGATCAAATCAATCACTTAATCGAATCATCAAAAAAATGTTTTTTCTATTTTTGTCCACTAATTATTTAAATTCTCACTTATTATATTTTTCTCTCGAAAACCACTTTTGCTTTGGTTAGTTCTGTTGAGGTTGGTGAGAATAATAAAGCTAATGAAGATTTTTTTTGATTTATCACCTACCTACATATTAATGCAGTTGTTGGGACCCGAATTAATGAGCGCAAAAATAAATGATGTTATTCGATATTTCCAATGATGCTCATTTAAGAAGTTTATCTCATCGAATAAAATGTATTAAATTTCTACGTATTATATTATGTATATATAAAATTGCATAAAATTAAAACACTTTCAAACGTATTCTCTTACTTTTCAACCTGCAAGAATGTGTGAGTGTTAAAGTCACTTTATTACTTAATAAGAGACTCGAGAGAGATCAGAGATTAAAATTATATGACGTGAAAGAGTAAAAGTTTAACGAAAAAAATTTTTTTTTTAGATAAAATAAATTAAGAAGCAGTCTAAACTTATAATCAATTAAATAATTATTGTTAACAGCATTTTGAATGGAAAATGAAAGGGAAAAATTTAGTCTGACAATAAAAATAAATTTTTTCAATGATTGGCTTAGTTTTTTTAGATATTTTTACAATAAAAAAATTTTTATCGATTGAAATTTAAAAAGAAAAAAAAAAAAAATCTTTTAGACCCTCCCAAAATGTGTTGGTAAAAATTTTTTCTAATTAATTTGGAAATAATTTTATATAAAAATTATTGTTAACAGTAGATGTTTGAATGGAAAATTTAAGGGAAAAATTTAGTCTGATAGTAAAAATAAATTTTTCAATGATTGGCTTAGTTTTTTTTAGATATTATTACAATAAAAATTTTTTTATCGATTGGAATTTTTTTTTCGGTTTATTTGAGGTCGCATCAACTATTATGGTTATTAGCGACAGAAAAAACATTTTAGCCTTTCATTGGGATTCGAACCCAGGACCACTGGAGCATAAGGCAACTACCAAGTCCACCACGCCACTAAGTGACCTTAAAGTTTTTTTTATTTTTACAAAAAAAATGTTTTTTTTAAGCTCTCCGAAAATGTGTTGGTAAGAATTTGTTTCTAAATGATTTGACAAAATTTTTGAATAGGTATAAATTAATTAACACTCATTAAAAAAATTTTCTCTTAGAAATTTTTTATCATTTTTGCATCTGAAGATTTTTAATATTACAGATTTTCATTAAAAATTTTTAAGGAAAAATCAATTTCAATTTTTTTATGTAGCGACCGTCGAATCCGAAAACCCAGAAAAAAAACGTTTTAGGCTTTCTTTATTATTCGAACCCAGGACCACTGGCGCATAAAGCAACTATCTAGTCCACTAAGTGACCTTAAATTTTTTTATTTTTACCCAAAAAAAAAAAAAAATTTTTTAAACCCTCCGAAAATGTGTTCGATACAATTTTTTTTCTAATTGATTTTTGAAATAATTTTTAATTAAAAATTATTGTTAACATTTGAATGGAAAATGAAAGGGGAAAATTTGGAAAAATTTAATCTGACAGTAAAAATTAATTTTTCAATAATTGGCTTAGCTTTTTAGGTATTTTTATAATACAAGTTTTTTTATCGATTGGAAATTTTTTCTTTTGGTTTATTTGAATTCGCATCAACTACTATGGTTATTAGCGACCATCGAATCCGAAAACCCAGAAAACACATTCTAGGCTTTCATTGGGATTCGAACCCAGGATCACTGGCGCAAAATGCAACTATCTAGTCCACCACGCCACTACTAAGTGACCTTAAATTTTTTAATTTTTGCAAAAAAATTTTTTTTAAAACCTCCGAAAATATGTTGGCAAAAATTTTTTTTCCTAATTGATTTGGAAATAATTTGTAATTAAAAATTATTGTTAACAGCAGACTTTTGAATGGACAACGAAAGGGAAAAATTTAGTCTGACAGTAAAAATTAAATTTTTCAATGATTGGCTTAGTTTTTTTAAGAATTTTTACAATAAAAGTTTTTTTATCGAAAATTTTATTTTTTAAAAAAAAATTTTTTATCCCTTCGCAAATGTGTTGGTAATAATTTTTTCTAATTGATTTGGAAATAATTTTTAATTAAAAATTTTTCCAAATCACACCAAAAAAAATTTTCCCTCAGATATTTTTTATCATTTTTGCATCCAAGAATTTTTAATACTGATTTCCATTAAAAATTTTTAAAGAAATTCAAATTTTTATGGAGATGAAAAGTTTGTGGTGATTAAAAAAATATTTAAAACATTTTAAGAAAGTTTTCCCGATGAAACAGGCAAATTTTACGATCATTCAGATAAATTTTTAAATTTCATCGAAAACCGATTTCCACCAACTTAAAATTTTTCCAAAAAATTTTAAGTCAATTTTTAATTTTCAGTGTAAATTTCCTTAGTTTCTCTAATAAATATTTTATTATGCCCCTTTATTTTTATTATTTATTTTCACCCTTAATTTTTAATCATAAATTTCTTGAGTGGATATATCGTGGTAATTTTTAAGACTTACCTAAGGTCGGTGAAGACAACACAAATTTTCACACTGTTCAAATTGGTGGTGGGTATAAACGCACGACGATCACAGATACAAAAAAAAAATGTAAATTGTTTTAAAAAAAATCACAATTGACTGATTGAGAGAGCTTTACGTTCCCGCGGGATATTTCTAAGTGTAACGGGAACGAAACACCACGAACTGAGAGGACGAAGTAAGAGCACAGAGTTATGAGTGATGCTGTTATACACGTGAAGCGGTTGTGATGCGTCCAGGGAAGTGTTAGTAATACTCCCAAAGTTGGGCTGCGATGGAAGTGCTGCAAGCAGCGTCGTGTTCGCGGTAGTGAATTTGAGCGCTTCGCCACCGCCAACTTTAAATAAGTGCTGGGCGAGAAAACGAGGGGGGAATCGTGCGGCGACCGCCTCCTGATTGGCCGCTCTCGTCGGTGCTGGGCACTGGAAGTGCGCGCCGCCGCTGGCTCACAACAAATTGCTAGGAATGCAGCAGCGACAGCGACTACGAAGACGCCAGCAACGCAACATCTTTTCTTCCAAAGACCAAAAAAGCAACACACACACAAAAGCTAAAGCGCTTTTCCAAATATCCGACCTCAACCCAATTATCGATTACGCTCATACCGTCATAATTATGGACAAACCTCCACCATTAAATTTGTTCCAATTCTTCATCATCATCATCATATCATCCGTAATACCGTAATTCGTCAATATTCGGATATCTTAGGCACATATCAAAATCAATAAGTCATGTACTCGTACGAGTACTCGACGACTAATTTCATCATTCTGCCTCTTCATCTTCCTCAACAATTCATATAATTACATTAATCTCTATAGTATTATTGGTAATGGAATTTTAATTTTTTCCTTTCCATTAAAGTCGAAACCTCACCCTACACTTATCGATAAGAACAAAGCTTCAATCAACCCAATTTAAACTTTAAAAGCTTCCTAAAAAAAACTCTATTCTTAACTGATTGACTTACTAATAATCTTTATTTAAGGGCTTAAATACTGTGACATACTGTGTGGTCTTATTGTTATATTTACATGGAAAAGCGATATGTTAAATTTTTTTTTTTAATTTCTCAGTAATGAAAGATGTGACCACAAGATGGGTCACGCTTATAACCAATATTTTTCTTTTATAACTCAACATTTTAGTTTTAAAAAGGGCATCTAATCAATTTAAAAAATTAAAAGGAGGATTTGTGACACACGGTGTGGTCACGTTGTCGAAATAAAAGTGGAATTCCTTAATATCTATACTAGCAGCTACCCGTGACTTCACTCACGTGAAATTTGACAAAAAAGTAAATAGAAGTTTGTCTTAAATAATTATAGTAAATATTTTGTGTTTTATTCCCCTCTGATTTGGGCAACAACTCTTGAAACTTGAAACTAACGTCTTTGATCTGAAAGCAAAACGATTTTTTTTTTAAAAACACAGACAAAAGCTTATAATATTTTGTTACGTGAAGAAGATTTGGCATAATCCTTTCCCCCAACCCGCAATCTAATTTGATATTTTTCAAATCAAAAAAATATGTGATATTTGCGGGACCTTCCCTTTCCTCAAAGTAAGATTAGATGAGATTCGGCTCGACCCCATTGGCCCCTAAACGCCGCACGTAATTAATGGTATTTCTCTTAAAAGAATAGATTAGTAGCTATCCTACAGGATCTTTAGCAAAACTTCATTAAAATTCGTTCCATTAAGTAATTGTTAATTTTTTAAAATTTTTACCTTATGATTTTAATACGTTCATTTCTAATTAATATCTTCGACAATGAACAATGAAAAAATTCAAAGATTTAAAAAAATCTCATTATCAATTTTATCTGTGTTAAATTGAAATTTATTTTTATTTTCCAGTAAAAATTGTCAATTTTTTTAATTTCAACTTTGTAGAGATTTCTTTCGTTTTATTGTCTAAAATTGATAAGGCCTTCTTGAGGAAAATGCGTTAAAATTCTATTTTACGAACTTTACCGAAACTTTTTAAATATACGGTTCCTGTAGGATATAATTGTTTGGCCATCCCATGGGAACCATGCATTATTCTAGCCTTAAAAGTAACCTATATCATTCTCCCCCAAACTACCACATGGCAAAAATCATATCAATCTTTAACTCAGTGACAAACAAAAAACATAACTATCCCACGGGAATAGTAAATTTCTCCTGAGTAAAAAAAAGATCAAATCTTCGTAAGGAAAGTGAGTTAAGATTCAATTTTGTAGATTTTAATGAAATTTGAATTTTAAAAACAACGTTATAATGGAATTTTTTAATTTTTATACCCTCCCCCTCCAATATGGAAACTTTCAATACAATATTTTAAAGGGTACGTTAGGATATTTTAGAAATTTAATTAAAAAAATTTTTAACCTTTAAATTCACGAACTAAGCAAATAAAAATGTAGTGGTTTTCATACATTTTACATATACTTGTATCGTTTATAGACCAGGGCTAAAGCCTTTGAAAATGGTAAAAAGTAAAAAAAATTATAGAATGATGAAACCTATAGGAAAAGGAAGAGAATATAAAAAAAATGTAAGGAAAAATAAATTACGGTAGATTTGAGGGGGGGAGAGGAAAAGGAGGAGGTTTTTAAAGATAGAAAAGGTTTATCTCGAATTCCAACAAAACTACAAGTCCTATGGAAAAAACTTAAATGGCAAAGTTGTAGGTAATAAGAAGATCTACAACTTTTGTGCTAACACGTTTTTCACATAACTTCAAAATTTATGTGAAAAATTCCAATAACCAAACTTTGTTTTTATTTTTACCTTCTACAAAAAAATTTTTTTTCCATAAAATTGGGTAAAAATTTACCTCTTATGTCTCAAACACAGTGTAATTTTTTTGATTTAAAATATTTATTTTGACATAATACTGAAAAAGAACCCTAATTTTTAATCAAAAATTCTCACATCAAAATATCAATTTTTTTTTAAAAGTCGGTGGGCTTTTTGTTCGTTGAAATCTCTACTTTCTCATGGTGCAAAGAAAAGAAACAAAAAACCAACCGACTTTTTTAAAAAATAGATATTTTGACGTGAGAATTTTCAATTGAAAATTAGGACGTTTTTTCAATATTATGTCAAAATAAATATTGTAAATCAAAAAAATTACACTGTGTTTAGGACATTAAAAGGTAAGTTCTTACCAAATTTCATGATTTTTTTTTTGTAGAAGATAAAAATAAAAAACCAAAAACTTTGTAATTTAAATTTTTCACAGAAATTTTGAGGTTATGCGAAAAACGTGTTAGCATAAAAGTTGTAGATCTTCTTATCCCTACAACTTTGCAACTTAACTTTTTCCGTAGGACTTGTAATTTTGTCGGAAAACGAGATAAACCGTTTCTACCCTTAAACCCCTTCCCCTTTTCCACTTCCCCACCTCAGATTGACCGTAATTTATTTTTCTTTTCATTTTTTTTATATTCTCATCTTTTTCTTATAGGTTTCATCCTATTATAATTTTTTTCACTTTTTACCATTTTCAAAGGCTTTAGCTTTGGTCTATATACGATACGAGTATATGTAAAATGTATGAAAACCACTGCATTTTTATTTTCTAAATTCGTGAGTTTAAGGGTTGAATTTTTTTTTTTAAATTTCAAAAATATCCATTAAGACATGGCGTTACTGACGCATTTATTTACGGGTACTCCTTAACGTACCCTTTAAAATATTCTATTGAACGTTTCAATATTGGGGGGGGGGGGTGTTTGGGACATTAAGAGGTAAATTTTCACCAAAATTTATGACAAAAAGTTTTTTTTTGTAAAAGATAAAAATAAAAATCCAAAAACTTGGTTATTAGAATTTTTCACATAAATTTTGAGGTTAAGTGAAAAAAATGTTAGCACAAAAGTTGTAGATCTTCTTATTACCTACAACTTTGCCATTTACTTTTTTTCCATAGGACTTGTAGGTTTGTCGAAAATCGAAATAAACCGTTTCTACCGTTAAAAACATCCTCTTTTTCCACTTTTCCAACTCAGATCGACCGTAATTTATTTTTCCTTTCATTTTTATTAAATTTTTGTCCATTTCTAATTGGTTTCATCCTACTAAAAATTTTTTCTGTTCAAAAATTATCGGCTCTGGTCTAATATTGATACTAGAAAAAGCAATGGTGCTTCGATTATCACATAAGGATTTTCCTCACCCCAAATTCGGTGATTTGAATAACCAGATGTCAGTCTAATCAGAAAAAAAATTTTATTTGAAAATTAGCACCAATGTTCCTATAACACCCACTCAGTATAACTTTATTATTAGCTGTCATTGGTATCTGAGCTTTCTAAAAGCTCAGCTATCGAGAAAGCTCAAAAACTTCAAGAATAAAGTAGAGCTTTCAGTTAACCGATTTCAACTAAAAACTTCGCGGCCCAACTAGGTATAAAATGGAGGCCAAATTCCAAGTTTGGTGAAATTCGGATAAAGAGCTTTCGATACGATATGGCTGTCACACACAGACATGTTTCTAAAAACCACTTTTTTAGACTCAAGGGACCTCAAAACATGTATTTCCGGGGAAAGCTCAAATTTGAAAATTCGACCCAATTACAATACGTCCTTTACTATAATAGTAGTAAAAAAAAAAGTAAAAACCATTTAAATTGAGTTAATTCTTGTATGTACCTGTAACACCTGAGTTAACATCTTCATAATTGATTTTTTATTTAATTTTTGTAAAGTTCTCACAATTGTCCTGCTGTTAAAACGGTTGAACTACTCACTTGTGTCGACATAATATTTTCTTAAATTTTACCTGAAGAAAATCACGAAATTAAAAAAAAAGTGGAAATACCAGGGGAATGACTCAAAATTTATTCCTATGTATATTTTCCTTATTGACCCATTGAAATTTTCAATGTAACAAGAGATGAATGTTTTTTTTTTTAATTATTAAAGTATGTCACGGGCCATAAAAACCATAAAATTTTTATTCTTCCTCAGTCATTTTCAGCGAAAATTTATTGTCGTTCTGTGTGCAACAAACGACAGTTGTTTTGTATAAGAACTTTATGTATTTAAGTGTAATTCGAGTCAAACACATATAATATGTTAAGCGCGTCTTAAGATCGTCTCACCAATTTTTTTTTTCTCGTGTCATTTAGGTACCTAGCGTACACCTTTATAGATATATTATATGTATAAGGCCATTTCATAACGGCGTTTTGCCCAAAAAAAGGCAAAAAAACCAAAAAAAAATATATAAACCGAATCCGATGCGGTAAGACATAGACTCCAAAAAAAAAAAAAAAAATCAACTACTAAGAGCAATATGTATATATAAGTATGGAAAAACATACACACGAAAAATTTATGGTCACCGTAAAAAACAAATATACAGGTAAATATACACCTATAGCTTACACATAGACATATAGAGAAACCAATGATAAAAGTTTGATAAAAGACGCAGAAGAAAATCAATTTTAGTCTCGTCAATTATTACGGTACTTAAACACATTTAGATTTCGTAGATATTATTATAAATAAACAGACATTTTTTTTCGTGTTCGTTTTTCGATAAAACAGACCAGCACAGACCGACTGACTGACTAATAAGACAATGAATTTTAATGCCCAAATATTGGCTTCCTGTTCCGTTAGTTTTCGATTAAAAAACCTAAACAACTTGATTTTATCAATTTGAATAATGTAATTCCCCTGGTCATATTTAACACTCAATTGACTATTTGTCGTCGTATGCATTTGTGTGCATTTTTTACGCTACTGAATTAAGATTAAAAATTTCACTCACTTACATTTTGTGTGAAGGCAGCAAGTCTTTGATCTGAAAGCAAAACGATTTTTTTTTAAAAACACAGACAAAAGCTAATAATATTTTGTTCAGTGAAGAAGATTTGGCATAATCCTTTCCCCGCAATTTAATGTAATATTTTTCAAAACAAAAAAATACGTGATATTTGCGAGACCTTCCCTTTCTTCAAAATAAGATTAGATGAGATTCGGCTCGACCCCATTGGCCCCTAAACGCCTCACGTAATTAATGGATTTTCTCTTAAAAGAATAGATTAGTAGCTATCCTACAGGATCTTTAGCAAAACTTCATTAAAATTCGTTCCGTTAAGTAATTGTTAATTTTTTGAAATTTTTAGTTTATTATTTTAATACGTTTATTTCTAATTAATATCTTCGACAATGAACAATGAAAAAATTCAAATATTTTTAAAAATTTCGCTATTACTTTTATCAGGTGTTAAATTGAAATTTATATTTATTTTTCAATAAAAATTGTAAATTTTTTAATTTCAACTTTGTAGAGATTTCTTTCGTTATTGTGTAAAATTGGAAGAACATGCGTTAAAATTCTATTTCACGAACTTTACCGAAACTTTTTAAATTCACAGTTTCTGTAGGATATAATTGTTTGGCCATCCCATGGGAACCATGCATTATTCTAGCCTTAAAAGTAACCTATATCATTCTCCCCCAAACTACCACATGGCAAAAATCATATCAATCTTTAACTCAGTGACAAACAAAAAACATAACTATCCCACGGGAATAGTAAATTTCTCCTGAGTAAAAAAAAGATCAAATCTTCTTAAGGAAAATGAGTTAAGACTCAATTTTGTAGATTTTAATGAAATTACTTTCAAATACACGGTTCTTATAGAATACATACTTGTTTTACTATCCCATGGGAATCGTTTATTATGGTATGAGAAGTAATCTATATCATTTTCTGACCCCTAAACTACCACATTACAAAAAAGAAAGTTAATCTTTTTCACTGTAAAAAACAAACAAAAATCTATCCCACGGGAACCGTACATTTTTTCTGGATATAAAGTATACTATATGTTAAACTGGATTACAATCTATATCTATGCCAAATTTCATCCACATCTATTCAGTACTTTTTGAGTGAAAGAGCAACAAACACCCATACAAACTTTCACGTTTATAATATAAGTAAAATATAATGATTATATTATATTATATATATTATATATATTACATATATTATATTATATAATTTATATATTATATAATTATTATCAGTTTATGATTAGTTTTTTCCTTTTTATAAACCATTAAATTAGTTCTTCCCCTCATCTCATAATTGGACTCAGATTCTCTGAATTCCTTTGCACTGATGCAGGTTATTTTCCTTAAGTTTCATTGATACAATTTTCCTTAAAGACGTAGATATACGTTTCCATTGCGAAATCAATGAGGAAATTACGTCACATAAAAAATTATTTTTGTTTACTCAGAAATATACTGGACCAAAATATACAAACGCGAAAATTTTTTGGGTAAAACCCATATCGTATTTTTACTGATGAATATGCAACTCATTGATAGTACCCACGATATGTAATTCCTCTGACAAAAATTAAGAATACCAAATAAAGGAGTCCAAAGAAATGGTTTACCAAAGAAATAATTGGAAAATTATATAAATTTCTTATTTCTCTGGTCGTATTCTTTAACAACCCCCCATTATCATTTAATACTAAATACGTCTTATTTATACAACAAAAGTCATTTTTGAGTCTTTTACAGTTGTCATTTTTTAATAAACAATTAAAAATTGTGCTAAAATCATCCCCCACAACCAAAATAGAAAATTAACCTGGAAACCGCATATCAATGCAATTATAAATGGCTGTTATAACAGAATTAATTTTATTAAGATTAAAGGTACTACTTTACTAAGATTAAAAGCCCTTAACAGCATCCTGGCAGAAGACCCTATATTCATAGACTCTATATCCCTAGCTATATACCCCAAAATATTTTGGCGTAAGTCGATATTACCCCTCTAATTTTGAAAAGGAGACAAGCAATATAAAAATAAATTATAATTTACAAAAGAAATTATAGTCATAGTTCGTTTATCCAATTTTCATTCATTGACTGAATGTGCACTTCTTGAGACCGCGAAGTTTTACACAAAACTAAATGTTTTCACATCAAAATTATGCTACAAATACAAATTGTAGTTATTCTATGAGGACTTTTTGTCTGAGGATATTTTGTCATGGGGATATTTTGTCTGGGGATCAAAACGCATGGAACCAAAACTTTCCCCCTTTGGATTTTGGGTAAATGATCTGGCTTCATGTTTGATACAATAATTTGGGACTTTTTGATGTAAAAACAATTTTTTATAAAGTATTTGGAAATACTAACACGTTAATAAGATAGCTTTGCCAAAAAAATTTCCTTACTAACCCCAAAAATTTCATTTTTACCCCAATTGGGGTAATTTACCCCGGTTCCCCGACCGCTGCTCTATATCAAGTCTCAAGGCCCTACAAAACCCCAACAATTCAAACCAATTATTTAAAGGCATACGTCAAACGTTAAGATTTATAGTAGCCTTCGAACTATATCTGCAGAAGTTGCATTGGTGCTGTGTTGGAATTCCACCCACTGCTTTAATAATCGAAAAGTCTTAGAGTCGGTCTGAAGTAGGAAAATGTAAAGGGGGGGAGGTTAAGGGTAGAAACGGTTTAACTCGATTTCCGACAAAACTCCAAAGTCCTATGGAAAAAAGTTAAATGACAAAGTTGTAGGCAATAAGTAGATCTACAACTTTTGCGCTAACAATTTATTCACATAACCTCAAAATTTATGTGAAAAATTTCAATAACCAAGTTTTTGGTTTTTAATTTTTATCTTTTACAAAAAAATTGTTTTTTCACGAAAGTTGGTAAAAATTTACTTTTTTATGCCTTAAACACAGTAGAATTTTTTGATTTTTGATTTAAAACATTAATTTTTTTACCTTAATTTAACTTAAAATTGAAAAACCACCCTTATTTTTAATCGAAAATTCTCACGTCAAAATATCAATTTTAAAAAAAAAATTGGTGATCTTTTTGTTCATTGAAATCTCTATTTTCTGATGGTACATAAAAATGTACATTACAATGTTAAATGATCTCAGAAAATGCAATAGTAAATTATAAGAAATTTGCCCAAAAATGTACATTATACAATGGTAAAAATATACAATTTTCAGCAATTTATTAAAATTTACACTTTAATTATTGCATTTTATGAAAACGTCTATTTGCATCATCAGAAAGTAGAGATTTCAATGACAAAAAGCCCACCGACTTTTTTAAAAAAGTTAATATTTTTACGTGAGAATTTTCGATTGTAAATTAGGGTGATTTTTCAATATTAGGTCAATATAAGGTGCAAAAATCAATATTTTAATAACTGTGTTTGAAACATTAAAATGTAAGTTTTCACCAAATTTCGGGAAAAAATTTTTTTTTTGTAAAAGAGAAAAATAAAACGTCAAAATTTAGTTATTGGAATTTTTCACATAAATTTTCAGGTTATGTGAAAAAAGTGTCACCACAAAAGTTGTAGATCTATTTATTACCTACAACTTTGTCATTCAACTTTTTTCCATAGGACTTGTAGTTTTGTCGTAAATCGAGAAAAACCGTTTCTACCCTTAAAAAAACCTATTTTCACTTCCCCACCTCCGATCGACCGTTATTTATTTTAAATTCATCTTTGTTATATTTTCTTCCTTATCCAATGGGTTCACAGATAATGTAATAATTAAAGTATACACTTTAAATTACACATAAAATTTACACTTTAACTATTGCATTTTCTGAGAACATTATAATTTATATATTTTTGCACTATCAGAAAGTAGAGGTTTCAACGAACAAAATTTTCGACTGAAAATTAGGATGCTTTTTTGATATTAAATAATTAAAAGGTTAAAAAATTGATACTTTAAATAAAAAATAACAGTGTATTTGGGACAACAAAAGGTAAGTGTGGCAAATTTCATGATTTTTTTTTTTTGTAAAAGATAAAAATAAAAAACCAAAAACTTGATTATTGGAATTTTTCACATAAATTTTGAGGTTTTGTGAAAAAAATGTTAGAATAAAAGTTGTAGATCTACTCATCACCTACAACTTTGCTACTTGATTTTTTCAAAAGGACTTGTAGTTTTGCCGGAAATCGAAATAAACCGTTTCTAACCTTATCCCCCCCCCCCTCTTGTCTACTTCCCGATTTCAGATCGACCGTAATTTATTTTTCCTCTCATTTTTGTTATATGCTCTTCCTTTTCAAATGGGTTTCATCCTACTATAATTTTTTTTCTGTTCAAAAATTTTTTTTTTTTTTTTTTTTTTGGGTGTTTTAAGTCTCTTTAACAGCTAAGGTCATATCACGACTGTCTAAGCACAGAAAATTTCTGTTGGTCAATTATTTCTTAGGTCTAGAATCTTAAGTCTAGGACTCAACGGGAATCGAACCCAGAACCACTTGACGCATGAAGTGGAGAGAACTACCGCTCTAGCCACTGCGCCAATAGGTGGCTCTGTTCAAAAATTATCTACCCTGATCTTTTAAGTAAGACAAGTTTCTTGATGCAAACTGAATCGGGGTTTAGCTAGTTATCATTGACCATCGTGGATATTAAGGGGTAATATATCATGGGACATTAAGAGGTAAGTTTTTGCCAAATTTCATGAAAAAAATTTTTTACTGTAAAAGATAAAAAATAAATGTTGAGGTTATGGGAAAAAAGTGTTAGCTTAAAAGTTGTAGATCTTCTTATTACCTACAACTTTGCCATTGAACTTTTTTCCATAGGACTTGTAGTTTTGTCGAAAATCAAAATAAACCGTTTTTACCCTTAACCCCCCCCACTTTTTTACCACTTTTCCACTTCAGGTCGACCCTAATTTATTTTTTTTTTTTCATTTTTGTTATATTCTCTTTCTTTTCTAATGGCTTTTTTCCTACTAGAATTTATTTTGGGTTCAAAAATTATCGACCCTGGTCCACTTATTTGACAAGGAAAACTTGAGATATCTCAAAATTAAAAATGAAATTCTTATTAAAAAAATTTCCCCTAAATTTTTAAGTTTTTGCAATGGTATATATACAATTTTGTAAAATAAGATTAAAATGTCTTTTGAGAGATTTTATTTTACTTCTATCTTATCAAAAAAAAAAAATAATTTTATCGTGTTTTATGTTCTTCTGATTGAACGCATGTCTTGAGCCAATTAAATCTAATAAATGATTCGATCCTCAAACATCCTTTTTATATATACCTATTATTATTGGCCTAATCCAAGAGACCAGCTTTGAACGATTCAAACATCGAAAGTTTGATGCACAAACAAAACGATATATGACGCGGCAATTAAATGTTTTGAAAAAGGGATGGAGGGCTGCTAGAATCCGAGTGCATTATAATTATGACTTTTATAATTATAAGTAATGACTCGGACAATATACATATATAAGCGCGACAATAGTCCCAATTGTTCATCCCCCGAAACTGGCTCTTTTCAACCACCAAACAACACAACAAATAATCGGCTCGTTTATGGCGTTGACTTTAAGATAACGATAAATTTCAATGAAAGTCGTAATTTAATATTTTTGTTGTTAATGAGAATTAACATGGCGTCTATATATTTCGAGTTATATGAAGATAAAACCGCAGTTGGGTAGAGTTTTTCTTCGAAAAATTTTTTGGTCAATTTTTTTTTTTTTTTTTTTTGGTGTTTCATGGTGGTCAGTAACCCCTTAGTCGGGTGCAATGAAAAAAAAACCAACATCTCTCGTTTTCAAATTATTTTTTTGCGAATATGAGATGAATGCGTTTCGTTTTCGAGAGGAGAGGCCTAAAGTTGAAAGTCTAACGATTTCGTGTTACATTATTAATACGTGTGCGTCCCTTTTCGTTTGGCGTTGTGTGTAATTCGATAGTGTTGTGTGAGATTTATTGCAATTTGTGTTCCGACTGTGGAGCAGTTCCAATGCACTTGTGTATTCACATGCAAAATGCACATCACACAGCCTACTTATATGTATATATGAAACCATATTTTTCATCAAATCACCCATGAATTCATATGATATCCTCCCCATCGTTTCTTTCTGCTCTAAGCATGTCAAATTTTTTTTTAAGGTTTGCAATAATTCTAAGAACTTTATATTTGTCTCGATGAAATCAGGAAATAATTAGTGGCTCTTTGAAAAAAAAAATTTTTTCACTCAAATTCCGAATTTATCTACAACACCAACGTGATTTAAAAAACAAACTTTGTCGATGAGGTTGACCTTTGATAAATTCCATTTTTTTTTTTTGTTTATAATTGGTTGAGTCATTCATTGAGTTTTTCTGCGTATTTGCGTTGATTCGTGTTGGCAATGGGTAAATATATGAATCGAGTCAATATCTTGTAATATGACGTTAAGTCTTTTGCAATTGTTGGAAATTCCACGAGGTAACGTCGAAGTGAGAGGTTTTCGTAAGAAAACTCTTGCAGTTAACGATTTACGTGGGACATAAGTGCAGTTATCCTTTGGTCTATGTTCCTAGAAAAACTCGAAGCAAAAAATTTACTAATCGACCAAACCAGCTCAGACCCTTGGAATTTTTAAATTAATAAATTCAAAGAACTTGGGAAAAAATTTTTCTAAAAATTTTCTCATATATTTAAAATCATTTGGGGTTTTTCGTGTTCGATTTATGAGCAGTGTCAGATGTCAGAAGAGGGAGGACAACCCAACGTAATAAAATTAACTCGCTCATTAATGAAGTAACGAAATTTCATATTGCTGCAATTTGGCGACCAAACTTGGCGGAAATAACATTAAATTTTAGTTCAGGGGGCGAGAGAATGTAGGAGAACGAGAGAGAGAGAGAGAGGAAGTTAGATTTGTGTTTCGATCCCTCGCAAACTTTTACGCTGTGTATGTGAACGAGAATCTCGATGTGTTTGTTTTATCAACGTGCCAGACAGTGGCACAGACAACCATGGGGATGCTGCGCGTCGTGACGCGTCGCTACGCGCTCTGATTCTCAACCCCTTCAATACTACCCTTAACAAAACTAAAATCTATATGATAATTTAAAAAAAAAATATCACTTGAAAATTAAAATACATCTTAAAAAGAACTCTATAGACCAGAGTAAATAATTTTGGAACAGAAAAAAAATTATAGTAAGATGAAACCCATTAGAAAAGGAAGAAAATATAAAAAAACTAAAGGAACAAGAAAAATCCCGGTCAATTTGAGGTGGGGATATGGAAAAGAGGGGTTTTTATAAGGGTTGAAACGGTTTAACTCGATTTCCGACAAAACTCCAAAGACCTATGGAAAAAAATTAAATAGCAAAGTTGTAGGCAATAAGAGAATCTACAACTTTTGTACAAACACTTTTTTCACATATCCTTAAAATTTGTGTGAAAATTTCAAATTACCAAGTTTTTGGTTTTTTATTTTTATCTTTTACAAAAAAAAAATCACGAAATTTGGTAAAAACTACCCTCTTAATGACCCAAACAAACGTCTGTATTTTTTTCTCTTTAAAATATAAATTTTTTCACCTTATTTTGACTTGAAATTGAAAAGGCACCCTAATTTTCAATCGAAAATTCTCACGTCAAAATAACCGTTTTTTTAAAAAAAGTCGGTAAGTTTTTGGTTTGTTGAAACCTCTACTTTTTGATGGTGCAAAAAATATATACATTACAATGTTAAATGTTTTCAGAAAATGCAATAATTAGAATGTAAATTTTAATAAATAGTTCAAAAGTGTGTTATGCAGAAAACAAAACTACAAGTCCAATGGAAAAATTTTAAACGGCAAAGTTGTAGATAATAAGTAGATCTACAACTTTTATTATATCACTTTTTTACATAACCTCAAAATTTATGTTAAAAATTACAATAACCAAGATTAAGTATTTTATTTTTACCTATTACAAAAAAAAAATAGAAGAAATTTGGTGAAAACTTATTTTTTATTATCCCAACCATAAGTACTGTTTTTTTTTCTTTAAAATATTAATTTTTTCACCCTATTTGGACTTAAAATTGAAAAAGAACCCAAATTTTCAATCGAAAATTTTCACGTCAAAACATCTGAGTTTTTGAAAAAATCGGTAAGTTTTTGGTTTGTTGAAATCTCTACTTTTTGATGGTGCAAAAAATATATACATTACAATGTTAAATGTTCTCAGAAAATGCAATAATTAGAATGTAAATTTTAATAAATAGTTCAAAAGTGTGTTTTGCAGAAAACAAAACTACAAGTCCTATGGAAAAAACTTAAAGGGCCAAGTTGTAGATAATTAGTAGATCTAGAACTTTTATTATATCACTTTTTTCACATAACCTCAAAATTTATGTGAAAAATTACAATAACCAAGATTTAGTATTTTATTTTTACCTTTTACAAAAAAAAAATACAAGAAATTTGGTAAAAACTTTTTTTTTAATATCCCAACCATAAGTACTGTATCTTTTTTTCTTTAAAATATTAATTTTTTCACCTTATTTGGACTTAAAATTCTCACATCAAAATATCTGTTTTTTTTTTAAAGTTGGTGATCTTTTTGTTCGTTGAAACCTCTACTTTCTGATGGTGCAAAAAATATATACATTAAAATGTTAAATGTTCTCAGAAAATGCAATAATTAAATTGTAAATTTTAATAAATTGCTCAAAATTTTACATTTAATACAACTGAACAATTACAACTTAGAGCAATTTATTAAAATTTACATTTTAATTATTGCATTTTCTGGGAATATTTAGCTTTTAAATGTGCATTTTTTTTGCACCATCAGATGTAGAGGTTTCAACAAACAAAAAGCTCACCGACTTTAAAAAAAACCCAGATATTTTGATGTGAGAACTTTCGATTGAAAATTAGGGTGCTTTTTCAATTTTAAGTCCAAATAAGGTAAAAAGATTAATATTTTAAAGAAAAAAAAACAGTATGTTGGGGACATGAAGAGGTAAGTTTTTACTACAGTTCATGATTTTTTTTTGTAAAAAAATAAAAATAAAAAACTAAAAACTTGGTTATTGGAATTTTTCACATAAATTGTAAAGTTATGTGAAAAAAGTGTTAGCACAAAAGTTGTAGATCTTCCTATTACCTACAACTTTTCCATTTAATTTTTTTCGTAGGACTTGTAGTTTTGTCGGAAATCGAGATAAACTGTCTGTACCCCTAAAAACGCCCCCTTTTTCCACTTCCCCACCTCAGATCGATCGTAATTTATGTTTTCTTTCATTTTTGTTATATTCTCTTCCTTTTTCTAATGGGTTTCATCCTACTATAATTTTTTTTCTCTTTTTACCGTTTTCAAAGGCAAAAGCACTGTTCTACTATGGATTTTCCTACCTTTAAATTGGTCTAAAGCTCAATTTAATTATCTCCACTAACTTATCTCTAAGTTAACAACTAAAATCAATTTTTTTATAAAGATTTTTTAAGATATGTTTTTTAAGTGATTTCAATGAGTGTGAAGAATACGAGCTCCGATTTGATAGTCGTGTATTGACCACCGAGTATCAACTGAACCGTGCACGTTCAACGGGGGTGTTTTAGGGGTGATTGCACTGCGAATTTCACCACCTCAGCCACCCTCATTCCAACTTCCTGGTTCTTGCTCGGTTCCGTGCCACTTTCTCTATTTCATACACACAACAGATTCCCGACAAACTCACAAATTTGCAACGTTATTAGCTAGAGAGATTCACCCCACAAAGCACGACTTGTGTCGTCACAGATGCACTTTGCGATAAGATAATTTAATATCACATTTTTCATTAATGTTTTTATTAAACTTTTTCACAGCTTTGATCGATTTTTCTACAATCTATAGTTAAAAATTAAATTTTCAGTGTGTTAATGACAGAAAAAAAATCAAAGACTCGTCTTGTACGAACATCGCCAACGTCTCGAGAACATATTAAACGAAATAAAAATTTAAAAAAAAAAAAGTTAATTTCTTGTCTCAAAACCATTTCGAGTGTAACCACCTTAAGTGAGAACTCCAAAAAAAGAAATTAAAATTGATTAAGGTTTCTTGGAAAAAACAAGGCTTAAATTCAAGGAATCATCAATTAGTGTCCATAAAAAGTGCATAATGATTTATGCTAATAATTATGCAAATTAGGACAATAAAAAATTGTTGAACTAATTAAGAATCATCGCTTAAATACCACAGATTGGAACTATGGAATATTTTTTTTCACAAACCACAAGTCAAAAAATCGCCAAAAGGATTTGACAAGGGATAAAAGCTTTTTCTAAAAAAAAAAATTTTTGTTTCAAAGGGTAGATGAACTTGTTAATGTTTCTTTTCGTTGTAAAGGAATTTCAAAGACACAACGACACAAAAGACCATATCTTTCAGTGGCTCATGAGGCTATATATACATACATCGAGATCTTACGTAAATGACGAACGAACGAGCCGCAAGGCTTATGATTGATAACGGTACAAACAAAACTCTAATGTCGGTAATAAAACCAAATTATTCACGAACCAATAGAATCAACGATTTAAATAACATCAACCGGGAAAAAAAAAAACAAATTTCTTAAATCGATTTTTTCGAATGATCGAAACGTGTGGCTTTCGACGATCGAATTGTGAGGCGCGTAAGTAAATCACGAGATAATTTTATGTCTAAATTAGTTTCGTAATGGCATCGGTATGCCATCGAATGCATTTTGGAGGGCTGTGAAGATTTGAGTTCACATGAAAAAGAAAATATAAGAAAGAAATGTTAAGAAAAATTAAACACCTTTCATTTGGTAGTTAAGTACACCAATACTACCTTGCTTGGGATTAAAAAAAATTACTTCAAAATCTAACACTGAGCTTTTTTCATCTCTTCCATAGGAATTTTTCAATACAACACCTACACTGTGGGCTTTATCGCATTAAATTTCATTGAAATCGATCTAATTATAAAATGTATGTTTGTTACACTTCTTCGCAAAAACTACAGAACAAAATTTGATGAAACTCGACATTAATATAGCTTATACATCAGAATAACATATACAATATATTTTATCCTGCTTATAAAATTATCCTGGACACATAAGAAGTTCTTCTTTAAGCCGATGCACTGATGAAAAATGTATAGTTTTTGTAAGATAAAAGATCACGTTAATTAATAATGGAGTTAATCTTTGAGAATCAATGAATATATTTTATTTTACATCTTGCAGGAACCATACAAATTAAGCTCACTTTGACCTAAAAACTTATCCTATTAGAAATTTTTTTTTTGGCATTTTATTTCTGTGTGAGATCTTACAGGACCCATGATTTTATCTAAAACCTAAACTTGCAGTCCAGACGAGGATTATCATCGCGAAACGTTAAAAAAAGAGTGCTTCTAGATAATGAGGTTTTCCAGGATAAAACAAAACTTCTGACCATATCTACAGTTCAAATGATGAGAGGATTTTTTGAATAAAATAAGTGGTTGTGAAGATTACCAATGATACACAAACTTTTTTTTTCCCCGTTACCAGAAAACCAGGTTAGGGCTCCTTCCCCCCACACTGTTTTGTTTACGTATCCCTGTTGTACAAGGATCCTTGCTTATTCCAGGTTCAACATTCTGCCTACCAAAAGCATTCCCTGTACTAAACTTGCGCGATTTGAACCTGTCTGGGCGTCATTTATCCCATACAGGTGTCGCCACTTTGTGAGGACTTTGCAGTCAAAAATGACATAGGTCGCGTTTTCCTCCCCATCCCCACACAACCTGCAATTGAGGTCTCTTTGAGACACCCCAAGAGTCTTCAGATGCTTTCTCAGTCCACAGTGTCCGGTTATCAATCCCGTTACTGTCCTAAGTTGGTTCCTTCCCAGTCGTAAAACCTCAACAGTGAGCGAAGAGCAGATTCTCCCTATCATTCTCTTGCTCGACTTTTGACCAGAAATTTCTTGCCAGTATTTGTTTTACGGTCATCTCAACCACCTTTTCATCGCCCTTTTGACAGCAGATTTGGTGATCCCCACTCCAGGCCCCGGGCCCACAGGTGGAGCCATCGAACCAGCCCTTGCGCAAGCATCAGCTTCTTCATTTCCCTCAACTCCCTTATGCCCCAGCACCCAACCAAGTTTGACTCTATTGTGCTTTGCCAGGTCTTCCAGGAGTTGCCGACACTCCAGCACCAGCTTTTAGCTGATCGTTGTATTGGCGTTCGCCTTTAGCGCCACCTGATTGTCAGAGAGAATATGTAGGTTCCCATTCCGATAGCCCAAATCCAGGTTCTCTCGTACACAAACTTATAAAAATATAATCTTTAATAGAAAAATATCTACAAAAACTAAAAAGACCTTCGTACCGTAATGCTGAACCGGGAGTTAGCAAGAATCCTTGTGCAACAAGAGTAGATGAGCAGAACGGGAGTACAATGAGCCTAAGGCTGCAGTGTGGGAGGAACGAGCTCTAAGCTGGTTTGCTGCTAACGGTGAGGAAAAAAAGGAGCTGTGGTTCTGCAAGTAGAGGATCACCATCTACGAGACCAAGTCTGCCCACGTGATATTCACCACAAGGATGGAAACCTGTCCTTCTGTCTCACTAAATGACCTTGAAATACCCCGGGCTATGGAGGTCAGGTTCCTCAGAATGCACATGGACAGACGCCTCCTCCTGGTCAAAACACATCTTCCACAAACGCAACCAACTGAGTATCACCATCCAAAAATTGTGGTGACTTCTGCGAGGAAATTCCTAAATGTCCCTGGGCAGCAAATTATCTATCCATATTTAAACCCATCTGAACAAATGAGATAGAGCTGTGAGGAGCCGCCAGTAACTCTAAGGTGAGGACAATAACTAACACCCCTTGGTACCGAGACCTCAAAGTGGCTACTGTGAGGAATGAGATAGCCAGATTCCTTCACACCAGATTCAGTCAAAAATACTCGCAGAGACTGGACAAACGTCCCAACTATCTGGCTGTCAGCCTCCTGGAAAATTCGGGCCACCATCGAAGGCTGAATCGCGTCTTATTTCTGGAGTTACCGAGAACCACTAACACCTTAAGGTACCCCTTTTAGAGGATGCGGTCTTCCCCATATGTGCATTCATCGCAGAAAGAAAAACAAAAAAGAAAATTGCAGCTTAGAGTTTTTATTTTTTGAATCTGAAGAGTAAAAGCTCCAAAAGTTTTTTTTTTCAAAATTCTTTAAATGAAGACTATGAAGAACTAATTGTTTTCACTGTTTGTTTACAATTTCCCTTTGACACTTTTACAGAGAACATGGTTAGAGATTCGTCAAGTTAAAGTAGATGTTTAATGTTTCAATATTGCCACGATCGCAAGATGGCGAAGCGTCGCCATTTTCAGAGACTGGGTTTGACGAAAAGGACTACTCGATGAAGTAAGAAGGGGTAAAGCTTCTGGAACAATCTATTTTTCTTGGAACCATAGAATGTTCGACAATGAAATATTCCGAGAAAAATAGAAAATCCAGGGATAATAAAGCCGAATTTCCTAGACGGATTCCAAAACCCTATATAAGGCGGATAGTATTGAAATAAATAGTGTACGCGAAAATTCTGAATATAAATCGTCAACGTCAACAATCTCTCGTGAAAGTGATCAGTGACCAGTGTTAAAGTGTAAACAGTGCTAAATAAATTGTGAGCATTGTAAAGAAAGTGAACAGTACAATAGTGAGTGATAATTAGTGAACCCTCGAACCCGTAAAAACATTACAATATTAATCTTTGACTTGAGTTGAATTTGAGTTCATATCAAATTTAGGTCAAGTAGCTTGAAAATCAAGTCAAGTAGTAAACTCTGAAAGATTTTTCAAATTGACTCATGATAAAGACTTATTGATGATCGTAAAGAAAATAAAAACAGGATTTTAAAAAGTGAAGAACTTTTAAAAAAATTAAAATAAAGTTTGAAGGTAAAGAAATTTAAAGATATTTGGTTATCAAGGTATAACTTTACAAAAAACAGATGGGCTAGGTTATTTTATCTTTAAGTATCCCAAATCAAGTACAAAGTGCTGAGATTCTTTGCCTATTGTCCTGTATAAGCTTAAAAATTCTACAGCATCTCGGAAAGACGGACATGATGCCTGGCGAGATAGCCACGGGAGCCCCTAGGCAGGTGCTGGCTTTCTTTAAAAGCCTGTAACTCTCCTAGTGAACACAGAGGGTCACATCACAACAAACCTCTTTGGTCCCAGTGATAAAAAGAAGAAACAGCCTAGCAAAACAAAAAAACAAAAAAAAAACAAAAAAAATTTCGTCAAGCTCATTATCTCTTGTCATTATCAGTCAGAACTTGATATTATCAGAAAGCACTTTCAAACGTTTATCAAACGCTCAAAAAAAGAACGAAAATCTATCAAAGACCTAACTGTGAATCAAGGAAACCAAGATGAAGAAAAAAAACGGTAAGATCATTCGGGTAGCTTTGAGATAATGACGTGGCCAAAGAGAGAACACGATAGTCGAAACTCATTAAAAATAAATTTCGTCACGTATTTTTACAAAACATATTTGAAATATTTGATTCATTTCTGTCAGGTGTAAGCTCACAAGACATGAACATTTTTCTCTCGGTTTCATTCGAAAAAAAAAGTAAAAAAAAGTTTTTCAAGTACTGTTATCCAAAGATTTTTTTCTCTTTTGTTTCGGTTTCGATCTGGGTCTTTCATTTTCTTCTAGATGATCCCTTGAGACCTGCGAGATTGAATTAGGAAGTAATCTGTCTTGTATGAGTTTTTTTTTTCTTTTATTACTCGTCTCTTTGAATCTCCTCTTCAATTGCTTTCGAGAGTGCACGAGATGCATCTCTCGTAAATGGGAGAAATGATTACAGTATGGGTAATTATTTTTATGATGGATAACTTAACGGTGTGAGACGAAGAAAAATTTTGATATGAGAAATTTTAACATTTACGAGAAAAACGAGGGAAAACGATTAGCTTATATATGAAATATATATATGATTATATATGATTTCAACTTTAATTTTCTGTGAAAATGCAAAATTGATTTAATCGTTCAGCTTCTTCATTGACTTCGCTGACAGATGCTGTGTGGTAGTGATTGAGGAAAGTGAGTTGAGTGATTGACTGCGTCGAGTCGTCGGATTCTGACGATTATATTTGCATACGGATCAATTGAATTCAATTGACTTTCACTCACTTGAGTGAGCGAGACCGAAAGACAGAGAGAAAGAGGCTGACATTGGGTGGATGAATCGCACAGACATTGACGTTGAACTTGGCCTGGATGTGCCGAGAATGTCGCCGACAAACGGAACTTCTTCACTCAACGAAAGTGAAAGCGAAATAACGACGTAGGTATAGAAGCCAAACGAACCACGAGGAAATCAAACGAACAACGTTACAACATCGATTATATTCTATATTATATAATAATATAATACTGATGGCTACCGGTGACTTCATTCAAGTAAAATTTAACTCAGGCTATGAAAAGAAGAACTACAAAAATACCTTACTGGAAAAGTTGCAAAACATTTTTCAAGGTAAAAATTTTTTCAACCCTTAAATAAATTAAGCCTCTTAAATTGAAACTTTTTATACATCGTCTCAAGTTTTTGTTATCGTCTCTAAATGTGTGTTACATTCGGCAGGGAATCGGCAAGTGTTCGGCAGAGCTCGGCAAGCTTGTAAGCTATATACCATGTCGTTTTCCCAGGCCTGTTGCGCGAGCTATTACTGAATGTAATGAGCTATTTTCCACTCCTTGACAACGTTTTATTATATTATAAGTTGTCATTAATTGTCAATCATATTTGTATTGGTATTTGTATTTTGATATAAATGTAATTGTTTACTTGATCATGATAGACAAAGATACAGCTAGTGAGAATAGTGCAAAAAAATCCGACGGTGATGTTACAATAGACAACAACAGGCAGATGATCGATTTAACAATAATCAACAAATTCAATAATGAAAATAACATTCGAGTATTAACATCAATAATGAAAATTCAAAAATAGTTGCAACGGCGCGCGTCAAGTCAAGCCAGACAGCGAATTCGTGTCACATCCATTTCTTTCTATTCTATTTTCATACGCTAAATCAAATAATTTACCGAAAACTTTCAGTTACTTAAGTGCCTAAAATCCGAAAAAAAGTTTCACTTGCATCGTGCATCGTTGCATCACTCGCATCACTTGCATTACATTTGATGCGTGCTAATTCAAAAATGTGATAATTTCAATCCCTTTGTTGAGTTACTTAGGAGAGAAATTTTGAAAAATTCTTTCTCGATCAAAATCACAGTCTTTAGCTTCCAACTTGCCAAAAATGTTTAAAAAAACTCAGTGCTTGACTTAAATTTGGCAAAAAAAGTCAAACTCAAATCTAATGTTAACATTCAAGTATCAAGCATTTTCAAGTTTTCAAAGCTTGAATTTCAAGCTTGATTAATTGCTGAAAAAATTTTAGAAATATATAGAAATTAACTGAATATAAATAAAATTTAATTTTTTTCCACTTTAGTCCAACAACGTGACCATACGGTGTGTCACACATATTTTTAAGTCAAAATAGAAAAACTGTGAGCCACCATATTATGTGGGCACATCTTTCAATGTTGAAAATTAGAAGATATTGTAACATCTATGCCTCGACAAACCTAAATAAACTTTTTTCACTTAAATCACAATCAAGCAACAGCGTGACCATACGGTGTATCACAAGCATCTTTACATTAGTAGAAAACAAAGTTGCTGTCTGTTCGCTTAGATCTTTTTAACTACAAAACGGATTTTAATGCAGTTTTCAACAGTTGATAGAATGATTCAAGAGGAAGGTTTTTAGGTATAAAACATGCATATTATAGTAGAAAAAAGTCGGGAAATTTAAATATTTGTAATGTGATGTCATTAAAAACATATTTTTGTGCACTTACATTGCAAACTCTGGCTAAATCTTACGAGCTAGATCAAACTTATATGCGGCAAAATTGTGTATCTTAAAAAGATTGATAAAAAAGTCCGCGACGTTATATTTCTATCTCCTAAGGATTACCCACAGGAACCATTTTTATCTTTCACATATTACAAAAAAATTATTGGTTATTTACCAAGCTATTTTAAACAACACACTATTATTCATTATCCAATTAAATACCTGAGATACGTTGTGCATTTTATGTAGATCAAAATTACCCTTTACAGCATTTTATAAAAATGAATATCTTAGAAGATATCACAGATTTAAAAAGAGTTGACAGAGCGACTGGATATTGTATGTCGTACGTAGTAATTGTTTTATTCCTATCTTACTCTTATAAATAGAAAATAGTTATGTTGGTCCTTATTTAGGACAAAAACTCGAAAAATTCTACACCAATTAGGTGTGTAAAGTACATGCACTCTTAGAAGAGAAGGGTTGGTCACCCTAAATAGGATAGCAAAACAATTGAATCCTACAGGAACCGTGTATTTCGTAGTATTTTCGGTAAGTTTTGTTAAAGTTCGTGAAATAGTATTTTAACGCATTTTCCTCAAGAAGGCCTGGCAAATTTTACACGGTAACAAAAGAAATCTCTACAAAAATTAAATTTAAAAAAAATGACAAAGTTTACTGGAAAATAAATATTATAAGTTTCAATTAACACCCGACAAAATTAATAAAGAAATTTTTTTAAAATATTTGAATGTCTTTATTGCTCATTGTCGTAGATATTAATTAGAAATATAGGAATTAAAATAATATACTAAACTTTTAAATAATTAACAATTACTTAACAGAACTAATTTTAATGAATTTTTGTTAAAGATATCTCAGATCTTAACATATGGAATACCATTAATCCTAAAACAAGGCACGGTTCCTGTAGGATAGTTACGAATCTATTCTACTAAAATAGCTGAACGGTTATAAATGACATTTGAAATGAAAAAACTTCAAGTCTAAATGAACATTTTATATTTAAAATTGTAATGAATGTAATTTTAAGGATTTTGATTAACTTACTTTTGATCTAAAATCTGAAAGATCTATCATCTTTTTCTGTCGAACTATTTTAATTTTTAAATTTCGTTGTGAAGGTAGGGGATCAATTAATCAATCAATTAAATTTAGATACTCTCAGCAAAGCGGGCGGGTATCAGCCAGTTTATAATAAAATAAACAGAGCTTTTCTTAAAAAAATTAAATTTTGCTGACTTTGGACTTAATTATTAAATTTCATAAATACCACTCACAAAAATTCACAACACAAATTATAAATTAAAGTAAAATAAATGTAAAAATCAAAAAACGAAAAATCCAAATTGTTAATTTTGTATTTCCAAGGAGATACCTCCTTTGGATTTTTCGGTTTGTGATTTTTACATTTATTTTACTTTAATTTATAATTTGTGTTGTGAATTTTAGTGAGGGGTATTTGTGAAAATATAAGAGCTTTTCGTGTAAACGATACAAGTTAAAGTTTCATAAGAACCTTATAAAATTTAAAATCAACGCAATATTCACAACAACAAAGAGACCATCATACAGGAAAGACCCGAAAAAGAACAGGAAATAAATTTCCAAGATAAAGAGCCAACGTTAATCTTCAACACATATAACGTTCCAAATCGGAACATTATTTTGAATCAGTAATTTAGATTTGTATTGGCAAAATTTTCTATTAGAATAAATTTTATTGGCGTCAAAAGTCGAGTACGGGCGTTTAATGGCTCCATTTGTAAAAATTTGCTCGTATCTTCGCGATTTTATTGGGCACTTTCAGGATAAATATTGGATTAAAAACCCACACATACTTACAAATGCAACGAGAATCTATATAGATATGTTGCAATAAACGATTGTATAATGCAACCACTTCATAAACACGGAATTGATACAGAATTGAATCCTTGAAAAAATCTCTGACTCAATTCACACAAGCAAAACATTTCCATAAAAGAGATTAAACTAAAAGAATTATTTTAGAAAAAAAAAATGGAATTCAAGCTTTCGATGAAATCAATCGCTCGACCATTTACAGCAAATTTGTCAAGGTGACAATATCATCATTTTTTGAAAAAGAAAAACAAAAAATGACGTAAAATTAAAAAAATTTTCTTTGTACTCTAACGAACAAAGGGATGACAAAATGAAGTTCTTAAAAGGATAGCGATGACATAAAAAAAAAAATTAAATCAAATCATCAGAATATTTTTTTCATTAGGTACACCTGATAAGTGTTGGTATATATAAATAATTTGGTGTGAAGGTATTTCGTTTTGTATTTAAAATCAAATAAAGTTAATCAAAAAAAATTTTTTTTCTTAGTTTTGTCACACAATCATCACGTCCGAGATGCGTTTAAATCGTTATATTGTGTGTCATTAATCGTGGTTAAATCGTAAATCGTTTCATCCGTCGTTTACGATGTATATGTATATATATGGGAAGAACCGAAGAAAATTTTTTCTCGCCTTACTCAACACAAAAAGAGATGATGTACAATATAAATGGGTCATATAACACCCTTTCCTCTATTGTTCATTGAGCTATGAAATTTATGATAAATTCATTCCATTTTAATTAAATTATCACGCAATAAATCCCCGTCTCTCATATAAATGATACTACAAAGTAATAAACGTTGATATAATTATATTTTCCCTTAAAATTCAAGCTCTTCAAGTTTTGATTGAAATGTAAAGAAAGAAATTATGTCACAACTTTATATAGATATTCTAGATGTTCTCGAATGTTCCAACAAACGAATTTAAATGTTCAACAATCAAAATTCAAGTGAGTTGTTTTAAATCAAAGAGTGCTTATCAATATGTAACGAATAAGATACTTAATCATAATCAGACAATAATTTGACACTTAACAACGATCAAAACAATGAGCGATTGGGACACTAAATATATCGTATAACAAAACACTCAAACAATCCAAAAACATGAACTAAATGCATTTTTGAGCAAGATTTAAACTCATATATACTTAGAGGGATTCATCAAGTCAAATATCTGAACATTTTGTGCAACGAATTAAGCTTTATATTTAAGTGTTGAAATGAACTAAGTTGCAAATTCTTTGCTTGAGTGTTATTATTTAAGTATCAACATTAAACTTGAGTTTGACTTTATTTCATATACCAAATTAAAATCAAGTAGCTTAATCAAGTCAAATAGTGAGTTCTAAAATATTTTAGTCGCAAAAATTTTTGGTTAAAAGAACTATAAGTACTTTGTAACTATACTATTTACATAGAAAAAGAACGATTGTATATGCATAAAGCCTATGTAATATACTAGCTGATACCCGCCCGCTTCGCAGAGCGTATCTAAATTAATCTGATTGAATAATAGAAAATTTTACCCAAAATAAGAAATTAAGCTATTTTTACAAAAAAAAAGATAATTAGATATTTCTAGACCTTTATTTCATAGAAAGTTCATAAAAATCCGTTAAACTATTTTTCCAGGAACAGATATCAGCTATCTTATAGGTAGGATCTTTACGTTTTTTTGAATATTGTAAAATATTAAGAAAATTTTAAGCGTTAAGAACCTTTCACAATAAATTTCATATGAAATAATTTATTAATTTTAGTAGAATGGATTAGTAGCTATCCTTTACGAAGTGTACCTTTTTTAGGATCAATAATATTTAATGTGTTATCTTAAGATCTGAAGTATTAGGTTTGGTTGCCTTAGATTCATAATTCTAGCATATTCTATTAAGTCCATTATGTCTTATTGGCAAGTCTGCTATTTCACAAGATCCAAGATTAGACAAACAATTCTTATATATCTTCCAAAAATAAATTAAAAATATAGTTCTTTAGTAAAAAAACAACGCGATGGTCACACCAAAGTTGCTATTTTCTCTCGAAAAATAAGTTGAACTGGATTTCTTTTTTGTTCTGGGGGCTCTGCCTAACGGCTTCACCTCTCTTAGTCAAACTCCTAATTGGGATCACTTAAGTCGAACTGTCTGTTTTTGTTGTTTATTCTTACGGGTCTCATTTTTGAACAAAGATATTTATTTTTATGAATGAACGAGGATTTTCTTCTCCTCCCTCGACAATTCGAACGTTTACTCAGCCAAACTATTAATAATATATTAACTACCCATAAATTCACAATGGAGTTATGGTTTCTAGAAATTTAACCTATCGCTATACTTCTATCATGGTTATAATTTTCAAATTTGCGAACATTAATTTATAAGAATAACAAATTACATAGTTTAAAATCATGTCGTCTCTACGATATGTTAGTACCTATATGTGCATTGTATCACAACTGCCTGCCGATGTATGTTTTTCGCAGTTTGTATAGTTTTTATTTTTTTGCTCAGAAAATCAACATTTTTTCGGAATAAAAAGTATTTTAAAGCACTTTTTGTAATATTTACTACTTGTAGTGAAAATCTCGTCCAAATCGGACCAGCCGTTTTCAAGTTTGTCAAGAACAAACAAACAGACAGGGGAAACTATTGGAAATAAAAAGTAGCCTATAATGTAAGTTACAATATTTTATAACTTTTTGTGTAAAATTCCATTGAAATCGGCTCAGCTGTTTTCAAGTTTACCCTGGACAAACTCTGTTACTACCCTGTTTTTTTTGGGAAAATTACAATGTAAATGGCATTTTTTTTTGTATTAAATATATGAAAACGTAGGCAATAAAGAGTATTCAACAAAACACCTTAATTTTTTTAGATTTGATAAAAATCTTAGCTGGGAAAAATGATTCCGTTTTTCGTTCTCTCGCGCAGGAGAGATGGAACGTTTTATTATATAGGTATTCAAATAGTATTATTCTTTAATCTTATTATTGGTATAGATATACGAATTCCCAACCTTCACTCCAGAACCGTCCTTATACGAATTTTTCCAAGAAAACAGATCAAATAAAAGTTGTAGGCATCAATGAGTCTATGAACTGTAGAAAGTTTAAAGAAAATCGTTAGAGTCGTTTTTGAAAAACTTGAAAAAGCTCAAAAACTCCAAGAATATAGTAGAGCTTTCGGTTAACCGATTTCAACCAAAAGCTTCGCGGCACAACTAGATATAAAATGGAGACCAAATTTCAAGTTTGGTAAAATTCGGATAAAGCTTTTGATACGATATGGCTGTCACACACACACACACATACACACACGTTTCTAAAAACAACTTTTTTTGACTCAGAAGACCTCAAAACAAGTATTTCCGGTAAAAGCTCGAATTCGAAAATTCGACCCGATTACATTAGTTTTTCACATCAATACCTTACAACGAATATATACCAGATGTCCCCCTTCATTTAATTGATTTTAAGAAAAGTTATTTTCGATCGAAATCTAACTCTCATAGTTACTCTTAATTAAACTGCATTTTTACAGTTTTCAAATACCTTATAAGGTTTTTTGTTCGAATCGGAACTTTTTTAAGATTGACTAACATTGAAAGTGACGTTAGTCAATCGGATATAAGGGGAAAACTAATACGAAATGAAATAGGTCAGTAAAAAATATCTGCTGCGAAGCGTCACAGTCCTTTATTTTACTTTAACTTATGAAACTCGCTATTGGTTAAAAGATCAATAAGCACTTTATAACTATATACATATGAACTAAACTATAGGCATACAACCTATAAATGTACTATACATATATACGAATTCCCAACCGTCACCCCAAAACCTTCCTTATTCGAATTTTCCCAAGAAAAAGTTTCAAATAAAAGTTGTAGGCATCAATGAATCTAAGAACTATAGAAAGTTTAAAGAAAATCGTTAGAGCCGTTTTCGAAAAAATTTGAAAATGCTCCAAAAACCCAAGAATAAAAAGAAACTTTCGGTTAACCGATTTCAACCAAAAGCTTCGCGGCACAATACGGTATAATATGGAGGCCAAATTCCAAATTTGATGAAACTCGGATAAAGCTTTCGATACGATATGGCTGTCACACACAGTCACACACACACATTTTTCTAAAAAAATTTACTAATTTTAGTAAAATAAAAGAAAGTCAAAATAATTTACATAATACTCGATTATTATATAGCTAAAAAGCTTAAAAATTTGAACCAAAATTGGATGAAAAGTTGAAATTGATGATTTTTATAACTGATACATAAAGGGATTTTAAAAAACCAAAAAAAAAGTTGTTCTTATTGTGTCAAAAAATTTAAAAAAGTATAAAAAACAAAAATTTTTTCACCAAAAGGAGCTTTTCATACCAATATTAAGGTTTTTCTCAATTCATGTTTACGTTCCATTTAAATAATCGAAAAAATTAGTTTTTATTTTTTAATTTTCATAACTTTGGAACTGATTTAAAGGAAATTTTATATTCTACAAAAAAGGTCTCGAAACAAAGTTCCTTAGATCAACCGTTTCAAATATACCAGGGTTCAAAATTACGACGTAGTGAACATTTTAAATATTTTCCAACTTTGTTTGAGGGACTTTTTTTTTCTAGAGCATGAAATGAAACTATTCAAAAGTTATAAAATTCAAAAAAAAAAATAAGAAAAAAATTTTGCTATATGGAAAATGAAAAAATGGAATCTTAAAATTGATTTTCAGGGTTGTAGTGCCAAATTTTTTTAAACGCCCTATAGATACATCGTTATTTTCCTATTTTCAACTTGAGTTTCTCGAATGAATTGCTTCGAAATTTCCCCCTAACTTTACGTATAATTAAACGGCAAAATAAACGGGTTGTATTATATATATATATACATATAGCAAAAAGTGTGGTGCTTACTTTGATTGAAAGCTTCTAACCGCATCCAACGTCATGATACTGCAACCAGCGACTGCATACTCCATGCTTCATTAATTCAAGAGCAGCAAACACTTGCACATACACCATCTATAAAAAAAAAACAAAAATTTCATTACTCAATACTAACTTCATCAACATCCCTTACAACCACATACATTGTCTTAATTAAAATTTGATTAATCGTTTACTATGTTATAAACATCTTGGTCAGTTTTTTGAAATCCTTAATAATTTATTTTTAACAAATAATTTAAAAAAATGGTTTACAACAAGATTTTGGCATATTTGTTTCAAGACAGAAGCTAGTCGTGTTATAAAAACAGATGTAGTTTCAAAAAAAAAATTATAATTTCGAAAATCTTTTTACAAGCCTATTTTTTAAGGTCTAAGCTTTAAAAAAATGCACAAAAATCGATTTCAATGTCTAAACTATTTCATTAACAAGTCAAAAAATCCAGTACCTACACGAAAAAAAATGTGTTGTAGTTTTAACAACATTCCTTGTTAATTTTACTACATTAACTAGTATTATATAGGATGACACCACTGTAGTATTATTAACAACACGAACTAGTAAAAATGTAGTTAAATTTTTGACACTTGCATTTATTTGTCAAAATTATAGGTTATGTTGTACGCGCCGCATGCGCAAACGCCAAAATTTGTTTTTTGTACAACACTCAGCAGTTGTAACAGCTACATATATTTACTACACTATGATATTAAAAAATACCATACGTTAGAGCTGAATACAACACAGTATTTTATCTAATGTTACATTTGTGGTTATAGTGAACACAAAGTGCAGTTAAAATATTACTAGTTTAGTGTTGTAAATTTTACACCACTATTTTTTTTCGTGTACGTTAAATTTTGTAAATCTACAATACGTCCTTTACTAAACATATTAACAGAAAGTAAAAATTGGAAGAAGAAAAAAAATAATCATTTTTATATCAATGCAAAAAGGATGATCTCATGTCAATAAGTCGATTATTTGATAACAACGAAAATATGCATTTGCATAAATTGCATTTATTTTAAATCAAAATTTCATATGTTAATGATAAAAATGTTCTTAATTTATAGTTTGATTAAGTTTTTCCTCGATCAATCAATGATTATTTGACCTAGAGACTTTTACAGATCGAAATTTTCATTAGAGGCTTCGACGATCTATGCTACGAGATGTCAATGCATGGTTAGAATTTTAAAAATGAAAATTTGATAATATTTTCACTTACTCCAACGAAAATCATATGGAAAATCGATAAAGGAACACTTAAAGCAAATTTTTTAAACATATTTAAGTTTAATTTGATTGAATTAATTAAATTAAGGGCTAATTAATTAGAAGCTTATGTCAAATGACGCAGCGAAAATCGCACCAATTCGTATGCAACTACGCAGATTTCTGAGCAGCGGAGAATTTCTGAACAGTTTATTATGTATGTTATGTAAGTTTTTCTTAGTGCAACTGCATTAAACGTAGCAAAAAAAATTTTTTTCAAATGGTTTTCTTTTAAATTTTCCTATTAACCCTTTTAAAAAAAATGTTTTTTGAACTTTTTTTAACATTACATACTAAAGCTTGGTATATTTTAGCTGCTACGATCAATGCTACGTTTTTTTAATGCATTTAAATGCATTTTTTAATATTTTTAACTTTGATTTTATTGATAAGTATAATTAAAAAAAAAAATATCTGCTGCGAGGCGTCACAATACTTTCTTTTACTTTCATTTATGAAATTCTAAGCTATAACTTATTCGAATTCCCCACCTTTACCTCAGAACCGCCCTTATTCGAATTTTCCCAGGAAAAAGTTTCAAATAAAAGTTGTAGGCATCAATGAGTCTAAGAACTGTAGAAAGTTTAACAAAAATCGTTAGAGCCGTTTTCGAAAAAAAATAAAAAAGCTTGAAAACTCTTAGAATAAAGTGGAGCTTTCGGTTAACCGATTTCAATCAAAAGCTTCGTGGCACAACTAGATATTATATAAAGGCAAAATTCTAAGTTTGGTGTAATTCGGAAAAGGCTTTCAATACGATATGGCTGTCACACACACAAACGTGTCTAAAAACCACTTTTTTGGACTCAGGGGACCTCAAAACATGTATTTCCAGTGAAAGCTCGAATTCGAAAATTTGACCCGATTACATTATTGATTACATCAGTCTATGAACTTTAGAAACAACGTCACTTAATTCTAGTCTAGAAATTTGAAAAATTGATTTTTCTTTCATATTTTTAAAGCTTAAAGCTTTTAGAAATTTTACTTACTTTTGCTACTATATAGTAAAGGAAGTATCGGGTCAAATTTTCGAGTTTGAGTTTTTACCGGAAATTCATGTTTTGAGGTTTCTGGAGTCCAAAAAAGTGGTTTTTAGAAATGTGTATGTGTGTGTGTGACAGCCATATCGTATCGAAAGCTTAGCCAAATTTAACTAAACTTGAAACTTAGCCTTCCCATTATATCTGATCGGGTCGCAAAGCTTTTGGTTAAAATTGGTTTACCGAAAGCTCCACGTTCTTCTAGTTGAGTTTGTCAGCTTTTTCAATTTTTATCGGAAATGGCTTCAACGACTTTCCTTTTCCTTTTACTTGAAACTTTTTCCCGGAAAAATTCAAATAAGGAAAGTTCTGGAGTTAAGAGAATTCGGGAATTCGTGTATATATTACATACATATAGCCTGTGTGTATATTACTTTCTCTTAATTTTTTATTGTAAAGGAAGTATTATAACCGGGTCAAATTTTTGATTTCAAGTTTCCACCGGATGTACACGTTCTGAGGTCCACTGAATCCAAAAAGTGGTTTTTAGAAACATTTCTTTCTATGTATCTGTGTGTGACAGCGATATCGTATCGAAAACTTTATCCGAATTTTACCATACTTGGAATTTTGCTTTCATATTATATCTAGTTGTGCCGCAAAACTTTTGGTTAAAATCGTTTAACCGGAAGCTCCACTTTATTCCAGGAGTTTTTGAGCTTTTTCAATTTTTTTCAAAAACGATTCTAACGATTTTCTTTAAACTTTCCATAGTTCTTAGACTCATTGATGCCTACAACTTTTATTTGAAACTTTTTCCTGTGAAAATTCAACTAAGGAGGTTTCTGGGATTCGGTGGGGGAGGGGTAATGGACGTATAAACATACATACTGTATGCATGTAGTTCTGTTTACATAATTATAAGGTGCCTATAGTTTTTTTAACCAACACCGAGTTTCATATCTATACTGTGACACCTCGCAGCAGATATTTTGAAAAAAAAAACATTTTTTTTCCAAATCGGCTACGTCCAAATAATTCCAAATCCTTAACTAATAAGAATTGACCTTAACTTTCTGTTTCAGATTACCAGAAATCTCTTAAACAGGAGACACCTTTTTGAGTCCCCACTTTACCGGTCTCTACCGACTTCAATTTTGATTTTTTTTACGTTAATACGTTTTTATACTTTTCAAATATCAATAAAAAACTTAAACAAAAATAAAAGTAATTTTTTTCATGTAACTACTCCCGTAAAATCACTTCAAAATCGATCCTCTAAAATAGAAAACCCCCTAAAACTATTTTTGATTATAAAACTGGACCATGTGTAAAATTTTTTACAAATGGGCACATGAACAATGTACCAACGCCTGTGATTTGTGTAAAACATAGGAAACAATGTAATTATATCATTACACAATTAAATTTCTATGTACCCCTTGAATTGGTCTTAATTATCCCATACTATATCGGGTTAAATGACAATATTTTTTTTTTCTAAATTTTTGCTATTAAAAAGTTAATTTCAAAAAGTTTTGACTTCAGTTTTTGCAGGTAAATATGTGACGTTTTTGTTCTAATTTTGAGCATGCCCAGTCACCCACTTTCCTTCGGCATGTTTCTGATCCAATGCATGTAATGCACATTTTCTTTAGTCAAACTGCATTCACTTTAATATCCATATAAAAGAATACTTAATCAAAATTTTAATTTAAAAATTTAAATCTTTTCAAATTTTCTTCAGACAACTCACAACAAAAAAAAAAAATTTTACCCGTTATCTTTTAGATTTATAAAATTAACGGTTTGCTTCCTCGTTTAACTTGAAAATCACAAACAAGATCAGCTTGATTGTGACAAAGATTTGAAACCATTTTTTTTGTTTGTTAGTCCATAGTTTAATTAACCGACAGCTTTATTGTAAGGAATCTTCGTAAGCATCATTAACGATCTGGAAAATGTTCACGGCGTGTGTCGCGAGATAAGTTGAACGTTTTGTCTCCTCATAATCGAATAATTTAATATTCTTGGTATATCAATGAAAAATGTGTTTAGATGTAATAATTGACGAGTTATTGAATTCGTTGGGTGGTCGTTTCTTTGGCGAGTGTTTATTATAATCAATCATTTGGTGTCATCGTGATTTGATTGTTGAACGAAACGGTTTTGTGCTCTGGTAAAAGGAAAAAAATTCAGAGCGACTCATACACACACACACACACAAAGCTCATGTCCTTCCATATTTCCGGGGGCTTCTTCTGATTTTAATTCGATTTCAAAACGGGAATTATCATTTATATATATAAATATATTTATATTTCATTCAAGGAATATATCTTTTGTGTTATTATTTAATCGTTATTAATACGATACTTTGTTTGTCTCGCTCGTAACAGTACTTGAGATTCTTTTCAAAACTAAAAATTAGTTATAATTCATGAGATTTTTTTCTATTCAAACTGTTGCTGATGATTATGAAAATTAAGGGGAATTATTTCAAACGTTTAAAACGAAGTAAATGTAAGTAATTCCCCTGGTAAGGCTCTTTTAAAACACTGCTTGATTGATTTGATGATATCATAATGTATTGGGATGCAATTAAAGATTGAAATAATCGAGCCAATTAATAATTGAAACGGGTCACGATTTGAATGAAATCTCATTGAATAAAATGTCAATTAAATAACGAACGATAATCGAAGTCATTGATGATTTATTAATAAGTGTTTTGATCGATTTGGCGAACGTTTTGGCGGACAACTTAATCGATTTTTTAGTCTTTGGTCGAATGAAAAAAAAAAAAAAAACGAAGACCAAGGCTCACATTTTCGACAGAAACAAATCGCAGGGCTCGGTTCGAGTTGAATTTTCGGGTCCAGCTCCTGCTGATTTCGCGAAATTAGAAATCAATGTGCGTTCTTGGTCCCGACTATGTGTCGGTCTGACACTTGAAATTTTTTTTTTTTTTTTTTTTTTTTGGTTTACTCTCAACTCCATGTGAAGTCGAGGAGACATTGAACTTTGCATAATATTTAAGTACAGTTGCGTTTGAGTCGCTTTTGCCAAAAAAATGTTTATAGTAGGATGAAACCCATTAGAAAAGGAAGAAAATATTATTAAAAAAAAAAGAAAAATAAATTACAATTGATTTGAGGAGGGGGGGGGGAGTGGAAAAGAGGTGTTTTTAAGGGTAGAAACGGTTTATCTCGATTTTCGACAAAACTAAAAGTCCTATAGAAAAAACCAAATGGCAAAGTTGTAGGTAATAAGAAGATCTACAACTTTTGTTCTAACACTTTTTTCACATAACCTCAAAATGTATATGAAAATTTTCAATAATCAAGTTTTTGGTTTTTTTTATATAAACCAGAGCCTTTGAAAATAGTAAAAATTGAAAAAAATTAAAGTACCATAAAATCCATTAGAAAAGGAAGCGAACATAAAAAAAATGAAAGGTAAAATAAATTTCGGTCGATCTGAAGTGGGGAAGTTGAAAGGGAGGGGATGTTATTAAGGGTAGAAACGGTTAACCTCGATTTCCGACAAAACTACAAGTTCTGTGGAAAAAAATTAAATAGCAAAGTTGTTAATAATAAGTAGATCTACAACTTTTGTGCTAACATTTTTTTCACAGAATCAAAAAATGTATGTAAAAAATTCCAATAACCAAAGTTGTGGTTTTTATTTTTATCTTTTACAAAAAAAAAAAAAAACAATTTTTTCATGACATTTGGTAAAAACTTACCTTTTAATGTCCCAAATGCACTGTAATTTTTTTGATTTAAAATCTTAATTTTTTTCACCTTATAATTACTTAATATTGAAAAATCATCCTAATTTTCTATCGAAAATTCTCACGTCAAAACATCTGATTTTTTAAATAAGTCGATAAGCTTTATGTTCGTTGAAACCTCTACTTTTTGATGGTGCAAAATATATACATTATAATGTTAAATTTTCTCCGAAAATGCAATAATGAATTGTAAATTTTAATAAATTGCTCAAAATTTTACATATAATACAATAAATACAATTGTACAAATAACTTTGAGCAATTTATTAAAATTAACACTTTAATTATTGCATTTTCAGGGAACATTTAACATTGTAATGTATATATTTTTGCACCATCAAAAAGTAGGGGTTTCAACGAACAAAAGGCCCACCAACTTTTAAAAAAAAATCAAATATTTGATGTGAGAATTTTCTAATGAAAATTAGGGTTTTTTTTCGATATTAAGTCATTATAAGGTGAAAAAAATTTAGATTTTAAATCAAAAAAATTATTAAAAATTTTTTACCAAATTTCATGAAAAAACAAATTAATTTTGTAAAAAACCAAAAACTTGGTTATTGGAACTTTTCACATAAATTTTGAGGTTATGTGAAAAAGTGTTTGCACAAAAGTTGTAGATCTACTTATTATCTACAACTTTGCTTTTAACTTTTTTCCATAGAACTTGTAGTTTTGTCGGAAATCGAGATAAACCATTTCTTCCCTTAAAAAAATCCCAGTTTCCACTTCCCCACTTCTCTTCTTTGTCTAATAGTAGGATAAAACCTACTATTTTTTGTTTCAGTTTTTACTATTTTCAGAGGCTTTATCTCTGGTCTACTATAGGTTTGTTCCACTTGTCTATTTGATGATGTTGAAACACGTCCACCGAATGACAAGTAGTAAGAAATATTAACAAGAGTGAGTAAAAATCATGAAGCAAGGGTTTCACCCTAATTCAAAACTGGTTTTGCAGTGTTTAAACACCTCCAAATCAGTGTCTGGGCGAGCTTTTGTCACAAAAACGTACGCTCATAGCTCGGCTCTAGGCCTGGTGCGGCCAAGCGGCTGCGGGCTGGGGCGTTTTTTCACTCACTCATGTCTCTTGGTCAGTGTGCCTTGCTCTTTGTCTTATGTGGACGTGTTTGGCTTCAACGTCTGGAACAAACCTCATATATGATGTGCTTGAAATCTAATAATCTGATCCAATTCTTTTTTATATCACATCTTATCTCAAAAATTGTTTTACTTTATGAAAATTTACGAAGAATCTTCCAGTAAACTCTTTGCACTAAAATTGTCTGAAATGCCCTCAAAAGCTCAGGAATCGAAAAGTTTTAACACAAGATTTTCAAAAAATCATGTAACTTGTGCAATTCCAAAATAACAATATTTACATGATTAATATTTCTTCAGATCCTTGTTGTTTTGATTTGATAGATATAGTTTAGAGATTTCACAATGAATCCAACAAAAGTATCAAGTCGCGATATTTTGCCATATATTATAACTTCATCAGCCTCTCTGATACATGCGCAGCATTCTTGTTTTTATATAGCCTTGTATATACCAGTCATATTCATCCTCATTTTCATCAGACATAAGTGTAAAATTCGTTTTTAAAATAAAAAAATTGGTTGTCTGTAAAGTCGGTTAACGGACGATAGTTTTACGTGATAACGTCATAAAGAACACCTAATTGATAAAAAATTGCGTACTTTTATGAATTGAATTATTATCACTGAATTATCATTACTTTGTATAATACAAAGGAGTTAATTGAAAGTTTACCATTTTTTCAAAATGAAATCAAACTGAAAATTATGAAGGAAAAAATCTATTAATTCTTATTAAGTAAATTGTAAAAGAAAAACACAAAACACGTTGTCTTAGGTAAGGGCACCAACGATCGATATATCAAAATATCGATAGTTGATATTTATTTACGAATATCAAATTCGATATTTTTTTAAGAGCTTCATTATATTTTATAATAATTATAATTTATTCCACTTATAGTTATTGACAATTTTTCAAGTAATCGCCTTTTGAGATGAAAATATCTATATTTTACTCTGCATTTATCGATATTGATTGTAAATATCGATACGATATATATCGATATATTTTATACATTTGTCCATACCTACGTTGCCTAGGATTTAACATTAATATCGTGCCTCTCTATCACTTGTATCGCGTTCTCGGTTGCACGCACAGGTTCAAATGTAGGTAACGTGACAAAAGGGCCGAACTTTTTCAGATTTGTTGTCGTAGTTCATCAATTTATAAAACGTTATCACGTCAAAAGTTGGTGAGCTTTTTGTTCGTTGAAACCTCTACTGATGGTGCAAAAAATATATACATTCCAATGTTAAATATTCTCAGAAAATGCAATAATTAAAAAGTAAATTTTAATAAATTGCTCAAATGTGTGGACCAACAGAAAGTACAGGTATCTACAATAAACCCACCGACTTTTTAAAAAAATCAGATGTTTTGATGTGAGAATTTTCGATTGTAAATAAGGTTGTTTTTTCGATATGAAGTCATTATAAGGTCAAAAAATTAATATTTCAAATAAAAAATACAGGGTGCTTGGTACATTAAAAGGTAAGTTTTCACCAAATTTCGTGTAAACAAACTTTTTTTTTTGTAAAAGATAAAAATTAAAAACCAAAAACTTGGTAGATTGAATTTTTTACAAAAATTTTGAGGTTATGTGAAAAAAGTGTAAGCACCAAAGTTGTAGATCTACTTATTACCTATAACTTTGCCTATTAACTTTTTTCTATAGGACTTGTAGTTTTGTTTAAAATCGAGATATACCGTTTTTACCTTTAAAAACACTCCCCTTTTCCACTTTCCCACTTCAGATCGACCGTAATTTATTTTTTCTTTCATATTTATGATATTCTCTTCCTTGTCTAATGAATTCCATCCTACAATAATTTTTTTTTTCATTTTTTACCATTTTCAAAGGCTAAAAGCACTGGTCTATTATAAGGGAAATCACGTACAAATTCAATGACTTGAGTTGACATTAAATTGACTCGATTATGGCTTGATTGTAAATCAAATTTAGGTCAAGTAGCTTTAAACTCAAGTCAAGTTATAAATCTCTGATTATAATGCAAAAACATAACCCCATAAACTCGACTTTAATAGGTATACGGAATTTTTTATCAAATAAAATTTATTAATACTAACACTAATATCAATTTCGTGACACACCGTGTGGTCACACGTTTCGATATTGAAAAAAAAAATTAAATAATCACGCCTCAAAGAAATAAATAATCAGTTTATAATCATCAGTTTATAAGATGTTATCGCGTCAAAAAAATATATGATTTGTATATGCAAGGCTATAGAGAATGCTGAGCATGCATCAGAGAGCCTCATGAAGCTATAATATCAAGGCGAAACGTCGCGACTTGATACTCTTGTTGAATGCATTGTTAAAGCTCGATCTACTGCCCCTCTAACTATATCAATCGATATTTACATAGTCTTTTAACCCTGTTTTGTTTTTTTAAACTTGAGGATTTCGAATCTTAGAAAGGGTGTCTTTAATATCAATTTTATAAGGAATTGCATATCTTTAAATCAGAGAAGGGTACTTGAGATATCATCCTTGTAAGTTGTCTCGACATAAAGCTCGATTTAGGCTACAAATCTTCAAAGAAAATTAACACAAAACTCTAAGACCTAAGTAAACGTGAAATTAACTGGTACAAAGGATGCCCGTTTTTCCCGTACAATTCTTCATGTAATTTGTGGCGACAAAGACGAAGACGAAAAAAAAAAAAAAGGTAAGCAGAAATGATATATATGTATATTGATATGTGGATGTGTGCAATGTGCATACAATGTACATATATAGGAGCCACGAGGGGGGGCCTTTGCTTTGTACGTTTACATCTTATTTATGTACGGTAAAGTTAAGAAAACGTACACAATTACGTAATTGTAATGCAGGCTCGTTCGTCGCTTGCATCGGTCCCCGTTCATTTTTCTTTTCCCAATATCACATAATATGTAAGTATCGTAATGTACGTTATGTAAAATTCAAAACGAGAACGTTCACATATTATTTATTTTTATTTGAACGAGAATATTTCGAATAAGTATACAATGCAAGTGCACCTCGGACATACTCTGTATACACATATTGTACGTACGTACCTCTATGCATTTACTCGTATATTATTTATATTAAGTAGGTATAGAGTTGAAACATGGCAAAAAAAACTCAATGCACTCTTATTATTATTCAGTCGGGTAAAGTGAAAAAAAAAAAATTTTTTTTTTTTTGCTTTACTGCACTTTTCTCTCCTCAAACTCGCGGCCTCTCGTTTTCATGCCTATTCTCTGAATTGAGTTTGCTTTGAGCAAAAAATATTCGCTGCCATGTCTACGCGAGACGAAGACGAAAATGAAGAGATGTTATAAATATTACGATGAAACAGGAAGAATGTGCTTAACCATAACATTATATAGGCATTATTCAAATATACACACACACACACACACAAATGCACATATGAGATGATTACGGTGTGTGACTGCCGAGTTGACTGGAGCCATCGACAACAACGTCAAAGAAAAGAATGAGAACAGCAAATTCAAAGAAACTCGACACAACAGAAATTATTTACAAATTTTTTTTTTTCGTTAAATAAAGTAAATATATTCTGACCGCTTTCGTTCGGCTTAAGCCGTATCGCATTTGGTTCGAATTAGTTTTACGAACGCACACACACACACACAAAGCTAATTGTTTTAAATGCTTTTACTGCCCCATTTGCATAAACTCGCAATCATCGTCATAATAATAATGAAAGCAACAATTTCTTCCTTTCGTTACCCGTTTGCATTTGGTTCGTCAAAATTTATGCAAATTAAATTCGTTTTCATATTATATATATATATTGGACGTAATTATAAACACTTGGTACCTAACTTTTTTTCGTTCTTAAAATTTACAAAAAGATAAATAGAGCTATCAATATATCATATCGAATATCTAAAAAAAAAATAAAATAAGACAAGTGCAAAAGTTGAGGACTTATATCTAGTGTCGCTTCATTTGCTTAAGAAACCATCAAAATGTTTTTTTTCTCAAACATCCACAATAACTGAAAAACTTTTTGATCAGTCAAAATGGCAATAAGAAATCCAGTCAGGTGAATCTATACTAATATATAAAATTGAGAAGTTTGTTTGTTTGTTTGATTGTTTGGTTAAACGCGCTAATCTCAGGAACTACTGGTTTGAATTGAAAAATTCTTTTTGTGTTGGATAGTTTAATTATCGACAAAGGCTTTAGACAACATCATTGCTACGACCAATAGCAGCAGAGCATCGATGGAAAATGTTGCAAAAACCAGGAAAAAAATGTTCTTTTGAGAGCGTTTGTTGCCTGCCCTGCGTAAATGGTTAAAGTTACGCAAAAATCATGTAAAGCAAAATTGTTCCTCTTATAAAGTTCTAAAAAAAAGTCTACGGCAACATATGTCTATCTTTTAAGGTTGGCCCGCTATAACCTGTTTAATGGTTATTAAAGTTGTTTCAAAAATAATTCATTATTAGCGAAATCGGTTTTCGAAACATATTATTAATTCTTACCCAAATAAATACGGGTTTTAATGAAATTTGGTATGATGGTAAATGACAATCGGAGTCATAAAAAAGAATACTTTTTATTACGGGAAATGTCTCATTTATCCGGGAAATTGAACAACGGGTTGGAACAAAAATTATGCAATAATTATACATTTTTATTTGAAAATGAATATTGGTGATATTTAAGTATATGATAGCTAAATATGTGAATCGTTATATACAATACGTTTTATTTTGGAAAAATTTCTTATTTCAGCGGGAAAATAGAAAAACTGGTTTAAAGAAAATTCATGCTGAAACTAAACGTTTTTAGCTGATTATAATAGAGTATATTAATAGTCATAACTCATAATGTCCTCATGACAAAAAATAGTTTTCTTATCCTACTGTCTTATTTTTATGCAGGAAAAATGTGCGGTTCCCGTAGGATAGATATGATTTTATTTTTCACAGAGCAAAACATTATCATAATTTCTTACAATAAGGTGTTTAATTGAGAGTCAGAAAATAAATATAGGCTACCTTTTATGTCAGAATATAGCACGGTTCCCGTAGGATAGGATAAAAATGGTATCCTTCAGGAACTGAGTATTTAAAAGGAGTTTCGTATAGTTTATGGATAAGCGTTTTAAGGAATTTTTCTCAAGAAAGATTGGTGTACCTTTTATCCAGGAAAAATGTACAGGCCCGTGGGCTAGATACGTTTTTATTTTTCATAGAGCAAAAAGTCGACATAATTGTACTCTTCCCGTGGGATAACAAGACAATTGTATCTTACAGGAACCGTGTATTTAATAGAAGTTTCGTTAAAGTACGTGAAATAAAGTTCTAGCGCATTATCCTCAAGAAGGCCTGATCTCTTTTCTATCCAGGAAAAATGTACTACTCCCGTGGGATAGATAAGTTTTTGTTTGTCATAGAGCAAAAGATTGACATGATTTTTTGCAATAGGGTAGTTGAGAGGTCAGAGAATAATATAGGTTATTTCTTATGTTAGAATAATGCAAGATTCTCAAAAGATAGCATAACAATTGTACTTATCCTGCAAGAATAGTGTTTTTAAAAAAGCTTTCCCTAAAGTTCGTGAAATAGCGTTTTAACACAATCATTCCAAAAAAATTTAAATAACAATTACAATTTTTACTGTAAAATATGATTTTTAATTTAACATCCGATAACATCGATAAATTAATAAAATGACAATTTTTGAAACATTGAAACTTCTTTCATTGTTAATTTTTGAATGTCTATAATGTTTGCAAATAAACGTGTTAAATTACTATTGAAAAATTTGAACTTGGTAAAAAACTCAGCTAAATATATTATAACACATTCAACATTTTCGAATTGTAAGGAACACAAGTATAGGTATTTTATAATATTTATAAAAACGTATAGAACTAATAAGATAGCTCTTCTAGATAGCTATATAGAATATCTTCCTGGAAAAGTAGTTTATTTGATTTTCATTAACTTTCTTTTTTTGTTGATGGGATGAAAGTTTCAATTATTCAATCAGTATAATTTAGATACGCTCAGCGAAGCGGGCGGAGACCAGCTAGTCTATGATATAACTAGCAGTCAAGTAATTTAAGCGAATCATTTTTGAAAATAAGTTATAAAGAAGCTTTCAAAGAGCACTACAATTTAAAAGAAATTTTCCTTAAATCGATGATTTTTTTTCACCAAAAATTTGTTCAATTTACAGCCCTTTAACAGAATACATAATACAAGACCAGGGGAATGACATAATCAATGTAACAAGTGAACTTTCAAAAAAATCTAAGTAGTTGCATTTTTACAAAACTAGTTCTTTTGCGAATTAAAAATTATTTTTTTGCGATTAAGAAATTATCTTAAGTGATAACAATGAATGCAATCCCTTATAAGCCCTATGCCTTATATGCCCCTTTTTCCCTAAGTAGATGATGAAAGAGTTTCAAAAAAAAATCTTTAGATATTTATGGTATTTTTGTTTGTATAAAATCTATAAATAAATCAGAGCTAAAGCCTTTAAAAATGGTAAAAAGTGAAAAAAAAATTATAGTAGGATGAACCCGTTAAAAAAAGGAAGAGAATATAAGAAAAATGAAAGAAAAAAAATTACGGTCGATCTGAGGTGAGAAAGTGGAAAGGAAGTGGTGGGTTAGGGGTAGAAACGGTTTATCTCAATTCCCGACAAAACTACAAGTCCTATGGAAAAAAGTTAAATAGCAAAGTTGTAGGTATAAGAAGAAACTTTTGCGTTAAAACTTGTTTTAACATAACCCCAAAATTTATGTGAAACATTCCAATAATCAAGTTTTTTATTTTTATTTTTTATAAAAATAAATGTTAGTGATTTGGTGAAAATGATTAGGGGAGGGGGTTACGGATGGAAACGGTTTATCTCAATTTCCGACAAAGCTACAAGTACTATGGAAATAAGTGAAATGGCAAAGTTGTGGAGAATAAGAAGATCTACAACTTTGGTACTAACACTTTTTTCACATAACCTTAAAATTTATGTGAAAAATTCTAATAATCAAGTTTCTAGTTTTTTATTTTTTTCTTTTCCAAAAAAAAAAATAAAAATAATTTTCATGAAATTTGGTATAAATTTACCTTTTTATGTCCCAAACACAATTTTTTTCCTTTAAAATTTTTCTTTTTCTTCTTATAACGACTTAGTATCGAAAAAGCCCCTAATTTATAAACGAAAATTCTCACGTAAAAACATCTGATTGCAATAAAATAAAAAATAATAAAAATAATAAAAAATGCAATAAAGAAACTGTAAATTTTAATAAATTGCTCAAATTTATTTGTACATTTTTGAGTAATTTATTAAAATTTACCTAGACTTTAATTATTGCATTTCCTCGAAACATTTAACATGGTAATGTATATATTTTTTGCACCATCAGACAGAAGAGGTTTCAACGAACAAAAAGCTTAACCGACTTTTTAAAAAAAATCAGATATTTTGACGTGAGAATTTTTGATTGAAAATTAGAGTGCTTTTTGAATATTAAGTCAAAAAAAGTGAAAAATTTTAAATAAAAAAAATTACCGTGTTTTTGGGACATAAAGAGGTAAATTTTCACCAAAATTCATGAAATTTTTTTTTGTAAAAAATAAAAATAAAAAACTAAATAATTGTTTATTGGAATTTTTCCCATAAATTTTAAGGTTATGTGAAAAAGTGTTATATACAAAAGTTTTAAATCTTCTTATTATCTACAACTTTGCCATTTAACTTTTTTCCATAGGACTTTTAGTTTTCTCGAAAATCGAGATAAACCGTTTCTACCCTTAAAAACACCCCCTTTTTCCATTTCCCCACCACAGATCGACCGTAATTTATTTTTCCTTTCATTTTTGTTATATTTTTCTTTCTTTTTAATGAGTTTCAGCCTATTTTAATTTTTTTTGTGTTAAAAAATTATCGATTCTGGTCTAAAAGTTAATAAACTGAATGACAAATTCAAATGCAACCCCTTGAAAATTTCTTTGGAATATTATTTTAAAAAAAAAAGAAAAAAATATTGTTAATCAAACTTTCCATTGTTGACTTATTCAAAAATGAGCTTTCAGTATGATGTATTTTATTCCTCTAGCTAGAAGACCTACTAATAATCAAAAGTATGTCTTATTGTTAATGTTAACTCAAAATTAAAGACCAGTTCATAAGTAACTTCATTAACATTTAACCATTTTAGGGTGGAAAAAGCTTTCCCATTTTTTTCAACTTATTTTATTCTAAACTCGGAATATCTCGGAAAGACGGACATGATACCTGGCGAGATAGCACCTGTTGATTTTATTTTTTTATTAAAATCTATTTACAAAAGGAAAAAATAAAATTTCAAGCTTCGTTCATTTACTGTTACATTTTTTTTTTGGCTCTCAGTCGTTCAGAGGAAGTCCATCGTTCATTGAAGTGAAGAAAAAAAAATTGGATATCCATAAATTTTTTTATGATGCTTTTCAAATTAGATTTTACGGCCTCATCAATCTGCCAAACTAAAGTTGAATGAAACGTTAGCGAAACCAACCGAAAGACTAAACAAAAAAAAAATGATTTGAGGACATTGTTCTTGTTATTTGAGATAATATGCTAATTTAATTCAAAACTTGTATTTTCGCTTAAGTGAGATTTAATAAATGAGATGGAGCGCAAAAGAAAAAAAAAATCAATGAATTTCGGTCGAAAGTGACTATTAAATCGATTTTTTTTTTCGGAATGTCTAATCGTCCGGTTCCATCGGAAATCATTAAGCTAACGAACACAATTTTTTAAATTTAATTTCATTTTCGTTCGATAAATCGTAACGGTAAACTTTTTTTTTTTTTTTTTGGTCGAGAATAGAAAAATCCCTTTGCAAACATTTTGGTCGAGCATCGGTTGGACGAATGATAAAAATTTTCGATTAAATTACAGCGAGTGAATGCAATTCATCGATCGTTATGGGAAATAATGAAATTCGATCGAAAAGAAAGAAAAAAATATATCAATTGCCTTAACTGTAAAATTCAAACGCTCAAAAACCACCAGTCCTCGAGTTACACTCACACAAAGAGTTGATCGACGTTTTATTCCACATAGGCCTCGATTATTTATTTATTATTATTTATTATACACAAAGCTAATTCTATAATTGTTGCGGGTCAGCATGTTTTTCGGAAAAATTTTATCAGAATTCCATCGCATCTCTCGTTTTACTGAAAAGCTTTCGATTATAGAAGTAACAAAAAGCCACCCATTCGAAAATCGTAGAACATTATTAGCTATATGCCAAAAAATTGCTCCTTCCGAATCCGCTATTGCTCCAAGTGTATAGTTATTAGTTAATTAATAATCAATTTTTCAAAAACTTGTAAATTCAAAACTAAAAATTGCTATATAATCCAAAATAATCACTGTTTTTAATTTTTTTAAAATTGTTCCTTAAATGCTCTTTCCGGATCCGCAATTGCTCCAGGTGTATATATATATATACAAATATATAAAAAAAAATAAATATATATATATATATATATAAATATATATATAGTTAATTAGTAGTTCAATTTTTAAACTACTCATGTTTATAAGATCCAACGGCAGTTGGTGACGTCATAATACAACAATACATGTACATATAAATAGTTACAAATAATTAATAATTAAAAATATTTCAAAACTTTGATCAATTATTTGCGTTATGAAAAGGGCAGATAGAGAGCTAAAAAAACAAATTTTAACTAAAAATTATTTTGGGTTTCACAGCAATTTTAATTTACTTTCTACTATTTAACTATCAATTATACACTTGGAGCAATTGCGAATCCGGAAAGAGCATTTAAGGAGTAATTGAAAAAAAAAAAACTAAAAAAAAGTGAGTTTTTAGTATTTTACAGCAATTTTAATTTTGAGTTTGGAAGTTTTTGAAAAATTAATTATTAATAACTATACATTTGAAGAAATTGCGGATTCTGAAGCAGAAATTTTTGGGCATAAAGTTTAATTAAAAAAAAAAAAATGTTTCTCGCTAACTTAACTCTTTCTGGTTAAAAAATTTATGCAATTATAAAAGGAAGTGTTGAAATTGTAACGCGGCGTTATGGATTCAATTATTTTTGAAGTTATACTTCTTTAGGCGCGTTATGAAAAAAATGATGAGAGTGAAATTTTTAGATGCACGGCCATCGTAAGACAAAAAATCAACAGAATGAAGTTGGCCGCAAAACCACTCAGTTTCTTTTAACTTGGCGCGCGTTATTTTTGAATTTTTGTTGTATTTATTTACTTATTTATTTATTTTTACGTTTAAGTTATCACTTTTCTCGAATTTTGCAGTAGCTGTTATACTATTTGGAGTTAAGTGATGAAAATGACGTTTGCATTTTAATTAACTAATTGTATGCAATTAATAAAAACTAATTTTTAATGATGCCAAAGAAATATAACTTCTCACGCGCGTACATAAGTACACGCACCCACTTTTTCCTAAGCGAGTTAATTCGTTCGAGTTTTTTCATTTATTCAGGTCCATTTGGAAAACCGGTGTCCTCGGGTTGTCGAGAAAAAACAAGTCAAATTTGGCTGTTTTGTCGGCGACTTTGGGGGGACATCGCGTAAAGAGACGCAGTCCACTGGATTCCGAGACAAAAGGAAAAACTCAACACGACTCTAATTCCGCCAGCCGATAAGCGAGCCTCGTCGTGTTAATAAGTAAAACTTTATTTTTCAATAATTTTATTACTTATAATATTTTTAGTGTTAATTTTGATTTTCTTTAATTTATAATATTTATAAATAATTATAATATATATAATATATCTAATAATATATATTATATTTATAATAATATTTTATAAAGCTACAAAAAATATTATAAAAACCGAAAAAAAAATAGAATTCAAAAAATATTTAATTTATTTAATTTTATTCTAATATCTCGCTTAACTGCATGAGAAGTCGTACCGCGTACGCTCAAATATGAAATAATCATTAGGCAGTGGAAGGAAATACATTATCTCTCTAACCCACTCTAGTCCATGCACCTAACACCATTTGCCCCATTCTATCAAAGCAACGAAAGAACAACGAAAGCATACGCGTTTTGCTTAGAAAAATCGCAATTTTTAAAACTTTAATTACTTTGTTTTTAATGAAGATATCGTGATAATTCTTTTTTTTAGATAAGGGCCAAGTATATAAGAAGTAATATAAGAAAATTTGACCGAAAATCCAGTAGTGTTTTAGTTAAAAGCGAACATTGAAAACAGCTATCATTTTATTTATATAGATTAACAATCTTTCATCGATCAAGACAATTTTGAATCATTCAATTATCAACATAAAACCAATGACAAACCGGTTTATTTGTTTTTATTTTTCATCCCTCATAATTTATTTATAGATACCTACCATAATTAATAAGAAATCGTTTAATAAATTTGTCACCACCATAGGGATGCTGAGGACCGAATTCCAATAAACCACAATCTTTTGTCGTCAACAAATTATTTATTACCAATTATTTTGCAATTAACAATTTTTACCTAAACATTCTTTTATTTAAAATTTTTTTTTTATTACTTTCAGAAATTGGTAAAAAAATGTTTCCAATATACCTATTTTAAATGCTAATAAATCTAAAGCGACATGAAAAAATTATTTTATGGCAGTCAAAGTCTCGACAGAAATAATTTTTTAGGAAAAGTTTGATAAAATGTCCATGTATTGACAAAATTTTTCAATATTTGCATTTATAATTAAAAATTCACAAATTGGCTTGGTTCTTAACTTACTTGACTGGTTGTTTAAGCTACTTGACCTACATAGATTCGACTTAAAATCAAGCCAAACATTGCTATTTAAATTTTGTATCAATCCAAGCATCGATCTCATAAAGTTTTCATTTAAAAGAATACAGAAGTTTTTTTTTTATTATAAGGAATATAATCTACAAACTTTTTTGTGTTCTCTCAAAATCCAAACCTCAGTCAAGACTTATTTGGCTTGATTTTCAAGCTACTTGACTTGGATTTGACTTGATTAAAATCAAGTCAAACTCAAGTTAAATGTCGATGTTAAAATGTTAAATCAAGTTTGGGTTAATTAGACAAATTAACATTTCAAGCGGAATTAATTTTAAAAATATGTTCAACTACTTGACTTCTTGATCTCTAATTGGGGTATTTAAATGTTAAAATTTCTTCAATTTTTCAACATACTCATAGATGTTGGTTTATAAAAAAGGTATTTCAATAAATTCATTTTAAACTATACTGAGTTTATTTCTATATACACATATTGTCACAGACTCAGGAACTTAAAGATGGAGGAGTGTCGCCATTTTGTGAGTCTGGGGATGTGGTTAAAAGGAGTGACGTGGTTGTAGGGTGGCTGGTGGAAGTGACCTGGCGGAACACTCTCGAACATCCTTTTTTAAGAAAAGAAGTATTTGAGACCACCTGTCGCGAGGGTTTGAACAAAAGGAAATCACTGGGTGAATTAAGAAAGAGCGGAGCTTCTAGCACATTCTGTGTATTGTTCCAAAAAAAATAGAAAGTTTTGGCAAAAGAATAATAGAATTGAATGTTCTAGAAGAATTCCGAGTTCCTATATAAGGCCAATCTTTGAGACCATCTGCCGCGAGGGTTTGACCAAAAGGATTACTTGGTGAATTAAGAAAAAGCAGAGCTTTTAGCACATTTTGTGTATTGTTCCAAGAAAAATAGAAAGTTTTGGCAAAAGAATAATAGAATTGAATGTTCTAGAAGAATTCCGAGTTCCTATATAAGGCAAATCTTTGAGACCACCTGCCGCGAGGGTTTGACCAAAAGGATTACTTGGTGAATTATGAAAAAGCAGAGCTTTTAGCACATTTTGTGTATTGTTCCAAGAAAAATAGAAAGTTTTGGCAAAGGAATAATAGAATTGAATGTTCTAGGGGAAGACAAGCACAAGCAGTTCAGTTATAAATAAATCGATAACATGAACAGTCTTAAATAAATCGTAAACATTGAATCGCGAGTGTTAAACAAATTGTGAACATTGTTCAATAAAGTGTAACAATTAGTGAATAAGTGACTGTGGAATTAAAAATAAATTTGTCGTCATTAAACACAAACCCAAGAACCTGTAAAAACGTTACAATATTAATGACCTGTGATTTTGAGAGGTGTAATATCCAATAAAGAAGGCACAAAATTTAAGAAAATGATTTTTCTACAACAAACTAAAATTTTTAATCTTATCTTAAAGATTAATTTATGTCTTATCAATCGGAAAACTATTTCAAAACGGAAATGAAATGGTTGCAATTAAAAAAAAAGAGCACTAACTGAATGACTCAACTAGATGAAGATGCAAAAGAAGAGAAAAATAAAGATGAGAATTGATCGGGTGAAGATGATGTTTTGATGAGAGAGGGAATTGCGATCGTTATCATTAAAATATTATCGGTTTTTTTTGCCTCCTCGACATAATATATCTTGTCGCGTTGCATTGGCCAATAAAACGTGTTTAGATTTCATCCAATAATTGACAATCGTATGTACAATAATTAATGCATTTCTAACTTGATTATGGCCGATCTAAATTCACATAGTCACTCGATAGGTCTCGTTAATTGTTTAACAGTCGCGGAGTGTCAGAATGCGACCAACGACAATTTTCTAGAATACTTTGGATGATGGCTATATAATAGGCAGGAGCGTACCGAAGAGGGGCAATGGAGGGTAGCTGTTCTTACCCTTCAATTCGCAACTAGTGGATTTTTATTTATTATCTCCAGATTCTGTTAATATTAAAAACTTTTAAAAAATTAAATTTGAAGGATTTTCATTGAAATTGTTACGCTTATATCATGTGAAAGTCTTGGATGGTAAGATCCCATCTTAAACCAACCTATCCCCGTCGAGTATATCGTAGCGATTTCTTCATATTGAGTTAAAATTTGGATTGACTGCGTAAACCAACGTGAAATCTTTGTAAAATAGTGTATCTTATTTTTTTCCGTTAAATTCAACCGCTTTTATAACAAAATCGTTACATTTCGATCGTAATATTCAATAATAATTCTTGAAATTTTAATTATTTTTGACAGACTATTAGAAATAAATCGGTTTTGTGAGGTAGACCAGGGTAAATAATTTTTGAACCAAAAAAAAAAAATATAGTAGGATGAAATCCATTCAGGTGGGGAAGTGGAAAAGGGGAGGGATTTTAGGGTAGAAACGGTTTATCTCGTTTTCCAACAAAACTACAAGTCCTACTAAAAAAAGTTAAGTAGCAAAGTTGTAGATAATAAGTAGATCTACAACTTTTGTGCCAACACTTTTTTCATATAACCTCAAAATGTATGTGAAAAATTTCCATAACCAAGTTTTGGGTTTTTTATTTTTATCTTTAAAAAAATATTTTTTATACGAAATTTGGTAAAAACTTATTTTAAAGTATTAATTTTTTCATCTTATAATGACTTAATATCGAGAAAGCACCCCCAGTTTTCAATCGAAAATTCTCACGTCAAAACATCTGATTTTTTTTTAAAAATCGGTGAGCTTTTTTTTGGTTGAAACCTCTACTTTCTGATGAGGCAAAAAATATATACATTACAACGTTAAATGTTCCCAGAACATGCAATAATTAAAGTGTTAATCTTAATACATTTCTGAGAACATTTAACATTGTAATGTATATATTTTTGGCACCATCAGAAAGTAGAGGTTTCAACCAAAAAAAAAGCTCACCGATTTTTAAAAAAAAATCAGATGTTTTGACGTGAGAATTTTCGATTGAAAACTGGGGGTTTTTTTCCCGATATTAAGTCATTATAAGATGAAAAAATTAATACTTTAAAATAAGTTGTCACCAAATTTCGTATAAAAAAAAATTTTTTAAAGATAAAAATAAAAAAACCAAAACTTGGTTATGGGAATTTTTCACATACATTTTGAGGTTATATGAAAAAAGTGTTGGCACAAAAATTGTAGATCTACTTACTATCTACAACTTTGCTACTTAACTTTTTTTAATAGGACTTGTAGTTTTGTGGGAAAACGAGATAAACCGTTTCTAGCCTGAAATTCCCCCTCTCCCTTTTCCACTCAGAATTAAAGTGTAAACTTTAATAAATTTCTGAGAACATTTAACATTGTAATGTATATTTTTTGCCCCATCAGAAAGTAGAGGTTTTAACGGACAAAAACCTCACCGACTTATTAAAAAAATCAGATATTTTGACGTGAGAATTTTCGATTGTAAATTAAGGGTGCTTTTTCAATATTAAGTCAAAATTAGGTGAAAAATTAAATATTTTAAATACAAAAACTTAGAACATGTTTGGGACATTAAGAGGTAAGTTTTTACCATTTTTTTTTTGTAAAAGATATAAATAAAAACTTAAAAACTTGGTTATTCGAATTTTTCACAGAAATTTTGAGGTTATGTGAAAAAAGTGTTAATATAAATCTTCTTATTACCTACGACTTTGCTAGTTAAGTTTTTTTCATAGGACTTGTAGTTTGGTCAAAAATCGAGATATAAACCGTTTCTACCCTTAAAAACACCCCCTTTTCTATTTCCCCCCCCTCAGATCGACCGTAATTAATTTTTTCTTTAATTTTTGTTATATTCTCTTCCTTTTCTAATGGGTTTTATCCTACTATAATTTTTTTCATATTTTACCATTTTCAAAGGCTAAAGGTCTAAGAGGGCTTGAAAAGGTAACTAAGTAATTGCAGTTTAATAAAAAAAGGGGAAGGTCACTTAGTGGCGTGGTGAACTAGATAGTTGATCTATACGCCAGTGGTCCTGAGTTCGAATCCCAATGAAAGACCTTAGATTTTTTTCTGGGTTTTCGGATACGACAGTCGCTAATGACCATAGTAGTTAAAGCGACTTTAAATTAAAAATAAATGGCAAGTTTTTCACTAGGTTTTCTATGCATTAGATCAAAAATCTGGATACGCTCATGGCTGTAAGTAACCTCAATGTGTATGTGGAAGGTTGAGGAGGCAATTTTTCCGGCGAGTCCCGCTCGAGCGAAGAATATTTGTTACGATACGATACGACTTTGACGCCAATGACTTTTTATGCCGTACGTAGCAGCGAGCGTAGCTATTTATAGATTTCCCTATAAAATTTTTTTTTTTTTTCGAAAAAACAGGTTCACCAACTTGCGGAGCAAAACACGGCGCGGACTTGAGCTGGGCGAGACGAAGACCGAAAGACGACTTAGATCTCGAGATCTTCAACTTCTTCGCTAAATCGCCTCGACAATCTCTCATTCTTCGTTCGAGGTTCGTTCCATTATTTATTTATTTATTATTATTATCATTCCTGAAGAGACGAGCTCCGTTAATTTTATTACACACTTCACTCGCTCTTGCGGTTCAGTTACACAAAATTTATTGATTTCCGTTCAACGTGTATATAAATACCTTTACGCCGGTGAACTTCCGAACTTAAACCAAGGCGCCTTTAATGGACTAATTGAAATGATTTTTCATCTGATCAAGTCCCAAAATTGGGTCAATGAAAATTACTATCATTTTTTAAGCTTGTATTGTGGGAAATTCCAAACGAACCACCATCATTTAAATGCAATATGCAGTGGTGAAGACAAGACAAGAAGACGTCTTGTGGCATGCAGATGAACCATTTTTTTTCTTGTACACGATTTTTTCTTGTTCTAATTTACATAACATTATTTTATCGTCTCTTCAACATAGGTAATAATTTTATAAAATCTAGTTAGACGATTTTTTTTTTGCATCGAATGAGAGATGAATATCGATGCAGTTTTAAATGGACATTAAATGCCCACGTTAACGGCTTCTCATTAATACATATCGCAAACTTAACGATTTTAAATTTCATTACCTCATTACGCCATCTTTTTGCCAATCTAAAATTCTCATTTATTTCAATTCAGTGCAAGAAATTTCGCCTTGAAACGTTTACTATACTCGCGTAAAGAAATCTATCGATGGCTTATAAATAGCCAAGTTAATTACTGTGACGTTCATTTTTCAATTACTCAATTGAACCATTAGCTCAACAAATATCATTCTTCCTTTTCTTCTCAAAAAAAAAAAAAAAAAAAAAAAAAAACTTTAAATATTGATTTTGCAATTTGATGCAAATAATCTTCCGTTCTCTGTTTTATCCTCGTCGTTTGTATCGTTTTGAGTCTTTCTAAAAAAAAAAAAAAAAAAAAAAAAACCTCCCATCTATTACACACACCGCCACTTAAATATTGACTGATGTAATCGTGAAATTTCCGAAATATTTAAATTCGTTTATTTTTTCGGGTTTTGAATGAATGAATTTTATCACGTTTACGTTAATTTTTTTTTTAATGAAACGGTCGTTATATATGCATTTATTAATGTTTGTCCCGATCGATGAATAATTGCATTTTGAACGTTTATTAACGTATATTATTATGGTAGGTGTGCAAATATGGATGGTGTGAAACAGGTGGTGGTGGCTGGCTGCATATGGACAGATTTATGCAAAAAGCCCCAATCATAAATGCAAATTGGACCATTTTACGCTCCATTAGCGAATTTTCGAATCATTTTCTAGTGGATATTTAAATGCATCCCTTCACTTTACTTCACCCGCTAATTGATCGACACTTTCGGTTAGGCACCCAGACTAGGGCTATACAGGGGATCAGTGTCTCGTATGTAAATTGATCGAGATGGACTGCAATTAGTTGAATGGATGAAATATGGTCGAGGATTTGAATAAATTGATAGACGAGATTTAAAAACATTTAAAAAAAAAACTACCCTAAAATTAAATAAAACGAAAAAAATTAAAACCGACTGTTCCCATAGGAAAGCATAATAATTGAATCCTACAGGAACCAGGTGTATTTAAAAGAAGTTTCGTTGAAATTCGTGAAATTGCATTTTAACGCATTTTCCTCAAGAAGGCCTGTCTAATTTTACACAGTCACGAATAAAATCTCTACAAAGATGAAATTTAAAATTGTGTCCATGGTGCTGGATTTCTTTAGAAGTCTAATGCTTTCCAAAATCGAATAAAGGGTCACATCACATTAGATCTCATTGTACTGATTAATAAGAAGAGAAATCTTTAAGACTGCATAAAATTTAACAATGCTTTTACCTGACGTTAAACACTGAACATTTCATTTCGAACATTATAATAACAATAACATATAGACCAGTGCTTTTAGCCTTAGAAAATGGTACAAAGTGCTAAAAATTATAGAAGGATGAAGTCCATTGAAAATTGAAGAGAATATCAAAAAAATGAAAGGAAAAATAATTACGGTCGATCTGAGGTGGGGACGTGAAAAATGGGTTTTTTTTTAAGGGTAGACACGGTTTATCTCGATTTCCGACAAAACTACAAGTCTTTTGGAAAAAATTCAGTTAGCAAAGTTGTAGGTAATAAAAAGATCTACAACTTTTGTACTAACACTTTTTCACCTAAACCTCAAAATTTATGTGAAAAATTCCAATAACCAAGTTTTTAAGTTTTTTATTTTTATCTTTTGCAAAAAATTATTATTTTTTTTTATGAAATTTTATAAAAATTTACCTTTTAATGACTCGCTGTATTTTTTTTTTATTTAAAATTTTAATTTTTTTTCCTTATAGTGACTTAATATTGAAAAAGCACACTAATTTTCAATCGAAAATTTTCACGTTAAAACATCCGATTTTTTTTTAAACGGTGAGTATTTTGTTCGTTGAAACCTCTTCTTTTTGAAGGTGCAAAAACTATACAAATTACAATGTTAAATGTTCTCAGAAAATGCAATAATTAAAGTGTAAATTTTAATAAATTGCTTAAAATTTTGTTATGTACAATTGTATTATGTACAATTTTGAGCAATTTATTGCAATTTAATTATTGCATTTTCTGAGAACATTTAACATAGTAATGTATATATTTTTTGCAGCATCAGAAAGTAGAGGTTTAAACGAACAAAAAACTTACCGACTTTTTGAAAAAGCCAATCTTTTTGACTTTGGAATTTTTGATTAAAAATTAGGGTGTTTTTTCGATATTAGGTCATTATAAGGTAAAAAATTTGGATTTTAAATAAAAAAACAAAAAAAAATTGAATGTGTGTGGGGCATTGAAATTTTCTTTTGTAAAAGGTAAAAATAAAAAAACTAAAAACTTGGTTTTTCGAATTTTTCACAAAAATTTCAAGGTTATATGAAAAAAGTGTTATTACAAAAGTTTAAGATCTACTTATTTTCTACAACTTTGCAATTTAACTTTTTTCCATAGGACTTGTAGTTTTGTCGGAAATCGAGATAAACCGTTTTTACCTTTAAAAACGCCACCCTTTTCCACTTCCCCTCGTCAGATCGACCGTAATTTATTTTTCCTTCCTTTTTTGTTATATTCTTTTCCTTTTCCAATGGGTTTCATTCTACTTTAATTTTTTTTCACTTTTTACCATTTTCAAAGGCTAAAAGCACTGATTTACCAAAGCTCACCGACTTTTTTTTATTATTAAGTACAATTTTGAGCAATTTATTGAAATTTACATTTCAATTATTCTGGAAACTTAACATGGAAATGTATTTTTGCAGCATCAGAAAGTAGAGGTTTCAACGAACAAAAAGGTCACCGACTTTTTAAAAAAATCAGATGTTTTGGCGTGAGAATTTTCGATTGAAAATTAGGGTCTTCTTCGATATTAAGTCATTGTGGCATTCTCAATCAGATTTATTCGTATTCAACATAAATATTTTATCTTTGAAAAGTGTCCATACGACTTTATAGTGTCATTATAAGGTGAAAAAAATAAATATTTTAAATAAACAAATTTAGTGTGTTTGGGATATTAAAAGGTAAATTTTCACCAAATTTCGTATAAAAAGAAATTTGTTAAAAATAAAAATTAAACACCAAAAACTTGGTAATTTGAATTTTTCACATAAATTTTAAGGTTATGTGAAAAAAGTGTAAGTACAAAAGTTGTAGATCTTCTTATTACCTATAACTTTGCTAATTAACTTTTTTTCATAGAACTTGTAGTTTTGTCGAAAATCAAGATAAACCGTTTCTACCCTTAAACCCCTTCCCCTTTTCCACTTCCCCACCTCAGATAGACCGTAATTTATTTTTCCTTTCATTTTTTAATATTCTCGTCTATTTCTTATAGGTTTCATCCTAGTATAAATTTTTTTTTTTTGGTTCAAAAATTATTTACCCTAGTCTATTATTCCAACACAAATATATAAACCATATAAAACATTTACTATTCTTTCTATTGTTAAATAGGAGGAATATTAAATGAGAATCCAACATATAATTGTTATAATTATAAAGTTTAATGGCAAAGCCTCGGTATTACAATATGCAATTGAAAAACGCAGGAGGAAGATAAATTAATTTCGACGTAATTAACGTGTTTCGATAAGTACTGTTTGGAAAGGAGGCAAAAAATCGTCATCCCACATTTTAATTTTATATTTATTTCAATCGTTTCGATTACAAATTGTTCATTATGTTATATACATAGGTAGGTACTACGACGTTTGTTTTGTGTGCTGCAAAACGAGTTTGTCCTCCGATTGAGGAATTGTGCAAAGACAATAGACAGAAACTGGGTGATTTTTTTTCTTCTTGTCATTCCATTCTCTCCTTTTCTGGTGCTCGCACCAATACGATTTATTGGACATTTTCTTTGGTTCGTTTCGGCGCGGCGAGGCACCGAGAAAAATTGCAGGCTTTAATGTGATAATTGTCATATAATCGTTGTTTTATTTACTATTTCGTATTATTGGTTCTTGCTTTATTGACGTGTGGATTTAATAAAATAGGAGAGCTAAAGATTTACGGTTTCAATAAGCGATCTTTAGATTTGTTTTGCTTTTCCAGTGATGAGTCAGAGCTTTGCTTTTTATGAGTATTTAATTTTTTTTTAAATTATTTATTTAAACTTCGTCATTGTCGATTTTTTTATTTGGCTACTGCAAGAATCGATGACGTCAAAAAATGGTAAAATTAAATCTTTTTAAATGATGAAATAATCGACCACTTAATACGTTTTCTGCGAACGGCAATTTTGTAATACTTCCCCTATTTACTTATACATTAACCAAGTGAAAAAAATCAAGTTGATATTTTATAGATCTTCCAACAAATTTATCGTTTCCGATGGTATTCAATTAATTATCAATTCATTAACGAGCCATTAATAATATTAAATTTATTAGTGTTGCAATTTCATTAACTTACCATCATCAATCGTCAATAAATCATTCACGTTAGCATTAACGTCTTGTTTTTACAGAAGAGACAAAGTCGAAAAAATTCGCAATGTAAACTTTATTAAAATCAACCAATAAAATTGAACAACAAGTGGTAGAAGATGTACAGAAGAGGAACAGAAAAAAAAACCTTTTAGCTCCTCGTTCGATTTGAGCAACATTTATGGTTGAGGTTGGTAAACGCAATGTTTGCGATTGTAATATTTGCTCGACGAGGCTCTAATTTCAATGGAATTCGAAGAAATCATTTTTGCTAAAGCAATATTTTATAATCAGAATGGAATTGGTTTTATGGTCGAACGATTTGTCCACCCTTTCTTGGTCTTTGCGGGGTTTCTTGGCCATTTATTAAAAGAAAAATAGGCCTTAATAATGGGAACCCAGTAGGATATTTCCAAGCAACCCAGAATGCAGGTAGAATAGATTAAGTAGGATCTTTTCTTACTTTCTTTTACTACTATATGGTAAAGGAAGTATTTTCAGGTCAAATTTTCGAATTCGAGCTTTTACCGGAAATACATGTTTTGAGGTCCCCTGAATCCAAAAAAGTGGGTTTTAGATACATGTATGTGTGTGTGTGGAATTTGGCCTTCATATTATATCTAGTTAACCAGAAGTTCCACTTTATTCTAGGATTTTATGAGTTTTTTCAATTTTTTTCGAAAACGGCTCTACCGATTTTCTTTAAACTTTCTATAGTTCTTAGACTCATTGATCCTTACAACTTTTATTTGAAACTTTTTCCTGGAAAAATTCGAATAAGGGCGGTTCTTGGGGTGAGGGTTGGGAATTCGAATATCCATATGTATATAGGCTACTTAAAGTTCTTTTAACCAACGGTGAGTTTAATAAATGAAAGTAAAAGAAAGTACTGTGACGCGTCGCAGCAGATATTTTTTGATTGCAGTCCTCAAAAAGTACCAGCATTTGAAGGAGTTCTATTAATCCTTTGAAAGACTGAAATTGTTTACAAGAATCTGATAACGAAATTCTTTCGGTTAAGAAGAATGATGCACTTGAAACAATTTAAAAAGTTGTGAAATTCAGCATAACTTTTTGCTTACTACTTGATTAAGTTGAAATCAAGTCAAGTTAAAGTCAAGTCAGTTAAATTTCCAAGCGTCATTCATTTTGTAAAATTTCAAGCATTTTGGCTTAATGAATTTCTAACTGCTAGCAGTTCATGGCTGACAGCATATAAAAATTTCAGTCCAAGTTGCTGCGACTGATCGTCGGTGCTCCATGGTACATCACCAATAGAGATATTCTTAAAGGCCTGGGTATGGCTACCGTCAGGGGGGAGGCTGCCAGATTCTGTTCTAAATACCTCAGGTACCTAAACAAACCTGGCTGTAAACATCCTCAACAACAATGAGGATTCCGCCAGACTGAAACGTGTGGTATTTCTGGAGCTGCTCTAGAAGTAGCAGTTCAGCAGTCTCACCCCCAGTTCACCCCCTCTAAGGTGACCTGTCCCGTCCATACTTTTACCAGATTATGTTTTCGGAGAGATTGCGAAATAAATAATAAAATTAAAAAAAAAATTCTGTTAGCTTTACTTACAAGGAGACCTTAAAACGTGCGGGTCACCGATTTCGACCAAATTTATACCACATGTAGGGTGTACTTAGGGGTGTAACAGGTTTTTATCAATAAATATTTTTTTAAGCCTTTTCTACACTTACTGATCGCTATGTGTAATGTGCGGACTATGTATGTATGTCGTCGCCACAAATTTCAATACTAAGTTATTTTAAGAAGAAAAAAGAAAAATTTAAAAGAAAAAAAAATCATTGTGTGTGGGACAAAAAGGTAAATTTTCACCAAATTTCAGGAAAATTTTTTTTTTGTAACAAAAATAAAAAACTAGAAACTTGATTATTGGACTTTTTCACATAAATTTTAAGGTTATGTGAAAAATTTGTAAGTATAAAAGTTGTAGATCTTCTCATTACCCACAACTTTGCTATTTAACTTTTTTCCATAGGACTTGTAGTTTTGTCGGAAATTGAGATAAACCGTTTTCATCTTTAATCCCCCCTCCCCAAATCATTTTCACCAAATCACCAACAATTTTTTTTATAAAAGATAAAAAAAAAACTTGGTTATTGGAATTTTTCACATAAATTTTAGGTTATGTTAAAAAAAGTGCAAAAGTTTCTTCTTATACCTACAACTTTGCTATTTAAATTTTTTCCATAGGACTTGTAGTTCTGTCGGGAATTGAGATAAACCGTTTCTACCCTTAACCCACCACTTCCTTTCCACTTTCCCACCTCAGATCGACCATAATTTAATTTCCTTTCATTTTTGTTATATTCTTTTCCTTTTTTAATGGGTTCATCCTACTATATTTTTTTTTTCACTTTTTACCATTTTTAAAGGCTTTAGCTCTAATTTATTTATAAATTTTATACAAACAAAAATAGTATAAATTTCTTAAGATTTTTTTTTGAAACTGTTTCATAGTTTATATAGGGGATATAAGGGCATATAAGGCATAGGGCTTATGCGGATTGCATTTATTGTTATCACTAAAGATAATTTTTTAATCGTAAAAAAATATTTTTAATTTGCCAAAGAATGAATTAGTTTTGTAAAAATGCAACTTCTTAGATTTCTTTGAAAATGCACTTATTACATTGATTATGTCATTCCCCTGGTCTAGTATTCTGTCATTGAACTAATAAATTGTTGTAAATTGAACAAATTTTTAGTGAAAAAAAAATCATCGCTTTTTAGGAAAAAATGTTTCTTAAAATTTAGTGCTCTCTGAAAGCTTCTTAATAAGTAATTAATTCTTAAGCCTTTTCTACACTTACTGATCGCTATGTGTAATTGTCGAACTATGTATGTATGTCGTCGCCACAAATTTCAATACTAAGTCATTATAAGAAGAAAAAAGAAAAATTTTAAAAAAAAAATTCATTGTGTTTGGGATAAAAAGGTAAATTTTCACCAAATTTCAGGAAAAATTTTTTTTTGTATCAGATAAAAATAAAAAACTAGAAACTTGGTTATTGGAATTTTTGACATAAATTTTAAGGTTATGTGAAAAATTTTTTAGTATAAAAGTTGTAGATCTTCTCATTACCCACAACTTTTGCTATTTAAATTTTTTCCATAGGACTTGTAGTTTTGTCGGAAATTGAGATAAACCATTTTTTTCCTTAACCCCCCCCCCTCCTTCCCCCAAATCATTTTCTCCTAATCACCAACAATTTTTTTTATAAAAAATTAAAAAAAAACTTGGTTATTGGAATTTTTCACATAAATTTTAAGGTTATGTTAAAAAAAGTGTTAGCGCAAAAGTTTCTTCTTATACCTACAACTTTGCTATTTAACTTTTTTCCATAGGACTTGTAGTTTTGTCGAGAATTGAGATAAACCGTTTCTACCCTTAACCCACCACTTCCTTTCCACTTTCCCACCTCAGATCAACCATAATTTAGTTTCTTTCATTTTTCTTATATTCTCTTCCTTTTTTTAATGGGTTCATCCTACTATAATTTTTTTTTTTACTTTACACCATTTTCAAAGGCTTTAGCTCTAATTTATTTATAAATTTTATACAAACAAAAATACTATAAATTTCTTAAGATTTTTTTTTTGAAACTATTTCATAGTTTATATAGGGGATATGGGGCATATAAGGCATAGGGCTCATGCGGATTGCATTTATTGTTATCACTAAAGATAATTTTTTAATCGTAAAAAAATATTTTTAATTTGCCAAAGAATGAATTAGTTTTGTAAAAATGCAACTTCTTAGATTTCTTTGAAAATGCACTTATTACATTGATTATGTCATTCCCCTGGCCTAGTATTCTGTCATTGAACTAATAAATTGTTCAGGGCTGTAAATTGAACAAATTTTTAGTGAAAAAAAATCATCGCTTCTTAGGAAAAATTTTTTCTTAAAATTTAGTGCTTTCTGAAAGCTTCTTTATAAGTAATTAATTTTTAAGCCTTTTCTACACTTACTGATCGCTATGTGTAATTGTCGAACTATGTATGGATGTATGTCGTCGCCACAAATTTCAATACTAAGTCATTATAAGAAGAAAAAAGAAAAATTTAAAAAAAAAAATTCATTGTGTTTGGGATAAAAAGGTAAATTTTCACCAAATTTCAGGAAAAATTTTTTTTTGTATCAGATAAAAATAAAAAACTAGAAACTTGGTTATTGGAATTTTTGACATAAATTTTAAGGTTATGTGAAAAATTTTTTAGTATAAAAGTTGTAGATCTTCTCATTACCCACAACTTTTGCTATTTAAATTTTTTCCATAGGACTTGTAGTTTTGTCGGAAATTGAGATAAACCGTTTTTTTCCTTAACCCCCCCCCCCAAATCATTTTCTCCTAATCACCAACAATTTTTTTTATAAAAAATAAAAAAAAAACTTGGTTATTGGAATTTTTCACATAAATTTTAAGGTTATGTTAAAAAAAGTGTTAGCGCAAAAGTTTCTTCTTTTACCTACAACTTTGCTATTTAACTTTTTTCCATAGGACTTGTAGTTTTGTCGGGAATTGAGATAAACCGTTTCTACCCTTAACCCACCACTTCCTTTCCATTTTCCCACCTCAGATCAACCATAATTTAGTTTCTTTCATTTTTCTTATATTCTCTTCCTTTTTTTAATGGGTTCATCCTACTATAATTTTTTTTTTTACTTTATACCATTTTCAAAGGCTTTAGCTCTGATTTATTTATAGATTTTATACAACAAAAATACTATAAATTTCTTAAGATTTTTTTTTTGAAACTATTTCATAGTTTATATAGGGGATATAAGGGCATATAAGGCATAGGGCTCATGCGGATTGCATTTATTGTTATCACTAAAGATAATTTTTTAATCGTAAAAAAATATTTTTAATTTGCCAAAGAATGAATTAGTTTTGTAAAAATGCAACTTCTTAGATTTCTTTGAAAATGCACTTATTACATTGATTATGTCATTCCCCTGGCCTAGTATTCTGTCATTGAACTAATAAATTGTTCAGGGCTGTAAATTGAACAAATTTTTAGTGAAAAAAAATCATCGCTTTTTAGGAAAAATTTTTTCTTAAAATTTAGTGCTTTCTGAAAGCTTCTTTATAAGTAATTAATTTTTAAGCCTTTTCTACACTTACTGATCGCTATGTGTAATTGTTGAACTATGTATGTATGTATGTCGTCGCCACAAATTTCATAGACTTCAATAGATTCTATAGATTTCAATATAGACTTCAATAGATTTCAATAGACTTCTATAGACTTCAATAGATCTAATAAAATAAGTAATAAAAAAAGTCAAAAAATGTATTAATGATGCACAGATGTGAAGCTTAAAAGGCTTAAGATCCTATAAAAAGTATTTTTTACGATTGACTTGTTCAATCTTGGTGTTACAAGGAAAAGTGAGCATTTTTTTTTTATTTATTATGATGGAAAATGATTATTACCATTTAAAAAAAAAACGAATCTTTTTATTAACCTTTCATAGGCTATAGAAATGATAAATTTGAGAAAAAAAAAGGCAACCACTGGGATTCGAACCAGCGATACATAGGTTGCGAAACGGAGACTTTGCCAAAATACGCTACGCGCTACTTGGGGTTTTTTTCGATTTTGGGTTCAACACTGACTGAAACTCTTAAAAAGAACTACCCCCCCCCAAAAAAAAAAAAAAACTCGTTGCAGCATCCAAAATTTTTTTTTACTTTTAAATTGATAATTTATTGTGAAAAGAAATTTAAAAACCAATAAATTACGTTGACTTTAATCGCTCCCCGGTCGAATCGTTTAATATCGATTTAATACCATGTTATGACTTGTTTCGTATATTAAATACGGTAGGTATATATGCGAAAAGACCGACTTTATTAATTCGCCAATTACGCGGGAGAAATAAAATTAAATAGATTTGCACAGTTTTATCGAAGCCGCCGATCAAAACAAGCACACGAATTTTAATGATTTTTAGTAAGCTTTTTTAACAAGCTTTAAACGGCCATAAAAACGAGCCATAAAATCGATTAGTAGCGAAATTGTTGACAGCAAAACATTAAATATTGTAATCGGCGTCAGCCACCCGAGTTGTGGTGTTGTCTATCGTAAAAGAAAAAAAAATGTACAAAAAACATATCCCAAAAATCTATTTTTAATTATTATGGAATTTAATCAGATTGTAACAGGCACAAAAAATGCATCTGAAATGCATTTTGGAATTTTTGTTAATTTAAGTTAAATATAGAATCGGACCGAAACTGCGCAATTGTGAAGGCTGTAGGTATACGGCAAATTTTCGATCCATACAAGAAAGGAAATTTTTTTTTATTGAGTAAATTAATCGATCAAATAGTGCAAGATCTTCGTGATTTATAGTCTCATTGTGTTTACTCACATTAAATTCAAATAATCATCATTCGAAAAATGTTCCGGTATTTTTTTTTTCTTTGATTAATACAATTTTATTAGACACTGTGATGATGTAATTTGGTTTATCGTGTAGATAAATGGATAGTATGGGTTATATATGAGAGAATCAATGTCGATGCGAAGAAGTGAGCGATTGCCTTGACCAAAAATGAGTGGCTCGCTCGATCCATACGATTGATCTATGAATCAATTACTCAATAAATCACACGGCAAATATCCACCGTCTTATCAACCTTGTCCGTCATTAAAGCAACACAAACAAATTCGACCTCAACAGCGCTAAAAGAAGCAAACAGTTCAAGAAATGTTCCTGGTAAAAATGTTTAGAGCTTTAATTTTAACAATTTCTTTGTTGTGTCCAAGTTTCATCAAGTCAATCTCAATCCATCAGGTCATCAATCATGCAACTACTAATTTTTCGAATTGAATAAACGTAATTGAACCTCGGATATCCCACTTAATTTTTTCTGGAAAACGGAAATGCAATATCAAGAATTTATGTCGCTATATCCAATACTAACAAAAAGTGGTGAAATTATTTAGTGCCCCAAATTTTAAAAGGCAAATAACCACACCAGGTACCACTATGAGTGAAATGATAGAAAATAAGAGATCTCTCTCTTAGAAAATAAGGGATGAAATAGGAATTTAAAATGTTTTTTTTTGTTTTGTTGATAAGACAATTTAAGAGTTTTTTCAATTTGGAACAAATTTTTATGATTTAATAATTGGGGATTTGGAAAATTTCTTTTATTTTCTTTAAAGTTGTTTCCATTTTGTTTTGAAGAAAAAACTGGTACATCAATAAGGGTTAAAATTATTATCAATCATTTATAGAGACCAGGGTAGATAATTTTTGAACCAAAAAAAAAAAAATTTATAGTAGGATGAAACCTATAAGAAATAGACGAGAATATTAAAAAATGAAAGGAAAAATAAATTACGGTCTATCTGAGGTGGGGAAGTGGAAAAGGGGAAGGGGTTTAAGGGTAGAAACGGTTTATCTCGTTTTTCGACAAAACTACAAGTTCTATGAAAAAAAGTTAATTAGCAAAGGTATAGGTAATAAGAAGATCTACAACTTTTGTGCTGAAACGTTCTTCACATAACCTCAAAATTTATGTGAAATATTCCAATAACCAAGTTTTGAATTTTTATATTTTCCAAAAAAAAATTTCTTTACATGACATTTTGTAAAAATTTACCTTTTAATATCCCATATACCCCCCCATATATCCCAACATACTATAATTTACCATTTTTTCTTTTTTTTTTTAAATTACAATGTGTTTGGGACATAAAAAGGTAAATTGTTACAAAATTTCATTTAAAAATTTTTTTTTTTGTAAAAGCTAAAAATAAAAAATTCAAAACCTGGTTATTGAAATTTTTCACAATAATTTTGGGCAAAAAGCACCCTTATTTTCAATCGAAAATTCTCACTTCAAAAAATCTGATTTTTTTAAAAATTCGGTAAGCTTTTATTTCGTTGAAACCTCTACTTTCTGATGGTGCAAAAAATATATACCTACATTACAATATTAAATGTTCTCAGAAGATGCAACAATTAAAAAGTAAATTGCTAATTTTAATAAATTGCTTAAAGTTGCATTTGTAAAATTGTAATATGTACAATTTTAAACCATTTATTAAAATTTATACTTTAGTTATAGCATTTTCTGGGAACATTTAACATTTAAATATTTTTTTTTGCACTATCAGAAAGTAGAGGTTTCAACGAACAAAAAACTTACTGACTTTTTAAAAAAAACCAGATGTTTTCACGTTAGAATTTTCGATTGAAAATTAGGTTTTTTTTCGATTTTAAGTCATTTTTAAGTAAAAAAATTTTTTGTAAAATTTTTTTTTTATGTAAAAGGTAAAAATAAAATATTAAAAACCTGGTTATTGGAATTTTTCACATAAATTTTGAGGTTATGTGTAAAAAGTGGTATTTGATATTAATATTGATAAGTTTTTAGTTTTGTATTTTTATCTTTTACAAAAAAAAAAAACCATAAAATTTTGTAAAAATTTACCTATTCATGTCCCAAACACACTGTATTTATTTTTAATTTAAAATATTAAGTAACTTTTTCACCTTATAATAACTTAATATCGAAAAATCACCCTAATTTTCAATCGATAATTCTCACGTTAAAACATCTGATTTTTTTAAAAAGTCGGTGACCTTTTTGTTCATTGAAACCTCTACTCTCTGATGGTGCAAAAAAATACATTACCATGCTGAATGTTTCCAGAAAATGCAATCATTAAAGTGTAAATTTCAATAAAATTGCTCAAAATTGTACATAATAATAAAGAAAAAGTCGGTGAGCTTTGGTGAACCAGTGCTTTTAGCCTTTGAAAGTGGTAAAAAGTGAAAAAAAATTATAGTAGAATGAAACCCATTGGAAAAGGAAGAGAATATAACAAAAATGAAAGCAAAAATAAATTACGGTCGATCTGAAGATGGGAAGTGGAAAAGTAGGGGTGTGTTAAGAATTAAAAAAGGGTTTATCTCGATTTCCCACAAAACTACAATTCCTATGTAAAAAAGTTAAACAGCAATGTTGTAGATAATAAGTAGATCTAAAACTTTTGTGCTAACACTTTCTTCACATAACCTCAAAATTTATGTGAAAAATTCCAAAAACCAAGTTTTTAGTTTTTTATTTATACCTTTTACAAAAGAAAATTTCTATGTCCCACACACACAGAATTTTTTTTTTGTTTTATTATTTAAAATATTAATTTTTTACCTTATAATGACTTAATATCGAAAAAAACACCCTTATTTTTAATCTAAAATGCCAAAGTCAAAAAAATTGACTTTTCCAAAAAGTCGGTAAGCTCTTTGTTCGTTGAAACCTCTACTTTTTGATGCTGCAAAAAAAATACATTATTATGTTAAATGTTTTCAAAAATTCAGTTATTAAAGTGTAAATTGCAATAAATTGCTCAAAATTGTACATAATAAAATTGTACATAACAAAATTTTAAGCAATTTATTAAAATTTACACTTTAATTATTGCATTTTCTGAGAACATTTAACATAGTAATGTATATATTTTTTGTATCATCAGAATGTAGAGGTTTCAACACACAAGAAGCTCAGCGACTTTTTAAAAAAATCAGATTTTTTAACGTGAGAATTTTCGATTGCAAATTAGGGTGCTTTTTTGATATTAAGTCATTATAAGGTGAAAAAATTACTTAATATTAAAAAAAAAATATGTGTTATAATGTTATAATGTGTTTGGGTTATAAATAGGTAAATTTTTACTAAATTTCATGAAAACTTTTTTTTTTAAATATAAAAAACTGAAAACTTGGTTAAATTTTGAGGTTATGTGAAAAAATGTTAGCACAAAAGTTGTAGATCTTCTTATTACCTACAACTTTGCAATTTAACTTTTTCCCATAGGACTTGTAGTTTTGTCGGTAATCGAGATATAAACCGTTTCTACCCTTAAAAACACCCCCCTTTTCCACTCCCCCCCCCCCTCAGTTCGACCATTATTAATTTTTCCTTTAATTTTTGTTATATCTTCTTCTTTTTCTAATGGGTTTCATCCTAGTATAATTTTTTTCACTTTTTACCATTTTCAAAGGCTAAAAGCACTAGGTCTATAAAGGGACGATAAAGGGTAAAATTTGTCAAAAATAAAAAAAAAATTGATTATAATAATTTTGAGCAACACGTAGTTTGATTATGATTTCAAACGTTATTTTTCCAATGATCTTTTTAAACCTTGTAATGCAATGATCTAACAACAAGTGGAAATCGATAGTTTTAATTACAAGAAAGAAAATCCTTGATCCCAAAAAGTTACAATTAAATGATGGGTAACATTTTTTTTTTTTTAAATCAGTTAGAAACTCTTCGAAATTCGGTCGAGTTTCGGCTGATTTTCAAGCCGAAACGAGGCCTCGGGGCGTTGCAACGACTACGAATTACCGCGCGACCCACCATTTAGTATTCAATCCATCACATTGCGAAATTTGTCACGTAGCCCAAAATGCATAATATCTGGAGTGTGAGAACGGTCTGCGAGCTTCCACACACCAGAATGTTTCTACGTATTATTTGCTTAACTGTATTTGTTCTACAAAGTAAAATATGATCATTCTCGTCGGTGATCTCAATCGATGGTTCGACGACGAACCCGAGACATGCGGACTTTTTAGGACTCGGGAAAAATTTTTATTTTTCCAGGACAGTACCAGCGACAGTCGATGACATCAGATTGAAGAATTTGCCGGTCGTGTTGGACAGTCAGTCGTATGCGACAGTCGACATTTCACTAATGAGGATAGCCAATTCAAAAATTCCAACTTATAGGAATTCTAACAAAGTAGGAATGCCACGTTATGCTATTAGCATGCATGCAACCAAATAACGGTTTTGTGTGCGGATAAAAGTTGTCGATCGTACGACGTCGTCGAATTCCTTCTCAACGGAGACAAAAATCGATTGGATTGAAGTGTGCGTGTGTGTGTGTATATGTGTGAAGGTTGAGGACATGCTTCAATGCAACCCACCAATGTAGAACACTCACATTTCACGCTTCTTTTTGACATGAATTTGAACCCTTTAAATTTCAAAAAATAAATTCTATGTTAATTTGTGTGTTGAAGACGTTTAAACGCCTCTTTGTCGTCGTTTCACTCGATCGACGCGCTTCTTCGTTTCCATTAATTTACGATTTAATAGGATTCGAAGATCTTTCAGTGTAAACAGTTTGTAGAAATTAATTGGAATTATCTTGAAAGCTTAAGTTATTGAGGGGCCCGCGACGGCCACAGCTTCTGCTCTTGATGATGGCCTCTTCTTCAGCCTATCGTATATATATATATGTGTGTGTGCGTGTGCCATATCTTGCTTGCTCTCGAAATGCAACTGCGGTGGTTGTGCAGATGGCAATGGCGATGCCGATGGTGATGGGGTCATTAGCTCTTGGACGACCTGCGTCGTGGAGGTCACGGGCAGACGTTCTTCTGGTGCACTATACACACCCCAATGGCGCCAATGGCCACTTCTTCTTCGTCTTCGCAACATTCACGACACAACTCACCCAACACAACATCGATCTATGCACACGTTGCATATTCCACCATTAAATCAACGCCTCGCCAATCTCCACAGGGGTGCCCCCCCCCCATCAAAACCACCCTTTTCAAACCACCATTAAAACAAACAATGTTAAAACGTCCTCTGATCGAAACCCTTAAATAAATCTTTTTTTTGTAATCTCGTTATTTACGACCATAATTACACGTTATTATTCTCCTCGCGATTTTTTTTCGATATATTCTCGATGGAACGTTTGCAAATCCTGTTTAACGTACCTAATTAAAATTGCGTCTTGTAACTAAGACTTACCACCGTGTGCAGCCACCGAATTTACAAGAGATTTTTCATGTAGCGTATCGAAAACTAAATGATAACTCCTATTTCCTTCAACTTCAAAGGATATCTTCATTAAAGAGACACAACTCTATAATTTACCTACAACTAGTACCTATATAGGTAGATATATGTATGATACATCACGTGTTGTATATATCAGTGGCGATTCGACAGAGATAAGTGATTTCGTTGGAGGTGCATTTCTCACAACTGAGCGCCGTTTGCTTGGCTCGTCGATCATTGAAAAAGAAAATAAATTCACTTTTATATAAATATATATATATAGATCTCATGAAGATATTATATTCGCTAACACAGCGTCTAGTCGATCGAGATCTAACACAATCGCAACACCTGATCTCGCGCGACTACATGATTTGTATCTATACGTTATGATGATGGGAAATATGCAAATATCATGTCGAAAAATTCACCTGAAGCCGTTCGAGGCAATTTCATTTGTACAAATAGTTTGGGGCCGTAATCGTTCACAAACAATGACGTAGGAATTAGAGAAAAATGAAATCAAAAGGTTAACACTTACTTTGATTGAAATCTTCATGCACTTTCCATATGACTGCACATTTCAATCAGCTCCATTTATCCCCAAAGGCTCCAAACACGAACACGCACCACCTAAAGAGAAAATAAGAAAATTAATATATGAAAATAATAAATTAAAAATATTAACGAGAAGTTCAGAATCATTAAAATCTATTGTTTACTAGATGATACCCACCCGCTTTGCTGAGTGTCTCTAAATTGAACTGATTGATTAAAAGATTCCGTACGTTCATAGCGAAATATAAAAATTAATCTATTTTGACAGAAAAAAATGATCGATACTTTCAGACTTTAGATCCAAAGAAAGTTCATCAAAATTCGTAAAAACTCCATTTCAAGAAAGAGATGTTAGCTGTCTTACATCAGCTTCTATACGATTTTTAGTAAAAAAGTACCTCTTTTTCTTCCTTTAGGACTTTAAAACCGTACTGCTATTTAAGGGAGCATCCATTAATTGCGCGAGGCGTTTTTTGAGATTTTTGAAATCCCATCCCCTCCCCTCTGATCATGAGATTTGGCATATATCTTTTCCCCAACCCGCAATCTAATGTGATATTTTTCAAAACAAATCAAAAGTGATATTTGGGAGACTTTCCCTTTCCCCAATATAAGATTAGATGAGATTCGGCTCGACCCCATCGGCCCCTGAACGCCTCACGTAATTAATGGATGTTCCCTTAAAAGAATAGAGTAGAAGCTATCCTACAGGATCTTTAGCAAAACTTCATTAAAATTCGTTCCGTTAAGTAATTGTTGAATTTTGAAATTCTTAGTTTATTAATTTAATACGTTTATTTTTAATTAATATCTTCGTCAATAAACAATGAAAAAATTAAAATATTTAAAAAAATTTCATTTTCAATTTTATCGGGTGTTAAATTGAAATTCATATTTATATTTCAGTAAAAACTGTCAATTTTTAAATTTCAATTTTGTAGAGATTTCTTTCGTTATTGTGTAAAATTGGTCAGGCTTTCTTGAGGAAAATGCGTTAAAATTCTATTTTACGAACATTACCAAAACTTTTTAAATGTACGATTCCTGTAGGATATAATTATTTTGCCATCCCATGGAAACTAAGCATTATTCTAGCCTTAAAAGTAAGCTATATCATTCTTCCCCAAACTACCACATTGCAAAAATCATACCAATCTTTAACTCTGCGATAAACAAAAAACATATCTATCCCACGGGAATAGTACATCTCTCCTGAATAAAAGTTAAAAGTTAGATCAAGTCTTCTTAAGGAAAATGAGTTAAGACCCTATTTCGTGAACTTTAACGAAACTGCTTTTAAATACTCGGTTCCTATAGAATACATACTTGTTTTACTATCCCATGGGAACCTTTCATTATTCCGGTATAAGAACTAGCCTTTATAATTCTCTGACCCCTAAATTACCACATTGTAAAAAGGAAAGTTTATTTTTTACTCTATAAAAAAACAAAAAATATCTATCCCACGGGAACCGTACATTTTTTCTGGATATAAAGTACACTATATGTTAAACCAAATTATAATCTATATCTATGTCAAATTTCATCCAGATCCGTTCAGTACTTTTTGAGTGAAAGAGCACTAAACATCCATACTTACAAACTTTCACGTTTATAATATAACTAAGATTCAGCTAGAATCGGCCCCTGAACACCTCACGTAATTAATAGATGTTCCCTTAAAAGAATAGAGTAGTAGCTATCCTATCGGATCTTTAGCAAAACTTCATTAAAATTCGTTCCGTTAAGTAATTTTTAATTTTTTGAAATTTTTAATTTATTATTTTAATACGTTTATTTCCAAATAATATCTTTGACAATGAACAATGAAAAAATTCAAAGATTTAAAAAAATCTCATTATCAATTTTATCGGGTGTTAAATTGAAATTCATATTTATTTTCCAGTAAAAATGATCAATTTTTTAATTTAAACTTTGTAGAGATTTCTTTTGGTATTGTGTAAAATTAGTTAGGCCTTCTTGAGAAAAATGCGTTAAAATTCTATTTTACGAACTTAACCGAAACTTCTTTTAAATATATACGGTTCCTGTAGGATATAATTGTTTTGCCATCCCATGGGAACTATGCATTATTCTAGCCTTAAAAGTAAGCTAAAGCATTCTCCCCCAAACTACCACATTGCAAAAATCATACCAATCTTTAACTTTGCGATAAACAAAAAACATATCTATCCCACGGGAATAGTACCTACATCTCTCCTGAGTAAATAGTAGATCAAGTTCAAGTCTTCTTAAGGAAAATGAGTTGGGACTCTATTTCGTGGATTTTAGTGAAATTGCTTTTAAATACACGGTTCTTATAGAATACATACTTGTTTTGCTATCCCATGGGAACCGTTTATTATTCCGGTATGAGAAGTAATCTATATCATTTTCTGACCCTTAAACTACCACATTACAAAAAAAGGAGTTTATATTTTGCTCTGTAAAAAAACAAAAAAACATCTATCCCACAGGAACCGTAATTTTTTTCTGGATATAAAGTATACTATATGTTAAACCAGATTATAATCTTTATCTGTGCCAAATTTCATTCAGATCCGTTCAGTACTTTTTGAGTGAAACAGCAACAAACATCCATACTTACAAACTTTCACGTTTATAATATAAGTAAGAAGTGAGATTCGGCTCGACCCCATCGACCACTGAACTACTCACGTAATTAATGGATGTTCCTTTAAAAGAATAGATTAGTAGCTATCCCATCGGATCTTTAGCAAAACTTCATTAAAATTCGTTCCGTTAAGTAATTGTTAATTTTTTGAAATTTTTAATTTATTATTTTAATACGTTTGTGTTCAAATAATATCTTCGACAATGAACAATAAAAAAATTTAAATATTTTAAAAAATGTCATTATTAATTTTATCGGGTGTTAAATTGAAATTCATATTTATTATCTAGTAAAAATTGTCAATTTTTTAATTTCAACTTTGTAGAGATTTCTTTCGTTATTATATTAAATTGGACAGGACTTCTTGAGGAAAATGCGATAAATTTTATTTCACAAACTTTACCGAATTTTTTTTAAATATACAGTTCCTGTAGGATATATATAATTGTTTTGCCATTTTATGGGAACTATCCATTTTTCTATAGCCTTAAAAGTAAGCTATATCATTCTCCCCCAAACTACCACATTGCAAAGATCATATAAATCTTTAACTCTGTGATAAACAAAAAAAACATGTCTATCCAACGGGAATAGTACATCTCTCCTGAGTAAATAGTAGAGCAAGTCTTCTTAAGGAAAATGATTTGAGACTCTATTTCGTGAACTTTAACGAAACTGCTTTTAAATACTCCTTGCCTATAAAATACATACTTGTTTTGCTATCCCATGGGAACCGTTTATTATTCCGGTATGAGAAGTAATCCATATTATTTTCTGGCTCCTAAATTACCACATTACAAATAAAGAAGTTAATCTTTTGCTCTGTAAAAAACAAAAAAAAAATCTATCCCACGGGAACCGTAAATTTTTTCTGGATATAAAGTATAGTATGTGTTAAACCGGATTATAATCTATATCCATGCCAACTTTCATCCAGATCCGTTCAGTACTTTTTGAGTGAAAGAGCAACAAACATCATATTACAAACTTTCACGTTTATAATATTAGTAAAGATTTTAAAATCTCTACTTTCTGAAAGTAGAGATTTTAACAAACAAAATGCTCACCGATTTTTTTTTCAAATAGTAGATATTTTGACGTGAGAATTTTCGATTAAAAATTAGGGTGCTTTTTCAATATTAAGTCAAAATATGGTGAAAAAATAAATATTTTAAATCAAAAAAAATTACCGTATTTTTGGGGCATTAATAGGTAAGTTTAGGCCAAATTTCATTAAAAAAAAATTTTTTTTTGTTATGGCTAAAAATTAAAAATCAAAAACTTGGTAATTTGTGAAAAAGTGTTAGCACAAAAGTTGTAGATCTTCTTATTACCTACAACTTTGTAGTTTAAATTTTTTTCTATAGGACTTGTAGTTTTGTCGGAAATCGATATAAACCATTTCTACCCTTAAAAACACTCCCCCTTTTCCACTTCCCAACCTCAAATCGACCGTAATCTATTTTTCTTTCATTTTTGTTATATGGCAGAAAGCTTCCACAATTCTTAATGACAATGGCATGAACAGAACTCATTGAAACTTATCTACCTATTATATTTCTAAGACCTGATCAAAGTATCACGTTCTTATTTGGTGGAAATTCTCGGAAAACCATTACCGTCAATATTCATTTACCTATGTGTACCTTTATAAACATTATAATAATAAAGCACTTAAAAATTTTGAAAGAAAACATAATCTTGGTCGTGACAGAGTGCGAATTTAACTGTTAATATAATATATCGATGTGAAAAATTCCTCAAGACAGTTTCAGGTTCATGTAATTTCGTTGTGGTATCTCTATTTAGTACCTATAGGTAACATAATTTGAATGAGCCAATCTATGATTATGTGAAAATTAAAAATCAATATTACATTTTAATAAATAATAACCCGTATTTAATTTAAAATAAATTACCGATTAACACGGACATTATTTATATTTGATTATAGACATATAATAATAGTAATGATATGTAATATAAGCAAGAACAAGTGGAAGAACAAGAAGAAGACGAGCAAAGAGCACGCAGACATGCGGCCAGGGGATGCGGAAGAAGAAAAAAAATTTAACTCTCTATATATATAGAGCTATAATATTTTAATATTCACGTTTCTATATATCCATCTATACGCTGGTATTTTATTATATGATGGTTCGAAATTCGCCCTCGGCTTTGTCTTGTCTTGAAAAGCGCGACTCGAAATTTATTCCACATATCCCAACACTAATTAGCATTTATTAACAAACGAAAACTTGGAAAAAGAGCCGTTAATTCAATCTCGTACAGATCACCACTTGTTGATCACAAAGTGTGGAGCAAAATTTTTTTGTAAAAAGAGTTTAACGAAAGAATCTTCCAGAGCTAAAACTATTAATTAGTAAAAATTGATTTTGCTGTCTAACTAAATTTTTACGTAATTTCCGTCAAAACTTGATTGTCAAATCTTAAAAATTCCTCTAATTTTGTCAATTAATAAGCGATAAATTTTTTGTTCTTCCCCCCCCCCAAAAAAAAAAAAAAAAAAAAACAGGGTAATAAAAGTAAGCAAATCAACGTCCTTGCACGTCCTTCGTTTGAATTTTAAAAAGTTACTGAACCCAATAAAATATTTCCGTTTCCTGTTGCAAAAAAAAAAAAAAAACGAACCAACAAAGATATTGTATTTTTGGGGTAAAATTTTTTACGTTTTTAATCAGATCGAGTTTTACGTGATTCACGTCTGTTGGAAAAAGCCTTGCAAGGTCGAGCTCGTTTTTAAATGACGCAAAAAATTAAAATGATATAAAAATGTATTACAGTTAAACCTCTCAAAAGGACGTCTGTCTTAAGCATTTAAATCAACAAATTATAAATAAAATCTTTACATAGCATAAATCAAAGTTGCTCCCGCTGTCTGTTCGCTTAGATCTTTTAAACTACTGAACGGATTTTAATGCAGTTTTCAGCAATTGATAGAGTGATTCAAGAGGAAGGTTTTTAGGTATAAAACATGCATATTATAGTAGAGAAAAGTCGGGAAATTCAAAGATTTGTAATGTGATGTCATTAAAAACATATTTTTGTGCACTTACATTGCAAACGCTGGCTAAAGCTTACGAGATAGATCAAACTTATATGCGGCAAAATTGTGTATCTTAAAAAGATTGATTAAAAAATCCGCGATGGTATATATCTATCTCTTAAGGATAACCCACAGGAACCATTTTTATCTTTTACGAATGACAAAAAAATGTACAACGTACGTATTGCCCGTTTTATTGGTATCTTCTTCTGTATTATATAAAAATCTTATGTTGGTCTTTATGTTCTACTAATTGAGCTCAAATTATGATACAATATACAATCGGACTCCAGAATGGTTTTTATCTATATTTTGCGTCAAATATATATAGTGAAAAACACGTGAATCCTATAGGATACCATAACAATTATAACCTACAGAAACCGTAAATTAAAAAAAAAAGTTTCGTAAAAGTTCGTGAAATAAAATTTTAACGCATTTTCCTCAAGAAGGCCTGACCAATTTTACACAATAACGAAAAAATCTTTACAAAGTTAAAATGAAAAAAATTGGCAAGTTTTACTGGAAAATAAATATGAATTTCAATTTAACACCCGATAAAATTGATAATTAAATTTTTTACAGATATTTGAAATTATTTATTGTTCATTGTCAAAGATATTAATTAGAAATAAACGTATTAAAATAATATACTAAATGTTTAAATAATTAACAATTACTTAACGGAACTAATTTTAATGAATTTTTGTTAAAGATACCTCAGATCTCAACGTGTTGAATACGATTTTTCCTAAAAAAAGACTCGGTTCGTGTAGGATAGCTACGAATCTATTCTAGAAAAATAGATCTGATGGAGCTGTACATCTTATTTTATATGAGAACAGCCACTGGGCTTGTTACCCCGTGACAAAATTTTATCAGATAGACAAGTTGCTAAATGAGCCAAGCTCAGGGACAATACATTGGTTTGAAAAAAAAAATCAATCGATAATATAGATATTAAAAAAGCAATGTTTAAAACGTGACCCACCGTGTGGTCACGGTTTCACATTTATACCAAGTAAAACTTAATAAAGATTTTCTTTTTCAATTAATTTTTGTCAGAGCTAAATGACCACATTGTGTACCACACTTTTTTCTTGTTTTTCTTGATTTAAAAATGTTTCCTAACTGATAATTTTTAAGGATTTATCAAGTCAGTTGGATTTTTTTTTTAAATCAATGAAGCTTGATATTTAAGCTTGTAAGTGAAATAACTTCCAAAGTCAATGTTTGACTTGATTTCAAGTCAAGTAGTTTAAAAAATAAATCAAGTAATAAATCCAATGGAATAGCTGCGATACTACAACACTTAGATTCAATACTTAAATACCCATAAAATAAATTCAATAAATGTTTGGTAAAAGATTTTTTGAGAATCAAATTGCGGCTTTATCCTTAATGATATTATAAACGTGAAGGTTTGTAATATGATGTTTGTTGCTCTTTCACTCAAAAAGTACTGAACGGATCTGAATGAAATTTGACATAAATATAGATTATAATCCGGTTTAACATATAGTATACTTTATATCCAGAAAAAAATACGGTTCCCGTGGGATAGATATTTTTTTGTTTTTACAGAGCAAAAGATTAATTTCCTTTTTTGTAATGTGGTAGTTTAAGGGTCAGAAAATGATATAGATTACTTCTCATACCGGAATAATAAACGGTTCCCATGGGATAGCAAAACAATTATGTATTCTATAAGAACCGTGTATTAAAAGCAGTTTCATTAAAATCCATGAAATAGAGTCTCAACTCATTTTCCTTAAGAAGACTTGATCTATTATTTACTCAGGAGAGATATACTATTCCCGTGGGATAGATATGTTTTTTTTGTTTATCACAGAATTAAAGATTGATATGATTTTTACAATGTGGTAGTTTGGGGGAGAATGATATAGCTTACTTTTAAGGCTAGAATAATGCATAGTTCCCATGGGATGGCAAAACAATTATATCGTACAGGAATCGTACATTTAAAAAGTTTTGGTAATGTTCGTAAAATAGATGTTCAACGCATTTTCCTCAAGAAGGCCTTACTAATTGTACACAATAACAAAAGAAATCTTTACAAAGTTGAAAATAAAAAATTGACAATTTTTACTGGAAAACAAATGTAAATTTCAATTAAATACGCGATAAAATTGATAATGAGATTTTTTTAAATCTTTGAATTTTTTCATTGATCTTTGTCGAAGATATTATTTGGAAATAAACGTATTAAAATAATAAATTAAAAATTTCAAAAAATTAACAATTACTTAACGGAACGAATTTTAATAAAGTTTTGCTAAAGATTCGATAGGATAGCTACTACTCTATTTTTTTAAGGGAACATCCATTAATTACGTGAGGCGTTCAGGGGCCGATGGGGTCGAGCCGAATCTTACTTCTTACTTATATAATAAACGTGAAAGTTTGTAAGTATGGATGTTTGTTGCTCTTTCACTCAAAAAGTACTGAACGGATCTGGATGAAATTTGGCATAGATAAAGATTATAATCTGGTTTAACATATAGTATACTTTATATCCAGAAAAAATGTACGGTTCCCGTGGGATAGATATTTTTTTGTTTTTACAGAGCAAAAGATTAATTTTCTTTTTTTAATGTGGTAGTTTAAGGGTCAGAAAATTATATAGATTATTTCTCATACCGAAATAATAAACGGTTCTCATGGGATAGCAAAACAAGTATGTATTCTATAAGAACCGTGTATTGAAAAGTAATTTCATTAAAATCCACGAAATAAACTCTAAACTCATTTTCCTTAAGAATACTTGATCTAACTTTTATTCAGGAGAGATGTAGGTACTATTCCCGTGGGATAGATATGTTTTTTGTTTATCGCAAAGTTAAAGATTGGTATGATTTTTGCAATGTGGTAGTTTGGGGGAGAATGCTTTAGCTTACTTTTAAGACTAGAATAATGCCTGATTTCCATGGAATGGTAAAACAATTATATCCTACAAGAACCGTATATTTAAAAAAAGTTTCGGGAAAGTTTGTAAAATAGCATTTATCACATTTTCCTCAAGAAGGCCTCGCCAATTTTATACAATAACGAAAGAAATCTCTACAAAGTTGAAATTAAAAAATTGACAACTTTTACTGGAAAATAAATATGAATTTCAATTTAACAACCGATAAAATTGAAAATGATATTTTTTTAAATCTTTTAATTTTTTCAATGATCATTGTCGAAGATATTATTTAAAAATAAACGTATTAAAATAATAAATTAAAAATTTCAAAAATTAACAATTACTTAACGGAACAAGTTTTAATGAAGTTTTGCTAAAGATCCGATAGGATAGCTACTACTCTATTCTTTTAAGGGAACATCCATTAATTACGTGAGGCGTTCAGGGGCCGATGGGGTCGAGCCGAATCTCATCTAATCTTACTTTGGGGAAAGGGAGAGTCTCCCAAATATCACTTTTGTTTTGTTTTGAAAAATATCACATTAGATTGCGGGTGGGGGGGAATGATATATATCAAATCTCATGACATCTTACCAGAGGGGAAGGGATGGGATTTCAAAAATCTCAAAAAACGCCTTGCGTAATTAATGGATCCCCCCTAAAATAGCTGTAGGGTTTTAAATGATATTTGGTATGAATGATTTTCAAGTCCTAAAGGAAGGAATAGAGGTACTTTTTTTACTAAAAATCGTATAGAAGCTGATGTAAGACAGCTAACATATCTTTTTTAAAAAGTAGTCTTACGAATTTTCATGTACTTTCTTTGGATCTAAAGTCTGAAAGTATCAATTATTTTTTTCTGTCAAAATAGATTAATTTTTATATTTCGCTACGAACGTAAGGAATCTTTTAATCGATCAGTTAAATTTAGATCCACTCAGCGAAGCGAGCGGTTATCAGCTAGTTTATATATAATAATGAGGCGTTCAGTACTGCAAGAGATGCACTTTGTTCACTCATTTTGTCAATTGATATTCCAAGAAAATTGTTCTTAAACGAACTTCAGTCATATAATTTTCGCAATATTGATTGTAAGCCCAACTTTTTGATGGATTTAACTTTATTTAATTCGTCATTGAAAAAATCGATCGTAATCTCTCGACCGGATGCTGTATTTCGTTCATTTAAGACCCGCAAAAAGTCATAATTCCAATTAATGTCGATGCCAAGGACCGCAAGGACCCTCAAATCGCACATTCAACTCCCTTCTCCGGTTTTTTTTTCTTTTTGGGTTCTTTTTCTCGTCAGTCGCCTCCATCAAACAAGTTAATTTATCAAATTTACAGTAAAAAAAAAAATGATTCCCTTATTTTTTCATAATATATTTTAAATAATAATAATAAATTGTCGAAAAACGTGGCGCCAATCTTCTAAGTCTCGTCGTCATCCTGCCAATGGTTCTTATTAGATTATACGAGAGAAGCGCGTAATGTGAATGGCTGAGATGAGGACAGAGATGACCCGAGCGATAATTGCCATCATTTGTACTTAATTATCGGGCTTGCATCTCTTATCACATCGCGAGCAGTTCATTAATTCACTTATTATTCTCGAAACGCGTGCAAAAAAAAAATAAAATAAAATAAATATTTTCCTCGAAACTAATGAATTCTCTCTTTTCACTTGATGAATGTCAAGCCGTTTGTGTGTGTGTGTGTGTGTGTGTGTGGAAGAGAGCGGCGACCCAACGAAAAATCTTTTATCATCCAAATAACGGTTGTCGCCATAGGCTTAATTAGCGGCCGTTTATTATTTTATTTATTTTTTTTTTACGGAAAGATAAGTCAACAGTTTTTATCTCTGTGAAATTAAAAAACCAGAATAATCGATTTTTACATTTCCTCGCTTTTAACGCGTATTTAATTAAGAGGTTAAGTGTGACTTGTTTTTTTTTTTTTTTTTTTTTTTTTTGTTCGCGTTTGGTCAATGTGGAGGAAATTGAGAAGACGGCGGCTAATCGAAATCGCCAATTTTGCTAATTGAAAAAAGTGTACTTTGGGTTCATAACGGGAATTGTGTGAGGCAGCCTCGATTTTATGCGGGCGATTTTTTGGTAATTAAACACTTTTTGTTTCGTCGAAGGCCTGGATTTTAGTCGTTAAAAGGAGAGCAATGGAGAAATTTGGTGTCTAAACTATATGAGTTACTAGCATTATCTCGTAGTTTCACTAATTTTTTAGAATAATTTTTGAAAGTGTTTATTAATTGTTAAATAAAGTTTGTTGTGGCGAATAAATTGTTTCTGGACTAAAGGGTTAAATAACACAAACATCATAAACATAAACATATTATGCACCAGCAGAAAATTCGAATAATTTAAGTTAATTCACTATAAAAATTAAAGCACGAAATAAACACGAACTCTGTTGGCAGTTTTTCTCTTACGGCATAAATATAATTCACCGTTGGGTATTTTCGCACTTTCCTCACTAGCTGTATTTTTGTCGATCACAGTGATTCTCAAACTTTTTTAGCAAATGTATGAATTTCTAAGAAATCACGAAGAAATTAAATCAGAATGCAATTTTTTTTTCAAAATTACTCTTACTATCAATATCTCGCGACACACAGTTTGGGAATCACTGGTCTATCATGATCAAGTAAACAACAACATTTATATCAATATACTGATCAAAACACACAAATACCAATACCAATACCAAATATGATTGACAATTAATGATAACTTATAATATACTAAAACGTTGCGATGGAGAGTAAAATAGCCATTCAGTAATATAACTCGCGCAACAACCCTGGTAAAACGACATGGTATATAGCTAACAAGCTTGCCGAGCTCTGCAAACACTTTCACTTTTAAATAAACTTATTGAGAAGCTAACATTGACCAAAAGAAAATGTCATTCTTAAAATTGAATAAGAAAAATATCCTTTTAATAGGCTAAAATCTATTCAGGTCATGAAAACGTCACAATGTCGAAGATATCGCTGTCACACACATGCCATGACTTTACAAATGACTAATTTTTTTGAAACTATTTTCAATTTATGTCACTAAGTGACTTTCAGTTGTGTTCTTTTGTTTAAAGTAGATACTATATACTATATACTATCTATACATAGTATACAACAAGGTCGCTCCCGCTGTCTGTTCGCTTAGCTCTTTTAAACTACTGAACGGATTTTAATGCAGTTTTCAGCAATTGATAAAGTGGTCCAAAAGGAAGGTTTCCAGGTATAAAACTTGCATATTATAAAAGAGAAAAGTTGGGAAATTCAAAGATTTTCAATGTGATGTCATAACAAGCATATTTTTGTGCACTTACATTGCAAACGCTGGCTAAACCTTATGAGATAGATCAAACTTATATGCGGCAAAATTGTGTATCTTAACAAGATTGATAAAAAAAGTCCTCGACGGTATGTGTCTATCTTTTAAGGATAACCCACAGGAACCATTTTTATCTTTTACATATTACAAAAATATTATAGGTTATTTACCAAACTATTTTAAACACACCGTATTATTCCTTATCCAATTAAATACCTGAGATACGTTGTGCATTTCATATAGATCAAAATTACTCTTTACAGCATTTTATAAAAATGAATATCTTTGAAGATATCACAGATTTAAAAAGCGTTGGCAAAGCGACTGGATATTGTATGTCGTACGTAGTGGTTGTTTTATTCCTATCTTACTCTTATAAATAGAAAATAGTTATGTTGGTCCTTATTTAGGACTAAAACTTGAAAAGTCTACACCAATTAGGTATGTAAGGTACATGTACTCTTAAAAGAGTACGGTTGATCACCCTACCAAAGATAGCAAAACAATTGAATCCTACAGGAACCGTGTTTTTCGTAGTATTTTCGGTAAATTTTGTTAAAGTTCGTCAAATAGCATTTTAACGCATTTTCCTCAAGAAGGCCTGACCAATTTTACACAGTAACGAAAAAAATCTCTACAAAATTTAAATTAAAAAATTTTACAAAGTTTACTGAAAAATAAATATTATGAATTTCAATTTTATACCCGATAAAATTAATAATGAAATTTTTTTACAAATATTTAATGTTCTTTATTGCTCATTGTCGAAGATATTAATTAGAAATGAATGTATAAAAATAAAATACTACATTTTTAAATAATTAACAATTACTTAATAAAACTAATTTTAATGAAGTTTTGTTAAAGATACCTCAGATTTTAACGTGTTGAATACGATTTATCTGAAAAAAAGGCACGGTTCCTGTACGATAGCTACAAATCTATTCTACTAAAATAGCTGAACGGTTATAAATAACATTTGACCACTAACAATCCCGTACCAAAGATTATTCAAGTACTAGCTGATACCAGCGACGTCGTCTGCGTAGGTTATTATGTTAAAATCATATTTAATTTACAGAGGAAAAACATTTAAACAAGTCAATCATAAAAAAAAAAACTTTTTATAGCATCTTAAGCCTTTTAAGCTTTACATCTGTGCATCATCAATAATTTTTTTTTTTACTTTTTTTATTACTAATTTTATTAGATCTATTAAAGTCTAATGAAATCTATTGAAGTCTACACTGAAATCTATAGAATCTATTGAAGTCTATGAAATTTGTGGCGACGACATACATCCATAGTCCGCACATTACACATAGCGATCAGTAAGTGTAGACAAGGCTTAAGAAAAATTGAAAGCAAAAATATATTAAAAATAACCGGAAAAAAACTTAGCGAAGAACATTTTTAACTATATGCCAAAAAATTGCTCTTTCCGAATCCGCTATTGCTCCAAGTGTATAGTTATTAGTTAATCAACAATTAATTTTTCAAAAATTTGTAAGTTCAAAAATAAAAACTGCTATATTTATTCCAAAATAATCACTGTTTTTAATTATTTTTTTTCAAGAAATTGTTCCTTAAATGCTCTTTCCGGATCCGCAATTGCTCCAGGTGTCTATAGTTAATTAGTAGTTCAATTTTTAAACTATTCATGTTTATAAGATGCAATGGCAGTTGATGACGTCATAGTACAACAATACATATTTATAAATAGTTAAAAATAATTAATTATTAAAAATATTACTTATATACTTCAAGAAAGAAAAATTTCAACTAAAAATTATTTTGGGTTTTATAGCGATTTTAATTCTTTTGTTTGTAAAATTTTTGAGAAATCCAGTTAAACCGTTTCTACCCTTAAAAACACCCCCACCCTTTCCAAATTTTGAGATTATGTGAAAAAAGGATCAGCACAAAAGTTGTAGATATTTTTATTACCTACAACTTTGCCATTTAACTTTTTTCCATAGGACTTGTAGTTTTGTCGGAAATCGAGATAAACCGTGTCTACCCTTAAAAACCTCCTTCTTTTCCACTTCCCGACCTTAGATCGGTCGTATATTATTTTTCCTTTCATTTTTGTTATATTCTCTTCCTTTTCTAATGAGTTTCATCCTACTTAATTTTTTTTTTTTTTTCACTTTTCACCATTTTCAAAGACTTTAGCTCTGGTCTAATAGTTGTTACATTTTTTTAAACTGTTAATGTTTCTAACAATATATTTAAAAATATTAACTTTACCTTTTAACACCTACTCTTACACCTATTTGAAATACCTTTGAAATTATATCAGTCCATTATTACGAAAAGTTGGCAAGCAAAAAAAATGGTATGCAAAGGTCAAATTTATCAGTCAAAGTCTTCGCTCGGTTGAAATAAATCTGTTCGTCTAAATTTATATATTACGTGATAAATATAATTGAAATGATTAATAAACGATTGTGCAAGATAAAGGTACAGGCATTACGTGATTAAAAATGAATGTAAGGCGACTCATCAGTCGAACAACCAACCAACTAACCGACCAACAGATCTTTCTGGATCTCTCAAGCAATTATGACGCATTTCAAATCCGTCGTTTTTTCTATGATATCGCTATTAATATATATATATATATATATATACTGAACATTTTTTATATTGTATATTAGAGTAGAGGAGAGACGACAATAGATCCGAGAATCCGGATAGATGATGATGATGATGATGATGATGGGGAGGGTGAAGGGGTGGACGATGAAAATGATGATGATTCAGAGAGATGATGATGAAGCGTAGATGTAAACAACGGACTTGAAGGTCGCAGAAGGACTGTCGTTGCCCTCTTTTCGTCGTGTTCTTCTTTTCTTCGCTCATAGCTCAGTCTTCGTCTTTTCTCTCGTTTTGTGGTAACCTATCGCTGATATATACTTTATGTACCTAAGTATAATCCTGTCGTTGTGAGTACAGTTTATCAAATGAAATTCATGTGAAAAAGTTGCACATAGTGCAACGAGAATGACGGTGATGATGATGATGATGATGATGACAATGAAATCGAGATCGATACACTGGGTGTTTTCACTTTCGATGCTCTCATTCAAGATGCATGAACGATAAAATCGTTCCACTAAAAGCTTTCATCAAGTTTAGTCGAAGATTTCAACCAATTATTTTTAGATTAGGGTAAGGAAAATCAGTTATAAATGTAATAAATTAAAGTAAAACGAATGGTGCTGTTATCATGGTGTCAAGGTTTGGTTTAGGTTTTGTCAAAGATGTCAATCTAATGTTTTTAGATTAGGGCTAGTAAAATTAGTTATAAATGTATTAAATTAGCTTAAAATAAATGGTGCTGTTATCATGATGCCAAGGTTTAGCTTTTTTGCAAAAAAAAAGAATACAATTTTTCAAGTTTTGGTCTCAGTTTGGCCAATTTAAAAAAATAGAGTTCACTTACAATAAAGTGGTTGAGAGCCACTGAAATCTTTGTCTGCAATGAGGGCATTCTATACGATATATATGTGATAAATAAATATTATAAAAAAATGAAAAACCGACTTCAAAATATATAAAAATTCTTAGACAAGAAATGCACTAAAAAGTAACAAAATAATGGCGTATCCTTGCAGTATCTACAACTTACAAATTATTAGGATGATACAATGTACAACTATTGTTATTTTTGGAGTTGGTGTCAGCCAAGGAAATACGACTATATTGGTACTTAGCAATAAACGAGAATACCTTATGAAAATTATTTTTCAAATGAACTTTTAAACAATATACTCGAACTGTAACAATATCTAGCGATCTTTAAACTACAAAATACCAATAACAACTAAACCGTTTTAAAATTTTTACAAATTACTATTAATATTTATTTTCTTGACTGACACCAACTCCAAAAATAACAATAGTTGTACATTGTATCATCCTAATAATTTGTAAGTTGTAGATACTGCAAGGATACGCCATTATTTTGTTACTTTTTAGTGCATTTTTTGTTTAAGAATTTTTATATATTTTGAAGTCGGTTTTTCATTTTTTTATAATATTTATTTATTTCTCGCGTTTTAGTGATCTGAAGTTTGATAACTGATTTTATTTTCTTGAAAATGGTTAACTTTCCAAACGCGCTGCTCATATGAGGCTGCGTCGTTTAATATTAAAAGGTACTACATCATCCCTTTTTGCCCTTAAGGGTTCAAATTTTTTGTTTTTAAATGTAATAACAAAACTAAGTGGATTATTCTTTCCAACAGAAAAAAAATTATCAAAATTCGGTTAAATGTCACTATTTCATCCCCTATTTTCATCCTTAAGGGGTGGATTTTTTTCTTTAAATTGAAAAGTGAACAATTTAAAGGTACGTTGTACGTAATAGAAATAAAATTATCAAAATCGGATTAGCCAGAAAAAAATTATAATATTATTTCATCTCTAATTTTTAACCCCTTATGAGTGGAGTTTTTTTTTAAATGGATAGGAGATTAATTTAAGGTTGTGTTCTACAAATAAAAAAAGAATTATCAAAATCGAGTTATCCAGTAAGAAATTAATATTTCATCCCTTAGTTTTCAATCCTTTAAAAAATGAAGGTTTCCCTTAAATTAAAACTGGACCCCACGAAAAGCACCAGCTTTCAAATAAAAAAAGAATTATCAAAATCGAGCTATCCAATAAGAAGTTAATATTTCATCCCTTAGTTTTCAACCCTTTAGAAGTGAAAGATGTTACTCAAATTAAAATGGGAACACACGAGAAGCACTAGCTTTCAAATAAAAAAAGAATTATCGAAATCGAGCTATCCAATAAGAAGTTAGAATTTCATCCCTTAGTTTTCAACCCCTTAAAAGTGAACGATTTCCTTCAAATTAAAATGGAACCACACGAAAAGCACTGGCTTTCAAAAGAAAAATAATTTCAAAATCGAGCTATCCAATAAGAAGTTAGTATTTTATCCCTTAGTTTTCAACCCTTTAAAAGTGAACGATTTCCTTCAAACTAAAATGGGACCATTCGGGAAGCACCAGCTTTCAAATAAAAAAATAATCATCAAAATCGCTTCACCCAGTCGGAAATGCTGAGGTAACAAACGTAAAAAAAAAAAAAAAAAAAAAAATACAGTCGAATTGAGAACCTCCTCCTTTTTTTGAAGTCGGTTAAAAAGGGAACGTTTCAAGGTTGTAATGATGGTGCTGTTACATGGTGTCAAGGTTTGGCTTAGGTTTTTTCAAAGATTTCAACCAATGTTTTATAGGTTAGCGTTAGTAAAATTAGTTATAAATGTATTAAATTAAATTAAAACGAATGGTGCTGTTATCATGGTGTCAAGGTTTGGTTTAGGTTTTGTCAAAGATGTCAATCTAATATTTTTAGATTAGGGCTAGTAAAATTAATTACATATTTATTAAATTAAATTAAAATGAATGGTGCTGTTATCATGGTGCCAAGGTTTGCATTTTTGGCAAAAAAATAATGAATACAATTTTTTCAAGTTTTTGTCTAAGTTTGGCCAATCCAAATATTTTTAGATTAGGGCTAGTAAAATTCGTTATTAATGTATTAAATTAAATTTAAACGAATAGTGCTGTTATCATGGTGTCAAGGTTTGGCTTAGGTTTTGTCAAAGGTTTCAACCAATGCTTTGTAGATTAGGGTTAGTAAAATTAGTTATAAATGTATTAAATTAAATTAAAATGAATGGTGCTGTTATCATGGTGTCAAGGTTTGGCTAAGGTTTTGCCAAATATTTCAACCAATGTTTTATAGATTAGCGTTAGTAAAATTCGTTTTAAATGTATTAAACTAAATTGAAACGAATGGTGCTGTTATCATGGTGTCAAGGTTTGCATTTTTGGCAAAAAAAGAATGAATACAATTTTTTCAAGTTTTTGTCTCAGTTTGGCCAATTTGAAAAAATAGAGTTCAATTAAAATAAAGTGATAGAGAACCACTGAAAACTTTGTCTGCAATGAGGGCATTCTATACGATGTATATGTGAAAAGGTAACGTTTCAAGGTTGTGATGATGGTGCTGTTATCATGGTGTCAAGGTTTGGCTTAGATTTTTTCAAAAATTTCAACGTAATATTTTTAGACTAGGGTTAGTAAAATTAGTTAAACAAGTATTTAATTAAATTAAAATGAATGGTGCTGTTATCATGGTGTCAAGGTTTGGCTTTTTGCCAAAAATAGAAAAAAAGTAAAGAATACAATTTTTCAAGTTTGTGATGATGGTACTGTTACATGGTTTCAAGGTTTGGCTTTTGGGCAAAACAGAAAGAATATAATTTTTCAAATTTTTGTCTCAGTTTGGTCAATCCAAATATTTTTAGATTAGGGCTAGTAAAATTAGTTATAAATTGTATTAAATTAATTAAAATGATTGGTGCTGTTAAAATGGTGTCAAGGTTTGGCTTAGATTTTGTCAAAGATTTCAACCAATTATCTTTAGATTAGGGTAAGTTAAATTAGTTATAAATGAATTAAATTAACTTAAAATAAATGGTGCTGTTATCATGGTGTCAAGGTTTGGCTTAGGTTTTGTCAAAGATTTCAACCATTTATTTTTAGATTAGGGCTAGTAAAAGTGGTTATAAATGTATTAAATTAAATTGAAACGAATGGTGCTGTTATCATGGTGTCGAGGTTTGGCTTTTTGCCAAAAATAGAAAAAAATTAAGAATACAATTTTTCAAGTTTTTGTCTCAGTTTGGACAATTTAAAAAAAATAGAGTTCACTTAAAATAAAAAACTTTGTCTGCAATGAGGGCATTCTATACGATGTATATGTGAAAAGGTAACGTTTCAAGGTTGTGATGATGGTGCTGTTACATGGTGTCAAGGTTTGGCTTAGGTTGTTTCAAAGATTTCAACCTAATATTTTTAGACTAGGGTTAGTAAAATTATTTAAACAAGTATTTAATTAAATTAAAATGAATGGTGCTGTTATCATGGTGTCAAGGTTTTGCTTAGGTTTTGTCAAAGATTTCAACCAATGCTTTTTAGATTAGGGCTAGTAAAATTAATTATAAATGTATTAGATTAAATTAAAACGAATGGTGCTGTTATAATGGTGCCAAGGTTTAGCTTTTTGGCAAAAAAAGAAAGAAAGTAAAGATTTTTTTTCAAGTTTTTGGTCAGTTTGGTCAATTTAAAAAATTGAATTCCTAAGTTTACTTAAAATAGGTTGAGAACCACTGAAAACTTTGTCTACAATGAGGGCTTTCTATACGATGTACCTATATATGTGAAAAGGTAACGTTTCAAGGTTGTGATGAGGCTTTGTTTTACGTACAAGATGCATCAAACAAACAAACGAAAAAAAAAACTGCACTCAAGATACGATTGTTCTAAATGTCTTCGTCTTCGTCTTCTTCTTGTCTGAATTAAATTGAACTAGTTGGGTTTCGAAAATGCCTCTTAATGGCCGAAATACGAGGGTTGGGAATTTTATGATCGAGAATAAAATACTCATTGAACTTATGAAGAGTTACTTAACTGATTTAATGTCTGCAGCGACCCTGAAGATTTATATCTCGGGATGGCTCGAGAAGATCAAGATCAAGTTGGCGGCTTGCAATGTAAATCTGCAACAGAAACAGAAGCATTAAAATGTAAGTTAAGTAATCGAGATTTGAACATGAACGTTTATCAAAGTTATTAATTTGATTTTAAGAAAGATTTTTTTTTTTTTTTTTGGAACCAACTGAAGATGATTTCATTGGCAATCAAATTAAAATCGCTTTGTTTTAAAGAAAATAAATCGTTAATTTTTTTTCTTCTCCTCACGAACCGTACAATTAAATTCTTTTGTGTGGCTGTTAATTTTTTTTTTTTGCTTAATGATTTCATTAGGCAAAAACCTTATGCATAAATTAATCCGTCTTTATTATTCGTTTGTCTAAATTTAAATGAGATATTAAAAATAGAATTGAGGGAAAGAGGAATTGAACGAAGAGATGAGGAAATCAATTTGTGGATGAGACCACTGCTAAATCTATGCCCAGTTGTAATAATTATTTCATGAGAATCGAGATTGGAGGGTAATAAAACAAAAATGACAAATTCAAGGTTTTTTCAAAAAAAAAAAAAATAATAATTTGGTTGATTTGGGTCGAAATTTTTAATTAAAATCACGATCGAGAAAATTGATCGAGTTAATCGTAAAAAATACTTTTTACAGCATCGTTAGCCTTTTAAGCTTCACATCTGTGCATCATCAATAAATAGAAGTCTATAGAAATCTATTGAAGTCTATGAAATTTGTGGCGACGACATACATGCATAGTCCGCACATTACATATAGCGATCAGTAAATGTAGAAAAGGCTTAAGAAAAAAAGGACATTTTTTTATTTTTTTTTTTTAATTATCATTTTGGCGCCAATTTGGTGTTTTTTTTTTTTTTTTTTTTTTTTTGGAAGACTACTTGGAAAATTTTTTAAATCTTTTATGCTTAAGAGACAAAAGTTTCAAAGATTTATGAGATTTTCTTTCTTGAAAAAGTCAACTTGCCACCCACATTGGCGACACCGCTCAAAACTTCGGTAATTCTCGAAGTCTAGACTCGATGATATCGCGTTTTTTTTTTAATTTATAACCCAAATCCAAACAAATCGTCCTGCATTTCCCTGATGATGACAACGAAGAAAAGCACAAAAAAAAAATAAATGCAATGTTGCATCCAACGATTTCATTCGACAATAAGAGAACGTAGAGTAGCTTTTAATAAGATCAATAAAAACACGACGTATCTCCATTCTCCATCGCACAGCATCCCTCTGTTCGTGCGCTCAGCTTTTTGCTTGTTAGCCACCCGTTTTGGCTGTTTATGGGAGAAATTATAAGATTCCTCATGACTCATTTATTTGTGTGTATGTCTACCAGTTTTTTTTTTCTTCGCTCGTTACCTGTTTGCCCTCCACTGATATGTACCCAGATCCATCCCCCAAAAATATCGTTCATTGGGGCAAACCGGGCGTAACTGGTTTCGATCTCGATCTCGATCGAGTTGCAGCATTTTTTCTTTCCCTTTTTGTTCATATCTTGATTTGCAACATTTTTGCGCTCACTCGACTCGTCGCCAATGCACATTCGTAATGCATTTTTCATATTTTTACGCGGCCACTATTTTGGTCAGTGCCCTTGCGAATGGAATTCTCTTTGACTTTTTTCGTGCATCGATCAAATGTTTAACGATCCATTAGGGCCAGTTTTTTTTTTTTTTTCGGGGGCCAATCAATGCAAATATGAGCGGTGCATTGATGCGATTTATGAGCTTGAGATAAACGGTTCGACGGCTGATTTGAATTCAATGGAGGACACTAAATTCTTGTGATTGAACTAAAAAAGTTAGAATGCTTCAAGTTCGAAGACCTTTGAATTGAGCAATTTTGATGATATAAAAATGGTTGGGGAAAATATAACTCTGAAGAATGAGAAAATAAAGAAAAATACCAAGATTACCAGATTTATACTACACTAGACTTGCTACACCTGGTTTCAACATATAAAAGAACTAAGCATATTATTAAATTAATCAATAGGGTTTTATGTAAATTACCCGGTCATTATAAAAAATTACCAGAAACAAGGTGGTTTTTTTGTATAATTACCATTTATTGATAAAAAAGTTATTTTGTAAAACGACCGGGTATTATATATAATACCTACGTCTTAATGCTCAATTTACTAAGACATAGTTATGTCTTCATTTAAGAGACAAAGAACGTAACAAGATGACAAATATTTTAAAAATTGTTAAGGTTTATTAAAACAGTTATTTGCATATTATGTAAAATTCCCGGTAATTATACATACAAACCTATGATTCATTTGGGAATTCTAGACATTATAAACGATGTCCTAAATAAGTGGATATTTTTACAGAACCCGAGTATTTTAAATAATACTCGAATTATTTAACATTATATAAATTCATTATATAGTTGTATAAAGTATCGAAAATCAGGGGATATTTTTCACATAACCCGGGCATTTAATATAATCTTTCAAGTTCATCAATAAACAAACAAAAAATGTCAAACATTTTCAACAGTTACCTACACATTATATAAAATGTCCAGTCATTATTCATACCGACCAGAATAAATGTGTAACCACGTGTTATTGTATAAAATGGTTAAAATAATTAAATATTTTTCACATCACTCGGGTATTTTATAAAATTTTCCGAGTTTACAAATCGATCAAAAAACATGATCAATCCAGGTAAATGTTTAAAGTTAATTGAATGGACAGTTACCTACACACTATATACAATACCCGGTCACTATGATTAAAAATGACCATATCATAAGATATCCGGGTCATATGAAAAATTATCACTTATATTGGACATTCCATATAATAATATGCGATTTTTTTATATTTGTCTGTATGTATAATGACCGAAAATTTCATTTAATATCTATCAAACTGTCTATTTAAGTAACTTCAAAATTGTCAAATTATTTGCCATTTTCCACTTGTATATTTGATCAAATTCTGGATGATATGATCGATTTGTAAACTTTGAAGATTATATAAATTGCCCGGGTCATATGAAAAATATCACCTGCTATAGACCTATGGTAAATTTAAAAAAAAATTTTCATTGTATGAATGCTCAAAACACACCCGATTTAACAGGTTGTTCATATCTTATGCATATAAGTACATTTTGTGTGTTTCTTTGTTCACGTAAGGTAAAGAACATTTGTAGAACTAAAAATTTTATGAAATTCATATATGTAAATGGTAAAAAAATATAACAATGAATACAACACTGCTAGTGTAAATTTAAAAAGCCGACAATGAAAATTCAAAATTACGTGCTTCTATCTTCACTATTTATATTTCTTAAAACTTCAATAACGTTGTATTAAGTTAAGATATCGTGACAATTTTTTTTAAGAAAAGGGCCAAATATCTAAGAAGTCATACAAACAAAAAATTGATCGAAATCTTCCCATTGGTTTTTGAGTTATTAGCACACAACGACAGATCTTTATCATTTTATTTATATGGATTGTATTTTTTGACGTTTAAATGAATTAAAAACCCATGAAGGATGAAACCCATTAGAAAAGGAAGAGAATATAACAAATATCAAAGGAAAAATAAAAAACGATCGATCTAAGGTCGGGTTGTGGAAAAAAAAGAGTAGGGGGGTAAGGGTAGAAACGGTTTATCTCGATTTCCGACAAAACTACAAGTCCTATGGAAAAAAGTTAAATGGCAAAGTTGTAGGTAATAAGAAGATCTACAACTTTTGTGCCAACACTTTTTTCATATAACCTCAAAAATTATGTGAAAAATTCAAATAACCAAATTTTTGGTTTTTATTTTTATCTTTTACCAGAAAAAAAAATTTTATATTAATGTCCCAAACACATTGTAATTGTTTTGACTCAAAATATTAATTTTTTTCAACTTATAATTAATATCGAAAAAGCACACTAATTTTCAATCAAAAACTCTCACGTTAAAAATTCTGATTTTTTACAAAGACGGTAAATTTTTTGTTCGTTCAAACGTCTACTTTCTGATGATGCAAAAATATATACTTTACAATTTTAAATTGTCTCAGGAAATATCTCAGGTTATGTTGGTACGTATTATGTACAATTTTGAACAATTTATTAAAATTTACACTTTAATTACTGCATTTTCTGAGAACATTGAACATTGTAATGTATATAATTTTTGCACCATCAAAAAGTAGAGGTTTCAACAAACAAAACGTTCACCAACGTTTTTAAAAAATCAGATGTTTTGAGGTGAGAATTTTCGATTGAAAATTAGGGTGCTTTTTCGATATTAAGTCATTATAAGGTGAAAAAATTACTAAGTAATATTTTGAATCAAAAAATATACAGTATGTTTGAGACTTAAACAAGTAAGATTTCTCTAAAGTTCAACCAAAAACTTGGTAATTTAAAGTTTTCACATACATTTTAAGGTTATGTGAAAAAAGTGTTTTAACAAAAGTTGTAGATCTACATATTATCTACAAACTTGCGATTTAATTTTTTCCATATGACTTGTAGTTTTATTGAAAATCGAGATTAACTGTTTCTACCCTTAGAAACAAACACGTTTTGTACTTCCCCACCTCAGATCGACCAAAATTTATTTTTCCTTTCATTTTTGTTATATTGTCTTCCTTTTCCAATGGGTTTCATCCTACTATAATTTTTTTTCACTTTTTACCATTTTCAAAGGCTACAAGCATCAGTCTATTGGGACACAATTAAAAGGTAAGTATTTACAGGCTCATGATTTTTTTTTTGTAAAAGAAAAAAATTAAAAACTAAATAACTTGGTTATTGAAATTTTTCACATAAATTTTGAGGTTATATGAAACAAGTGTTAGTACAAAAGTTGTAGATCTTTTTTTTTACCTACAACTTTGCAGTTTAACTTTTTTCCATAAGACTAGTTTGGTCGGAAATCGAGTTAAACTGTTTCTACCCGTAGAAAAAAAAACCCTTTTGCACTTCCCCCTCCCCTCCGATCGACCATAATTAATGTTTCCTTTTTTTTGTTATAGTCTCTTATAATCTCAATATTGAACGGTCTCAGGAAATGCAATATTTAAAATTTACACTTTAATTATTGCATTTTCTGAGAACATTTAACATTGTAAAGTGTATATTTTTTGCATCACCAGAAAGTAGAGGTTTCAAAGAACAAAAAGCTCACCGACTTTTTAAAACAATCAGATGTGTTGACGTGAGAGTTTTCGATTGAAAATAAGGATTGTTTTTTCGATATTAAGTCATTTTATAAAGCGAAAAAAATTTCTATTTTAAATAAAAAAAATACAGGGTGTTTTGTTTTTTTGGTTAAAGATAAATATTAAAAATCAAACACTTGGTAATTTGAGTTTTTGATATAAATTTTGAGGTTATGTGAAAAAAGTTTTTGTACAAAAGTTGTAGATGTTTTTTTTACCTACAACTTTGCAGTTTAACTTTTTTCCATAAGACTTGTTTTGTCGGAAATCGAGTTAAACCGTTTCTACCCTTAGAAAAAAAAAACCCTTTTGCACTTCCCCCCCCCCCTCAGATCGACCATAATTAATGTTTCCTTTTTTTTGTTATAGTCTCTTATAGTCTCAATATTAACCGTTCTCAGAAAATGCAATATTTAAAATTTACACTTTAATTATTGCATTTTCTGAGAACATTTAACATTGTAAAGTGTATATTTTTTGCATCACCAGAAACTAGAGGTTTCAAAGAACAAAAAGCTCACCGTATTTTTAAAACAATCAGATGTTTGACGTGAAAATTTTCGATTGAAAATAAGGATGCTTTTTTGATATTAAGTCATTTTATAAGGCGAAAAAAATTTCTATTTTAAATAAAAAAAAAAAATACTGGTTGTTTTGTTTTTTTGGTAAAAGATAAATGTGAAAAACCAAACACTTGGTAATTTGAATTTTTGACATAAATTTTGAGGTTATGTGAAAAAAGTGTTAGTACAAAAGTTGTAGATCTTTTTATTACCTACAACTTTGCAGTTTATCTTTTTTCCATAAGACTTGTTTTGTCGGAAATCGAGTTAAACCGTTTCTATCCTTAGAAAAAAAAACCCTCTTGCACTCCCCCCCCCCAGATCGACCATAATTAATGTTTCCTTTTTTTTTGTTATAGTCTCTTATAGTCTAAATATTAAACGGTCTCAGAAAATGCAATATTTAAAATTTACACTTTAATTATTGCATTTTCTGAGAACATTTAACATTGTAAAGTGTATATTTTTTGCATCACCAGAAAGTAGAGGTTTCAAAGAACAAAAAGCTCACCGTCTTTTTAAAACAATCAGATGTTTTGACGTGAGAATTTTCGATTGAAAATAAGGATGCTTTTTCGATATTTGGCCATTTTATAAGGCGAAAAAAATTTCTATTTTAAATTAAAAAACAAAAATACAGGGTGTTTTGTTTTTTTGGTTAAAGATAAATATTAAAAACCAAACACTTGGTAATTTGAATTTTTGACATAAATTTTAAGGTTATGTGAAAAAAGTGTCAGTACAAAAGTTGTAGATCTTTTTATTACCTACAACTTTGCAGTTTAACTTTTTTCCATAAGACTTGTTTTGTCGGAAATCGAGTTAAACTGTTTCTACTCTTAGAAAAAAAAAAACCGTTTTGCACTCCCCCCCCCCTCAGATCAACCATATTTAATGTATCTTTTTTTTTGTTATAGTCTCTTATAGTCTCAATATTAAACGGTCTCAGGAAATGCAATATTTAAAATTTACACTTTAATTATTGCATTTTCTGAGAACATTAACATTGTAAAGTGTATATTTTTTGCATCACCAGAAAGTAGAGGTTTCAAAGAACAAAAAGCTCACCGACTTTTTAAAACAATCAGATGTTCTGACGTGAGAATTTTCGATTGAAAATAAGGATTGTTTTTTCGATATTAAGTCATTTTATAAAGCGAAAAAAATTTATATTTTATATAAAAAAAATACAGGGTGTTTTGTTTTTTTGGTTAAAGGTAAATATTAAAAACCAAAAACTTGGTAATTTGAATTTTTGATATAAATTTTGAGGTTATATGAAAAAATGTTAGTACAAAAGTTGTAGATCGTTTTATTACCTACAACTTTGCAGTTTAACTTTTTTCCATAAGACTTGTTTTGTCGGAAATCGAGTAAAACTGTTTCTACCCTTAGAAAAAAAAACCCTTTTGCACTTCCCCCCCCCTCAGATCGACCATATTTAATGTTTCCTTTTTTTTGTTATAGTCTCTTATAGTCTCACTATTAAACGGTCTCAGAAAATGCAATATTTAAAATTTACACTTTAATTATTGCATTTTCTGAGAAAATTTAACATTGTAAAGTATATATTTTTGCATCATCACAAAGTAGAGGTTTCAAAGAACAAAAAGCTCACCGACTTTTTAAAACAATCAGATGTTTTGACGTGAGAGTTTTCGATTGAAAATAAGGATTGTTTTTTCGATATTAAGTCAATTTATAAGGCGAAAAAAATATCTATTTTAAATTAAAAAAAATACAGGTTGTTTTGTTTTTTTGGTTAAAGATAAATATTAAAAACCAAACACTTGGTAATTTGAATTTTTGATATAAATTTTGAGGTTATGTGAAAAAAGTGTTAGTACAAAAGTTGTAGATCTTTTTTTTACCTACAACTTTGCAGTTTAACTTTTTTCCATAAGACTTGTTTTGTTGGAAATCGAGTTAAACTGTTTCTACCCTTAGGAAAAAAAACCCTTTTGCACTTCCCTCTCCCCCTCAGATCGACCATAATTAATGTTTCCTTTTTTTTTGTTATAGTCTCTTATAATCTCAATATTGAACGGTCTCAGGAAATGCAATATTTAAAATTTACACTTTAATTATTGCATTTTCTTAGAAAATTTAACTTTGTAAAGTATATATTTTTGCATCATCACAAAGTAGAGGTTTCAAAGAACAAAAAGCTCACCGACTTTTTAAAACAATCAGATGTTTTGACGTGAGAATTTTCGATTGAAAATAAGGATTGTTTTTTCGATATTAAGTCATTTTATAAGGCGAAAACAATTTCTATTTTAAATTAAAAAAAAAAAATACAGGTTGTTTTGTTTTTTTGGTAAAAGATAAATATTAAAAACCAAACACTTGGTAATTTGAATTTTTGACATAAATTTTGAGGTTATGTGAAAAAAGTTTTAGTACAAAAGTTGTAGATCTTTTTATTACCTACAACTTTGCAGTTTAACTTTTTTCCATAAGACTTGTTTTGTTGGAAATCGAGTTAAACTGTTTCTACCCTTAGGAAAAAAAACCCTTTTGCACTTCCCCCTCCCCTCAGATCGACCATAATTAATGTTTCCTTTTTTTTTGTTATAGTTTCTCCCTTTTCCAATGGGTTTCATCCTACTATCATTTTTTTTTTTCACTTTTTACCATTTTCAAAGGCTAAAAGCACTGATTTAGGAATAAATGGATTTTGATGAAGATGTGATATAAATGAATTAAGGATAATTTTTTTCAAAAAAAAAAATCATTTGTTAAAAATGGTTTAAGCACGTCGTTAATAAATGCATTTAATACAGATCTAACTCATAAATAATTACGATTAATTTGTTAGGATTTTTACTTTCGCATTCGTAGACAGATAGAAGACAGAGAGACCCAGTGAAGCGTACGAGTGTATACAGACAGACGAGATACGAATAAATTGTAACAGCTTGATCTGATCTTATCTTCGACGATCATCAAATCGTTGATTAAGAATCAACAGGAGCAAAAACACATCATTAACATTTTAACATCATTAACGATTTTGTGTGTGATTGAACTCGCGAAAACGCTTTGATACAACAAAAGCTTTGACTGATTTATGCGTTGTTTCGACAAAGCTTTACAACGTTGATGTGTTCGACTTGAATATATGCGGCATGAGTATGGGCTAGAGGTCAGGTGATTTCAATATAATAATTTTTCTTGTTCGCCGTTTTTTTTTGGCTCGTCAAAATGTCAAAACATTAATAACATTAAAATCTAATAAATTTCTTTTGGTGTATGGGTAAATTTGCGCCCCGTCGACTTATTTATACTAAAATCATTATAAGCCATTTACCACGATTATAATTTTATCGGGTTTTTTTCTTCATCTCTCAAGTGCCTAGGTAATATTATCTATGTATCGCTATATGATGATTTTATGGTTTATATAAATTATGTTTCAACGTATAATGAATTGCCGTGAAGGGCTGTAAATTTTTTTTTTTTAAAACATTGTAGCAATTTTTATTCATACAAATTTCATCTTCGAGCTAATGAAGAGGTATTTAATTGGTGTTTTTTTTTTTTTTTTTTTTTGAAGCATTCTCACACCAACCTAGTGACATCCAAACTTTTGAGTTCAAGTATCGACCAATCGACCAATTTTCCAAGTGCTTTGTACAAAAAAAAAAAAAAAAATGTTATTGGTAAATCGTTTTGAATATTGCAGAAAGCGAAGACGTTTTTTCATGTCATTATATTTATTATTTATGTGACGTTAAGTCAGTTTTAACGAGAGAGGAATTCGATTCGAGTCATTTTGATGCAACACATTGATTTTTATTATTTTATTTTATGCCAAAGTCAAAGTCAATTTTACTGATCATTGGTTTGTTAAAAAAATCTATTTATACTAAAAAAAAAAAAAAAAAATAGTAAAAGACTTTGTTAATTCTTGGAATAATTCTTGAAACAACAGTTAGCGAGTCATCGATACGACATGTTGCGTCTATTTATAGAAATATTACTTATAATATGTATGTATAAATAACGTTGCAAGTAAAATGTTTAACTATGCGTTTTTATTAATTGTTATATTAATACATACTTGCGAGAGAATGTTGGTGAGTGAGAAGTGAATGAAAATGACACGACTGAAATTCCTTCCTCCTTTTCATCGCTCTTCTCCGACCATTTTGCGTTTCTTGCATATTTTACCCACTTACTATACCTACATATATATATTATTATGTGCAATATCACATTAAAATATGCATTGAAAAATAAAAAAAAAAAAAAAAAACTAACAGCGTGTACGATGCAATAATAGCTGTCTTGTTTACAGGCTAATCAAGTTATGATTGTTTAACGAAAGCTTTTCACTAACTTATTTAGGGTGAATGAAAAGAATTTTATGGAAAAAATGCATAATAAATGCTTTTGTAAAAATTGGTGATGTATTCCTAAGTTCTATAGAAAAAAATTTTAATGGCAAAGTTGTAGGTAATAAAAATATCTACAACTTTTGTACTGACACTTTTTTCACATAACCTCAAAATTTTTATGGAAAATTCCAATAACTAAGTTATTGGTTTTTTATTTTTAACTTTCACAAAAAAAATTTTTTTATAAAATTCTAACGTCAAAATATTTAAATTTTTAAAAAAGTCGGTAAGCTTTTTGTTCGTTGAAATTACCACTTTCTGATGGTGCAAAAAAATATAAATTACAATGTCAAATGTTACCAGAAAATGCAATAACTAACGTGTAAATTTTAATGAATTTCCCAAAATTGTATTATGTACAATGACAATTGCATTATGTCCTATGGAAAAAAGTTTGATAGCAAAGTTGTAGGTAATAAGAAGATCTACAACTTTTATCATAACACTTTTTTCACATAACCTCAAAATTAATGTGAAAAATTCAAATTACCAGGTTTTCGATTTTTAATTTTTCTTTTACAAAAAAAAAAAATAAATAAACCATATTTGGTGAAAATTTAAATTTTAATGTTCCAAACACCACTTATTAAAATATTAATTTTTTCACCTTATAATGACTTAAAGACCACCTATTGGCGCAGTGGCTAGAGCAGTAGTTCTCTCCACTTCATGCGTCAAGTGATCTGGGTTCGATTCCCGTTGAATCCTAGACTTAAGATCATAGACCTTAGATTAAAATTGACCAACAGAAATTTTCTGTGTTTAGACAGTCGTGATATGACCTAAACTGTTAAAGCGACTTAAAACACCAAAAAAAAAAAGACTTAATGTCAAATTAATTGTCAAAACATCTGATTTTTTTTTAAAAAATCGCTGAGCTTTTTATTCATTGAACCCTCTACTTTCTGATGGTGCAAAAAATATATACATTACAATGTTAAAAGTTCTCAAAAAATTCAATAATTAAAGTGTAAGTTTTAATAAATTGTACATAACACAATTTTGAAAAATTTATTAAAATTTACACTTTAATTATTGCATTTTCTGAGAACATTTAACATTGGAATGTATGTATTTTTTGCACCATCAGAAAGTAGAGGTTTCAATGAATAAAAAGCTCAGCGACTTTTTTAAAAAATCATATATTTTAATGGGAGAATATTCGATTGAAAATTAGGGTGCTTTTTCGATATTAAATCATTATAAAGTGAAAAAATTGCTTAATATTTTAAATAAAAAAAAATACAGTGTGCTTGGGACATTAAAAGGTTAGTTATCACCAAATTTCGTGTAAAAAATATTTTTTTTTTTTGTAAAAGATAAAAATTATAAAACCAAAAACTTGGTAATTTGAATTTTTCACATAAATTTTGAGGTTATGTAAAAAAAAGTGTCAACATAAAAGTTGTAGATCTACTTATTACCTACAACTTTGCTATTTAACTTTTTGCTATAGGACTTGTAGTTTTGTCGGAAATCAAGATAAACCGTTTCTTCCCTTAAAAACACCCCCCTTTATCACTTCCTCACCTCAGATCGATAGTAATTTATTTTTCCTTTCATTTTTGTTATATTCTCTTCCTTTTCCAATGGGTTTCATCCTACTATAATTTTTTTTTTTAGTTCAAAAAGTATTTACCTGGTCTATTAGTCTATCAAGGAATAAATTGTAAATGTTTGTCTTAACATCAAAAAATCTATTGAAAATGCCTCGTTTAGTATTTTTTTTTACCAAAAAATAGAAGAATTGTGTGACACATCGTGTGGTCACATTGTTTCTTGGTCGAAATTAACATGAAGTTTCACGCCCAGCAAAAAAAAAAGTTCATAAAACAAAATTCAAGATATCAAATACCAAATTTCAAGATATCAAAGTTAAAAAATAACACTTAATAAAATTTTTTCATAGGTTCCAATTTTTTTTGGCCCTTTTGTAGAGCGTGAAAAAGCTTCTAACGTCACTACTAACCCATTTTACAGTTTCACATATTTCTGTCTGTAAAATGATAAGAAACACAAAATATCTGCTGCGAGGCGTCACAATACTTTCTTTTACTGTCATTTATGAAACTCGCTGTTGGTTAAAAGAAATCTAAGCACTTAATAACTATACATATAAACAGAACTAAAATATGCATAGGTGGGTACACCTATATAATGTATATATATACAAATTCTCAAGTTTTACCGCAGAACCGTCCTTATTCGAATTTTCCCAGGAAAAAGTTTCAAATAAAAGTTGTAGGCATCAATGAGTTTAAGAACTATAGTAAGTTTAAAGAAAATCGTTAGAGCCGTTTTCGAAAAATATTAAAAAAACTCAAAAAATCCAAGAATAAAGTAGAGCTTTCGGTTAACCGATTTTAACCAAAAACTTTGCGGCACAACTAAGATTTAATATGGAGGCTAAATTCCAAGTTTGGTGAAATTCGGATAAATCTTTCGATACGATATGGCTGTCACACACACATATATATATATATATATATATATATATATATATATATATATATATATATATATATATATATATTTCTAAAAACCACTGTTTTGGATTCAAGGGAACTCAAAACATCTATTTGCGTTGAAAGCTCGAATTCAAAAATTCGATCCGAATACAATATTTCCTTTACTATATACTTAGTAATTAGTAATTAGTCAAGATAATCTGGGTATATTTACTGAATTTTTTTTTGTGTTAAAAGACCTTTGATAATATTAAAACTTAACTCATAAAAAAGCTTTTTTTATTAAAAGCTCTTAGAAATTTGGTCTATTTATCCTTTACTTAGATAAAACGAAAAAAAACCTGAACAAAACGATAATACTTATGGCCGATCGATTGATATATGTTATGAGCTATTGGGGCCGTAATTTATACGGCTAATTATTGGCTGTATGGGTTACCACAATTTATTAGACGAGCCACGATAAAAGGTGAAAATTTATCTATCGAAACTGAAGAGAAACGAATCGCACATCACTCACAATCAGCCATTCAACTTTATATCTCCAATCGTTCATTTCAGCTAAATTCGACTCTCTTCGCTATCTCTACCTATATCTAAGAGTTTACCTGTATATTTAGTTCGGCTCGTGTGTGGTTTCTAACGGTTTTTGACAGTGACAACATCCATACAATATTCAACCACTTTTATTAAATATTAAACATTTCTTCAACGTTTACCAACATGAACTTTACTGTAGATCATTTCCTTATAGGTCAATTAAAATCGACTTCAAAAACTTAGCTAAATGAAAATTTAGTTAAGCGTTGGAAATATCCCTTAAATTCTGGAGCGTATAGGTAAATACCTAGCCAATTAAAATCGTTGGACTATGGTCGAAATAGCAATGGGAATTATATGGACGTGGAAGTGTGGAGAATCGCAACACAAATACAGGTTCGTGTTTAGAGCAAAAAGTTGCTTGAGCCACCATCATAAGCTGGGGGGAAGCGAAGTGCAGTGGGGTTGGAATAAGATGAGATGCGATGAGATGATGAGAGATCGGTGGCGCCAATCGTGTGTGCATCCTCCAAGGAATTAAATATAATTATAAATATCGTGTATTTTAAAGCTAATTGCTAAGTCTTAAGACTTCTTAGTCGCATTCAAGGTCTCATAAACTTGGCAAACATTAAGCGTATAAATATATATATATATATATATAGGTACACCAACCAGTGCATACATTAGGATGCACTTGTTCTATGCATCTACCTTCTCTTCTTCGTCTTCGTCTTCTTATTGCTGAATCGATCATCTTTTTTTCCTCTCATCATTATTACCATAATCTATTTTTATATCATATTAAACTATTTATAAATTTAATTCGAATTATGGAAAATGATTTAATCAATAATAATTAGATTTATTTTAATTACAACCAGGAAAATAAGAATAATTGAAACGTATTAACTAGGTATAAATATTAACACCTGTATCATCAAGGATTTGTGTTATCTCAAAGATTTACATTAGCTTTCAATCAATACGTCTATGCAATCAGAAGGAAAGTTGGAAAAATCAGCAAAGTTTTGGCTCTCGAAATGCATAACGAAACATCAATTATTCGTTGGTGTCTAATGTAAGCTCGTTACACTGTCGAGTAATTATATGTATTATATAAATAATTGCTAAAATTTCTTCAAACTTCTCAACATTGAAAGGTGTGATCACTCGGTGTGTCACAATTTTTGAAGTTATACTTCTTTAGGCGCGTTATGAAAAAATGATGAGAGTGAAATTTGAAGATGCGCGCGCATTTTAAGATTAAAATTAACAAAATGAAATTAGTCGCAAAACCAGTGGGTCTTCTGGCGCGCGTAGTTAAATTTTTTTTCCATAGAACTTGTAGTTTTGTCGGAAATCCAGATAAACCGTTTGTACTTTAAACCCCCCCCCTGTTCAACTTTCCCACCTCAGATCGACCATAATTTATTTTTCCTGTCATTTTAGTTATATTCCCCTCCTTTTCATCCTACTATAATTTTTTTTCACTTTTTAACCATTTTCAAAGGCTTTAGCTCTGATCTAAAAGTACTCTTTGTTATTTCATATTATAAATTTAATTTTTGTTCATGTTTCAAACACATTTCTTGAGCTATTAAATTTTTTTTACTAAGTTTTTCAACTAACTTTCCACGTTTTTAGCAAAGTTGAAGATTAAACGGCAACAAATTTTTCTTAGCGAACAAAAAAAAGTGGTTGCGTGTACTTATGTGCGCGCGTGAGAAGTTACTTTTATCGAATTTTGTAGTAGTTGTTATAAGTACTTTTTGAAGTTTAATGATAAAAATGACGTCTGCATCGCGGCGCGGTTTCAGAAGCATTTGTAGCGTTCTGCTTTATCATCACAAATTATCAAGATGAAGTTGCCCGCAATACGGCTCGGTATTTTTAACTAGAAGCGCGTAATTTGAATTTTTGTTGTATTTATTTTCAAAATTTATTTGTTTTTATATTCAAATTAAAAATAATTATATATACAAATGAACCATATTATTAATAAATAAGTTATTACTTTTCTCGAATTTTGCAGTAGCTGTTATACTATTTGAAATTTAATGATGAAAATGACGTCTGCATTCCATGCATATTCTTAGTTATCACTAAATCTGGGATTCTGAAATGATTCAACCATCTTAGAATAATAATTTAGTAACACAAGATATGAATAAGATGAAGACATTTACTTTGACAAGTAGCTATTTACTTTATTTCGCAATTTCTATGAAGCTTCGTTTTCATGACATGCATGAATTGTTAACCAAAAAAAATGATCCTGACAAATTTTATAAACGTCTTGCAGCTTTCTTTAGATATTACTTATTGATACAAATTAAAATATTATTCTCTTAATTTTATTTTTAATAATTATATCTTTAAATATATATATTATTATTATTAAATATTAAATTACAGTTTTTAAAAACTAATTATTTGAATAAAATTAATAAAAACTAATTTTTAATGATACCAAAGAAGTATAACTTCTCACGCGCGTACATAAGTACACGCAACCACTTTTTTTAATTGTAAAATAAATTGAATAAGCTTTTATCAGGAAATCAATATCTAGGTAATTCAGAAGATGTTAAAATTAAAAATGGAACAAAAATTGTGACACACCGTATGGTCACACGTTTCAATGTTGAGAGGTTTGAAGAAATCTTAATAATTATACTTTGGTAAGCCTGACGAGGTTCATCTTATTTCACTAAAGCGCTAAAACTAGATTTCAAGAAAGTTTAGTGTAACTAAGCTGATACTCGACAGTGTAATTGGCTAACATTAGACATGTCTATGAGAGTCGAAACAGTGCTGATTGAAAATGTTCTTTTGATTGTAGAATGTACAATTAATTGAAACTTTTTAAAGAAAGTTTTAACAATTAGATTAGATAAGTTTGCGATAGCAAAGATTTTTGACCAAAGAACAATGTGGCCACACGGTGTGTCACAAATTTTGTACAAATTTTTACCTGTTTTTAATATATCAATACTAAAATATAATTGGTTTCAACATTTACCTTTACCCTTAGAAACAACAAAAATTAGATTAAAAATATTTTATTTGCAAAGGAACCTTGTGACCACACGGTGTGTCACATTCTTTTTTTTATTGTTCATGAAACATTTTTATTGATTAAAGCAATTTGCTAGTTAACTTAATTTACAAACTACCTGATATGATTTTCAAACTATTTTACTACATATCAAGTCAAACTCAAGTCTAATGTTAGTAATTTAATATATGGTTAAACCAAGCATTTAATCAAGTAATTTTATTTCAAAAGTTAAAATTTCAAGCAAAATTTATGACTCGAAATTTCAAATTAATTGATTTGATGGATCCTTTAGTTAAAACCTATATATAAATGATAATTTTGAAGCAGGTTGAAGTTAGGTTGAAAGCAAAATCCACAATTATCCAAAATTTAAAATCAAGTCAAGCCTTAAGTCAATACTTAAAAGTTCAGGGGAAAATTTCTAAGGCCTTGAAAAATTAGATTAAAAATCTTTTATTTGCATTTAGGCAAAAAAAACTTGTGACCACACGGTGTGTCACACCTTTTTTTTCAATTTTTGATAAAAAATTTTTATTGATTAAAACTAAAAATTCGCTATTTAACTCGATATACAAACTATCTAATATGATTTTTAAACTATTTCACCTAAAATCATGTCAAACTCAAGTTTTGTGTTAATATTTAAATATATGGTTAAATCAAGCATTTAATCAAGTAATTTCATTTCAAAAGTTAAAATTTCAAACAAAATGCATGACCTATAATTTCTAGTTAGTTAATTTGATGAATCCCTTCGTTAAAACCTATTAATAAATGTTAATTTTGAAGCAGGTTGAAATTAGGTTGAAAGCAAATTTCACAATTCTCCAAGGTTTGAAATCAAGTCAAGTCTTAGATTTACACTTAAAAGTTCAGTGGGAAATTTCTAAGGCCTTTACCCTTGGAACCAAAAATTAGATTAAAAATCATTTATTTACATTTAGTCAAAGGAAACTTGTGACCACACGGTGTGTCACATTTTTTTTTTCAATTTTTGATCAAAGTTTCTTATTGATTACAACTAAAAATTTGTTATTTAACTTGATATATAAACTATCTAATATGATTTTTAAACTATTTCACCTAAAATCAAGTCAAACTCAAGTTTTGTGTTAGTATTTAAATATATGGTTAAATCAAGCATTCAATCAAGTAATTTCATTTCAAAAGTTAAAATTTCAAACAAAATTCATGACCCAAACTTTCTAGTTAGTTAATTTGATGAATCTCTTTGTTAAAGTCTATTCATAAATGATAATTTTGAAGCAGGTTGAAATTAGGTTGAAAGCAAAATTTACAATTATCCAAGGTTTGAAATCAAGTCAAGTCTTAGATTTACACTTAAAAGTTCAGTGGGAAATTTCTAAGGCCTTTACCCTTGGAACCAAAAATTAGATTAAAAATCATTTATTTAGATTTAGTCAAAGGAAACTTGTGACCACACGGTGTGTCACATTTTTTTTTTCAAATTTTTATCAAAATTTCTTATTGATTACAACTAAAAATTTGTTATTTAACTTGATATATAAACTATCTAATATGATTTTTAACTATTTCACCTAAAATCAAGTCAAACTCAAGTTTTGTGTTAGTATTTAAATATATGGTTAAATCAAGCATTTAATCAAGTAATTTCATTTCAAAAGTTAAAATTTCAAACAAAATTCATGACCCAAACTTTCTAGTTAGTTAATTTGATGAATCTCTTTGTTAAAGTCTATTCATAAATGATAATTTTGAAGCAGGTTGAAATTAGGTTGAAAGCAAAATTTACAATTATCCAAGGTTTGAAATCAAGTCAAGTCTTAGATTTACACTTAAAAGTTCAGTGGGAAATTTCTAAGGCCTTTACCCTTGGAACCAAAAATTAGATTAAAAATCATTTATTTAGATTTAGTCAAAGGAAACTTGTGACCACACGGTGTGGCACATTTTTTTTGCAATTTTTGATCAACATTTTTTATTGATTAAAACTAAAAATTTGCTATTTAACTCGATATACAAACTATCTAATATGATTTTTAAACTATTTCACCTAAAATCATGTCAAACTCAAGTTTTGTGTTAATATTTAAATATATGGTTAAATCAAGCATTTAATCAAGTAATTTCATTTCAAAAGTTAAAATTTCAAACAAAATTCATGACCCAAAATTTCTAGTTAGTTAATTTGATGAATCCCTTCGTTAAAATCTATAATAAAAGATAATCTTGAAGCAGGTTGAAATTAGGTTGAAAGCAAAATTTACAATTATCCAAGGTTTGAAATCAAGTCAAGTCTTAGATTTACACTTAAAAGTTCAGTGGGAAATTTCTAAGGCCTTTACCCTTGGAACCAAAAATTAGATTAAAAATCATTTATTTAGATTTAGTCAAAGGAAACTTGTGACCACACGGTGTGTCACATTTTTTTTTTCAAATTTTTATCAAAATTTCTTATTGATTACAACTAAAAATTTGTTATTTAACTTGATATATAAACTATCTAATATGATTTTTAACTATTTCACCTAAAATCAAGTCAAACTCAAGTTTTGTGTTAGTATTTAAATATATGGTTAAATCAAGCATTTAATCAAGTAATTTCATTTCAAAAGTTAAAATTTCAAACAAAATTCATGACCCAAACTTTCTAGTTAGTTAATTTGATGAATCTCTTTGTTAAAGTCTATTCATAAATGATAATTTTGAAGCAGGTTGAAATTAGGTTGAAAGCAAAATTTACAATTATCCAAGGTTTGAAATCAAGTCAAGTCTTAGATTTACACTTAAAAGTTCAGTGGGAAATTTCTAAGGCCTTTACCCTTGGAACCAAAAATTAGATTAAAAATCATTTATTTAGATTTAGTCAAAGGAAACTTGTGACCACACGGTGTGGCACATTTTTTTTGCAATTTTTGATCAACATTTTTTATTGATTAAAACTAAAAATTTGCTATTTAACTCGATATACAAACTATCTAATATGATTTTTAAACTATTTCACCTAAAATCATGTCAAACTCAAGTTTTGTGTTAATATTTAAATATATGGTTAAATCAAGCATTTAATCAAGTAATTTCATTTCAAAAGTTAAAATTTCAAACAAAATTCATGACCCAAAATTTCTAGTTAGTTAATTTGATGAATCCCTTCGTTAAAATCTATAATAAAAGATAATCTTGAAGCAGGTTGAAATTAGGTTGAAAGCAAAATTTACAATTATCCAAGGTTTGAAATCAAGTCAAGTCTTAGATTTACACTTAAAAGTTCAGTGGGAAATTTCTAAGGCCTTTACCCTTGGAACCAAAAATTAGATTAAAAATCATTTATTTACATTTAGTCAAAGGAAACTTGTGACCACACGGTGTGTCACATTTTTTTTTTCAATTTTTGATCAAAGTTTCTTATTGATTACAACTAAAAATTTGTTATTTAACTTGATATATAAACTATCTAATATGATTTTTAACTATTTCACCTAAAATCAAGTCAAACTCAAGTTTTGTGTTAATATTTAAATATATGGTTAAATCAAGCATTTAATCAAGTAATTTCATTTCAAAAGTTAAAATTTCAAACAAAATTCATGACCCAAATCTTTCAAGTTAGTTAATTTAATGAATCCCTTCGTTAAAACCTATTAATAAAAGATAATCTTGAAGCAGGTTGAAGTTAGGTTGAAAGCAAAATAAACAATAATCCAAAATTTAAAATCAAGTCAAGCCTTAATTCTATACTTAAAACTTCAGAGAGAAATTTCTAAAGCCTTTACCCTTGGAATCAAAAATTAGATTAAAAATCTATTATTTGCATTTAGGCAAAGAAACCTTGTGACCATACGGTGTGTCACATTTTTTTTGCAATTTTTATTAAAAATGTTTATTTACTAAAACTTAAAATTTGCTATTTAACTTGATTTATAAACTATCTAATATGATTTTCAAACTATTTTACTTAAAATCAAGTCTTATGTTAGTATTTAATTATATGGTTAAATCAAGCATTTAATCCAGTAATTTTATTTCAAGAGTTAAAATTTAAAGGAAATATTCATGACCCAAAATTTCAAGTTACTTGATTTTATGAATCCTTTCGTTAAAACCTATTCATAAGTGATAATTTTGGTCGAAGCCAAAATCCAAACTTGAACCAAACTGCTCTTACATATTATAACTAGCTGATCCCCGCCCGCTTTGCTGAGCACTTTCAAGTTTGACGATGTATGTTTTTCGTTGCACAGTTTTTATAGTTTATATTTTTTGCTCAGAAAATCCAAATTTTTACGGAATAAAAAGTATTTTATAGCACTTTTTGTAATGTTTACTGACTGAATGTAAAAATTTTGTCAAAATCGGACTAGCCGTTTTCAAGTTTGCCAAGAACAAACAAACAGATAGGGAAAACTATTCGATATAAAATGTAGCCTATAATGTAAGTTATATTATTTAGAAAATTTTTGTGAAAATTTCATTGAAATCGACCCAGCCGTTTTCAAGTTTACCCTAGACAAACAATTTTGGGGGGGGGGGGATTACAATGTAAATGGCAATAATTTTTTTGTATAAAATATAGGTAATAAAACGTTATTGACAAAACCCCTTACATTTTTTAGATTCGATAAAAATCTCAGCTGAGAAAAATAATTCAGTTTTTGTTCGCTCGCGCAGGTAAGACGTATAGTTTTCATTATATAACTTTTCAAATAGCAAAATTCTGCAATCTTATTATTGGTTTAAATGATAAATGAAATTTCAAAGAAATGATAAGATTGATCTGATAAAGTTATTTTCTTGGTTTATAGTCGGATGTTGTATTTTTTCTTGATTGGATGCTGCAAATCTTGTGCGTATCAATCATTGTCACGCATCTCTCGAGCAACATTGTCGCTAATTTCCGGCTCTAGTTACGCAATTATTCAATGTACAGAATCGGTCAATCGGAGGCAACGTTTTATGTGAGTCAAAAATTTGCTTCATTCCACCAATTAGCCTCGGCTCGCGCTTGATTTCAATGCACTCGACCAAAACCGAGCCAAAAATCTTGATCCAAGCAAATTCTCAAAAAAATCACCACCTTAACATCTCTGTCTAAATTACTACCTCCACTAAAATACAATGTTAATGACATTTATGGAACGTCGATTTGATTTCATTCCTTTTTTTTGCATTTGTATGTCACCAATGAGAGTCAAGTTTACTTTTTTTCCGTTAAATTTTCTTCGTTATTCCTAGGAAACTAACGTGACGTCGTCAACAACAATGATTAGTTGGAAAAATTAAAATGGCTGAAGGACGTCGAGCAAGAAGAAGAATTTGGTCGATGACTTTATTTCTGTATCGTATCAAATGGACATGGCGCGTCAAAAAAAAGTCCTTAAGGAATGCGAATAATTGATACGAAACAATTTAATGTCATCGTTTTTTTCAACTAAATTTTTCTCAGAAGTCCCAAACGAGTTCAAAGGTCTTAATTGCCAACCGATTGAGTCACACACCGAAGCATCTTTCCCCCGATTTAATTTCAAGAATCAAATAAATTCAGCACCAATGTTGGGTATTTCTCATGAAATCTTCAAATTCCTGTCCTAGCAGTTTTTAGAATAAATCTAACCGACTTGGGATGTTTTTTTTTCGAAAGAACATCATCAAGGCTAAAAATGTTGGTAATAACTTTGGGATTGTACGGGCATTTGTGAGGAATAAAATATATAGTACTCTGAAAATCATTCCCTCACTATGTTCCAAACTTCCGATTAGAACATTGTCTAAAGTTTTTGTTGAGAAGTTCTTCAAAAATCCGTTTGTAACATTGACTTATCGTAGCGAAGCTTTGATGATAAAAAGAAAAAAAATGTCATATAATATATACCATTTCAGCGGTGGGGGGAGCGGCTATAGATTTTCAAAAATTTTAAAAAAAAACTGTTACATGAACATATTCGAGCGCGTCAGATATTGATAGCATCCATACGTATTTTTAAAAATGTACATATGATAATCTGATTGTGTCTATGATGGGGGTGGTCGTACGTAAGGGTTGAAAATGAGGAAAAAAAAATTTAATCGCTGCCATTATTCGAATGTGCCAAAAAAATCGCCATTTTGAAATACTCAAGTGCGTCAGATTAAGATATCTATTGTTCATCTTTATGCCTTAGACATGCTGTCTCATAATCTGACGATTATCAGGAGGGATTCACCTAACCTGAAAATAATTCAAAAAAAATTTTTTATATATATGCATACAGCCTATAAAACGAATTTTCCCAGGAAAAAGTTTCAAATAAAAGTTGTAGCCACTAATGAGTCTAAGAACTATACCAAGTTTAAAGAAAATCGTTGGAGCCGTTTTCGAAAAAAATAGAAAAAGCTCATAAACTCCTAGAATAAAGTGGAGCTTTCGGTTTACCGATTTCAACCAAAAGCTTCGCGGGATAACTAGTTATAATATGAAAGTCAAATTTCAAGTTTGATGAAATTTGGATAAAGCTTTCGATACGATATGGCTGTCACACATACTGTGTGTGAGTGTGTGTGAGTGTGTGAGTGTGACAGCCATATCGTATCGAAAGCTTTATCCGAATTTCACCAAACTTGGCATTCAGCCTCCATATTATACCTAGATGTGCCGCGAAGCTTTTGGCCAAAATCGGTTAACCGAAAGCTCTGCTATATTCTAGGAGTTTTTGAGCTTTTTCAATTTTTTTCGAAAACAGCCCCAAAGATTTTCTTTAAACTTACTATGGTTCTTAGAATCATTAATGGCTACAACTTTTATTTGAAACTTTTTCCTGGGAAAATTCGAATAAATGCATCACGCAGCTGCACGCATCAAACTTTATCGATGATTTTTTGTTACTTCGACTTGTGGAAATCGTCAGATTATATATTTTTCGTAATCCTTGATTTATTCCCTTCAAAATATAAATAAAAATCAGCCACGCTTAAGAATGTCGAGATGAGGTTTTTTTTTACAGCTTTGTACCCCTCCCCCTTCTTTACGTCACTCTCAAATTGTCAGATTAGTGGAATATTAGCATGTAACTAGCTCACCCTATCTTAATCTGACGCGCTCGAGAAAATCAGATAATCAATTTTTTTTTACTAATCTGATCCTTTATCCTTGACGGGCCATATATATGGGGCTTATATTTGGTGGAAGTACTTAACTGGGTACAAAGTATCACTCCCCGCTTGGGCTCCCCAGCTAATACAACAAATTTTCAAAATGTCTCTGAATTTAGGATCATAAGTCATCAACAACTTGTCTAATGCTAACTCCACACTTGTCCCATGAAAAATAATCATTCCCTCACAGCATTACCAACAGTCGATACGTAGGTATATTTTTGAGGACTTTGGTAACACTGTCATTAGTTTTTGACAGTTGGTAGTACGGTTACTTGGGTTCGGAATTAGGCGAATTGACTTCAAGTTTGTTAGAGTAATTGTTGGAAGAAGATTTCATTGCAATATTTTAAAGATTACATTTTATTCAATCATTCCCTCACAGTGAAGTATAAAAAAGGTAATTATAATATTTCGATGACGTACGAAAGTATGTTTTTAGAGATAGAAAGCGTAGCAAAAAGCTAGCTGGCAACGAACGGTTATGTTGCAAGATTTTTTTAGGTTATGATTTGTTTTGTCATTCCCTCACCGTCATTTCCTCATTTTGATTAAAAGTGAGGAGATGATGAGTTATGAGGTAATAACTTTCAAACTAGATCGACTCGGTTTTCGTACATCTTTGCTTACAGAAACTTTTTAATTACCATCATTATTTCAAAGTTAATATAACCTAGTAGAATTCAAAATATATTTAAAAAATAAATAATACGATTTCATATGAAAAATTAATACAATCATCATTTCCTCACCTCAGTCATCATTCCCTCACATTTAAACCGTCAAAACTCATTTATTCCAGAGGATCACGATATTTTTCACTTCTAGTAAGATAAATAGTACAAATTTAAGAGCAAATGAATTAAATGTAAATATTTTTCATTAATTTATTGATAGGTAATTTTGAGATTTTATGAGAATTAAATAAAATGTAATTCCCCTGGTTTGAGGTGGTGACTTGACATTGAATTTTATATCTTGGCCAGAGTACGATTGGTAAAAGATTGATTTGAATTTCTCTCATTGAGATTCAATTATTAAAAACGTTATTAAATGGCTCGAAGAAATTAATTAAAGTGTTAATTTGTCTCATTGTGTGACTTTCGAGTGAGATTAATTGAACTTTTCATCGGCTAATTGTATAATTTTCGATTTAATACGTCGCTATTGTCATTGTAATTACAAGTTGACCAGCCGAAGTGATGTCTGTAGCGTATTTGGGCGTGCTTTTATCGACTACCACAGTTGCTATATCTAATGATGAGTAAATTTTCACGTGAAATGTTGCAAGAACAAACAATATTATTGGATGTTGAGCTATGGGCTCGATGTCGTCTCTGATTTTCGAGAATCTTTCGTACCATTACGTACGCGAGTATTATTATTATTATTGTTATTATTACAGTACACAATACAAATAGATGATTGAGAAAAGTGTTGGGAGTCGAGGAAGCCAAGAGGGTCAAACACCTCGCCTCTTCGTTGGCTTCGTTGTGTGTCTCTTTGCTGTCGCTGCTGCTGCTGTTGCATCTTCAATCTTTCTGATTTTCTTCACGTTCTTAATTGGATAATAATTCGATCCATTTATCCGGCCCGACATCGAAATATAATGTGCTCGAAGAAGATTAGAGCCTCAAAAATTTCATTCATTTTTTTTCTGGTTAGGGTCGGTAATATTGTCAGGCGATAAAAACATTTATGGGATTATATACCAGAGGAATTACGCGAAGGTGAATTAAAAAACATAAAGAAGAGTTAAAATGTATGAAAAAGTTCAAAATTAGAATTAGGTAGCAACATTGAAATTACGTTGAAGCCAACTTCGACTGATCGGTCAAAACTTATCAAAATCATCATATTATATATGGATATCGAACTATGGAAAGCCTCTTTAGAAAACATCCACTTTATGAACCCAAAGTCAGAATTTCTGAACATCTATACAGATGGTTCATCCATCACAGGCTCCGGAAAAACTGGTACTGTTTACTACAGGGAAATATTTGAAGGATGCCTTCTTAACCGCCAATCCTGATGTCCCTATAACATTAGCTCACAAGCACTATCAACTGGCATTCCTACAATATTCAAAAAAAGTGAAGCCCAAGGAAAGAAATGGGAATCTTTTCTGGAATCTCCTCTCGCAACTTTCCAAACTATCGCGGGATACGACTACCTATGCATCGTAGGGAACCCATGAACGCCATGCATCTTGGCCACTGTCCTGCACTTGCAGATGTCAGGGAGATAACCGAAAACCACCAAAACCAATTACTCTCCTACTTCTACCGGACGGCGCGGCCCGGCACCGAATGGCAGAAATGTCAAAAGTTGCCACTACTAGTCCAGAGTCGATAATTTTTAAACCCAAAAAAATTTATAGTAGAATGGAACCCATTAGAAAAGGAAGAGAATAAAATAAAAATGAAAGGAAAAATAAATTACGGTCGATATGAGGTCGTGAAGTGGAAAGAAGGGGGAGGGGTTACGAGTAGAAATGGTTTATTTCGATTTCCAACAAAACTACAAGTCCTATGGAAAATAATTAAATAGCAAAGTAGTAGGTAAAAAGAAGATCTACAACTTTTGTATTTACACTTTTTTCATATAACCTCAAAATTTATGTTAAAAATTCCAATAACCAAATTTTTGGTTTTTTATTTTTTCCAAAAATATTTCTTAAAAACCTTATCTTTTAATGTCCCAAACACACTGCATTTTTTTTTTTTATTTAATATATTTATTGTTTCATCTTATTTTGACTAAATATTGAAAAAGCAACCTAATTTTGTACATAATACAATTGTACAAATACAACTTTGATAAATTTATTAAAATTTACACTTTAACTATTGCATTTTCTGGGAACATTTTACATTGTTATGTATATTTATTTTGCACCATCAGAAAGTAGAGATTTTAGCGAACAAAAAGCCCACTGACTTTTTTAAAAAATCAGATATTTTGATGGGAGAATTTTTGATTGAAAATTACGATGCTTTTTCAATATTAAGTCAAAGTAAGGTGAAACAATAAATATTTTAAATCAAAAAAATTATACTGCGTTTGGGACATGAAAAGGTAAGTTTTGACCAAATTTCATGGAAAATTTTTTTGTTTTTTGTGAAAGATAAATATAAAAAAACCAAAAACTTGGTTATTGGAATTTTTCACAAAAATTTTGAGGTTATGTGAAAAAAGTGTCGGTACAAAAGTTGTAGACCTTTTCATTACCTACAACTTTGCTGTTCGATTTTTTTCCATAGGACTTGTAGTTTTGTCGGAAATTGAGATAAACTGTTTCTACCCTTAAAAACACCCCCCCCTTTTCCACTTCCCGACCACAGATCGACCGTAATTTAGATTTCCTTTCATTTTTCTTATATTATCTTCCTTTTTTTAATGGGTTTGATCCTACAATAATCTATTTTGGGTTCAAATGGTCTATGGAGACTCCAATGCGTCGATAGACGCTAAACCCCCGATCTCACCTCGTACCCTTTCTCATACTAATTTTCGAATATTTAACGGATTTGATTCGCGTTTTAAAGCTTTAAAGCTTAAATTTCAAAAACATTTGGCTGATATGTTGGCGTTTAAATGTGGATTTTAAAGCAATCGAAGAAATTCGATTTTTTAATTGGTTGGATCAACTTAATTAATTAAACCCTTAACCTGTGTTTATGTTTTTTTTTTTTTTTGTTTTGGTTTGATCCCAGGTAATTTTAGTAATTTCTATCCAAAGACATTTTCAAAATCTTCAACAATATTTTGATTTTTTCGTTTTTGTGGGAATCTATTTCCGACGTATTTTAATTGACAAACTTCTTTTACAGCTCAATGAAATTTTTCAGGGAGATTTTTTAATTTTCCGGAAGTTCTTCGGTTTGTTTTAAGCGCTTGTAATGTTGACGTCACAACTTTGTTCAAATTTAACAATTAGCTGTTGTCAAACGACCTCTTCTCAATTTTTCTGATTTTCCAGGTGACTTTTCCCAAATTTTTTCCACGAAAAATCTGACTCGAGTCAGACGATCATTTTTCAAAAATTTTAATCAAGTTGGTCGAACTTGATTTAATTTATTATAACGAACAAAAAACGAGACAACGAACACCATAGAAAAGATTCCAGAAACATTCCAGAGACTTTAAAAGGTTCGGCTTTTGAAGTGATTAATTGTGTGATTCGAAGTGATTCATTCACTACTATTAAATTTATCTCCAAAATTAGTAAATCAATATTAGAATTAGGCGAGTTACAAACGAAAATCAAATATTATAAGCACACGAACCCATAAATCGACCGAAAATCAAAGACGATCAATTTTGAAAAAAGGAAAAAATTGCTGATCCTTTTATTGACTGACATTATTCAAATCAAATGTTTATTTTAGTCTTGAAAAACTGCAAAATTTCGTATATATATGCATCGATGTAGGACACCGAGAATACACTAGGTATGCAATTTTCAAACAAATCTAAACATGTTTGTACTCGTTAAAATAATATTTAAAATCAAACAACAAATTAACCTCGATCGAATAAACAGAAAGACAAGACAAGAACGAGGGAAAAAAAACAACGTAATATCATACAAATTGTCGTCGAACCGAACGAATTTTATTTTGGTATTTTGGTTGTCGTCGATTTATATATATATATATATTGACTCAAATGACTCAAAAACTGGATATGACATTCAATATTCAATGTTGATTTTACTGTACAAAGTAATGCTCATTTTTTTCCTTAACAGTGAATCAATAAACGAGTATTTAATACAAAGTTGTTTTAAAATATGCAATAAAAAATTCCAATATAAATGTTCTTATCAAATCGATCATTTTAATAGTCTTCATATTGATTATTAATTTTATTTATTTTTTTAAATATTAAATCTTCTGATCATAATTCTGACGTAAAGTGCTTGAAGTACTTGAATATTTATTTACTAACTAGCTGATACCCGCGACGTCGTCTGCGTAGGTTATTATGTCAAGACCATATTAAATTTACAGAAGAAAAACATTTAAAAAATTGAAAGCAAAAATATATTAAAAACAAGTCAATCGTAAAAAATACTTTTTACAGCATCTTTAGCCTTTTAAGCTTCACATCTGTGCATCATCAATAATTTTTTTTACTTTTTTTATTACTAATTTTATTAGATCTATTGAAGTCTATGAAATTTGTGGCGACGACATACATGCATAGTCCGCACATTACACATAGCGATCAGTAAGTCTAGAAAACGCTTAAGAATAACCGAAAAGAACTTAGCGTAGAACATTTATATATATATATGCCAAAAAATTGCTCTTTCAGAATCCGCTATGGCTCCAAATGTATAGTTATTAATTAGTTAATAATTTTACAAAAATTTGTAAATTAAAAAATAAAGATTACTATATAATCCACAATAATCCCTTTTTTATTATTTTTTTTTTCAAAAATTGTTCTTTAACTGCTCTTTCCGGATCCGCAATTGCTCCACGTGTATTGTTAATTAGTAATTCAATTTTTAAACTATTCATGTTTATAAGATCCAACGGCAGTTGATGACGTCATAGTATAACAATACATGTATAAATAGTTAAAATAAATTAATTTTTAAAAACATTGCAAAAATTGGATCAATTATTTACGTAATGAAAAGACCTTAAAAGAGATTGTAATTTTTTTAAAAATGTAATTAATAATTAATTATTAACTATACACCTGGAGCAATTTTGGATCCAGAAGAGCATTAAAGGAGCAATTTAAAAAGAAGTGATTTTTAGTATTGAAAATTTTAGTTATGAAAAGAGCCGATAGAGAGCTTAAAAAAAAACAAAAATTTCAATTAAAAATGATTTTGGGTTTTATAGCAATTTTAATTCTTGAGTTTGAAAGTTTTAAAAAAATATAGTTATTAATTAACTATTAACTATATACACCTGGAGCAATTGTGGATCTGGAAGAGCTTTTAAGAAGCATTTAAAAAAAAAAAAAAAAACACTAAGAAAAGTGACTTTTTAGTATTTTACAGCAATTTTAATTTTTAGTTTGATTATTTTCGAAAAATTAATTATTAACCAATTAATAACTATACACTTGTAAATTAAAAAATAAAGATTACTATATAATCCACAATAATCCGCTTTTTATTTTTTTTTTTTCAAAAATTGTTCCTTAACTGCTCTTTCCGGATCCGCAATTGCGGCCACGTGTATTGTTAATTAGTAATTCAATTTTTTAACTATTCATGTTTATAAGATCCAACGGCAGTTGATGACGTCATAGTACAACAATACATGTATAAATAGTTAAAAATAATTAATTATAAAAAATATTGTAAAAATACGATAAATTATTTGCGTAATGAAAAGAGCAGATTAAGCCAATTAAAAATTATTTTAAGATTTATTGCGATTTTAATTCTTAAATTTTTTAAAAATTTAATTATTAATTAACTATTGACTATACGCCTGGAGCAATTACGGATCCAGAAAGAGCATTTAAGAAGCAATTTATAAAAAAAAATCTTAAAAATAGTGACTTTTTTGTATTTTACAACAATTTTAATTTTTAGTTTGCAAATTTTTGAAAACTTAATTATTAATTAACTAATAACTATACACTTGGAGCAATAGCGGATTCGGAAGGGGCATTTTTTTAGCATCTATTTTAATTTAAAAAAAAAATGTTTCTCGCTAACTTAACTCGTTCTGGTTAAAAAATATTTGCAATAATAAAAGGGAGCGTTGAAATGTAACTTAAAAATATATTTTGAATCTGTATTTACAGTAAAATATAAAAAATGCTAAAAAAGAATTTTGAAAAAAAGCTACAAAAAATATTTTAAAAACTGCTAAACAAATAGAAAATAGAATTTAAAAAATCTTTATTAATCTAATATCTCGCTGAGTTGCATTAAGTCTACGCTCAAATAGGAAATAATCATTGGGCAGTGGAAGGAGAAACATATTCTCTCTGCAGCACATGCGCATTACATCGTTTGACCCACTCTATCAAAGCGATGAAAAATCCACCGCTTAACGCGTTGTGCTTGTAAAAATTGCATTTTAACCGCCTTCAAAAAAAGGAGGAGGTTCTCAATTCGACTGTATTTTTTTTAATGTTTGTTACCTTAGTATTTCCGACTGGGTAAAGCGATTTTGATGATTCTTTTTTTATTTGAAAGCTGGTGCTTCCCGAATGGTCCCATTTTAATTTGAAGGAAATCATTCACTTCTAAGGGGTTGAAAACTAAGGGATGAAATATAAACTTCGTATTGGATAGCTCGATTTTGATAATTCTTCTTTTTTTTTGAAAGCTAGTGCTTCTCGTGTATTCCCATTTTAATTTGAGGAAAATCTTTGACTTCTAAAGGGTTGAAAACTAAGGGATGAAATATAAACTTCTTATTGGATAGCTCAATTTTGATAGTTCTTTTTTTATTTGAAAGCTGGTGCTTTTTGTAGGGTGCAGTTTTAGTTTGAGGGAAATCTTCCACTTTTAAGGGGTTGAAAACTAAGGGATGAAATATTAACTTCTTATTGGATAGCTCGATTTTTATAATTCTTTTTTTATTTGAAAGCTGGTACGTTCCGTGGGGTCCAGTTTTAATTTGAGGAAAATCTTCCACTTCTAAAGGGTTGAAAACTAAGGGATGAAATATTAACTTCTTATTGGATAGCTCGATTTTGATAATTTTGTTTCTATTACGTACAACGTACCTTTAAATTGTTCACATTTCAATTTTAAGAAAAAAATCCACCCCTTAAGGATGAAAATAGGGGATGAAATAGTGACATTTAACCGAATTTTGATAATTTTTTTTCTGTTGGAAAGAGTAATCCACTTAGTTTTGTTTTTACATTTAAAAGCAAAATATTTCAACCCTTAAGGGCAAAAAGGGATGATGTAGTACCTTTTAATATTAAACAGCGCTGCCTCATATGAGCAGCGCGTTTGGAAGGTTAACCATTTTCAAGAAAATAAAATCAGTTATCAAACTTCAGATCACTAAAACGCGAGAAATAAATAAATATTATAAAAAAATGAAAAATCGACTTCAAAATAAATAAAAAAATCTTAAACAAGAAATGCACTAAAAAGTAACAAAATAATGGCGTATTCTTGCAGTATCTACAACTTACAAAATATTAGGTGGATACAATGTACAACTATTGTTATTTTTGGAGTTGGTGTCAGTCAAGAAAATAAATATTAATGGTAATTTGTAAAAATTGTAGAAAGGTTTAGTTGGTAATTGGTATTTTGTCGTTTAAAGGTCGCTAAATATTGTTACAGTACGAGTATATTGTTTAAAAGTTCATTTAAAAACTAATTTTCATAAGGTATTCTCGTTTTTTGCTAAGTACCAATATAGTCGTATTTCCTTGGCTGACACCAACTCCAAAAATAACAATAGTTGTACATTGTATCATCCTAATAATTTGTAAGTTGTAAATACTGCAAGGATACGCCATTATTTTGTTACTTTTTAGTGCATTTCTTGTTTAAGAATTTTTATATATTTTGAAGTCGGTTTTTCATTTTTTTATAATATTTTTTTTTAAAACTTTAATTACTTTATTTTAGATATCGTGATAATTCTTTTTTTAGATAAGGGCCAAGTTAATAAGAAGTTAAACAACAAAAATTTGATCGAAATCGATCCAATAGTTTTTGAGTTAACAGCGAACATTGGAAAAGAGCTATCATTTTATTTATATAGATAAATTTTATGGTTGTCTATTGTGATTAAATTTTAAAAAAAATTAAAATTGAATTGTCTAGATAATTATTAAATCATTTTCAAATTCTCTCATTTAATTTTAGCAACAAACTTTGAACTCGAAAAAAAAATTCAACCTTGCTAGAAAACTTGAGGTTTTAATTTTCAAACGAAGCACCTAAATACGATTTGCATGAAAAGCCGAGCATAAAACGTCCAAATAACTTGTAGGTACCTAAATAATACAAGAAATTGAAAAATTTTCGGGTTTGTTTAAATCGCCATGGCGTTTGGCAGTGAACTCCGAATAGCGTGCAGGTCGCGATCGTGACTGCATTGTTGATAACTTTGGAACAAAATCATTATCCTCCAAATAATGTTTCACGACTCTGAAGGCCATTTCGGAAATAATTCAAATAGTTTTTCGATCGATCATACAACACAACAACACACCAACAGATCCAAAACCACCAGAGGAAATCAGCGATCATCACGAACAACTTTTGCTTTTTCCTCGTCTAACTCGTCTTCAATATTTTCAATTAAAACCAATTTTTGGTCTGTCTCCCCTACACATCTTCGGCTCAATTCTCAGTTCTTCGTTTCGATCGAGGAAATGGAAATGAGATGGCTCATCATTTTGCTTTTAATTTGATTTGTTTTCTTCAAGGAAATCCAAATGCTAATGATTTCCTTTATCATACAGTCTACAAAAGACGTATTAACAATATCCGAAGCAAAATGATTTATTTTAATAAGAATTTTGCATACGACAACATAATATAATGAATCGTTTCATTTAAAAAAAAAATTGAGACATGTTGCCTTAAACCTCCTTCCTTCCAATCTTTTTCATCCAATTTAATAACGTTTATTCGACTAAGAATTTACTAAATAATAAGAAAACCTTCTTTAGATACAGTAGGAAAATTATTACAGTTTAATTGACCCCACAACATTTATAAGCTTTTTAAAAATTTATCAATTTTTAATGAGATTAACAGCGAATCGTTTATCTGGAATTTGTGAAGATTCTCGAAAAAAAAATTTAACATGCAATATCTTTTTTCCTCAAATAGCACAGAGAGAGCATCATTCAGAAGGAATGCACTTTTGAATGATTCGACTTTGTTCTCCATGTTTTCCACGAATTGAAACCATAAAAGTTGTGAGATCAAAACCAAAAAAAAAAAAAAAACACACAGGTTGAGGGTATAATTAAATAAGTTGATGCAACCACAATGAAAACATCGAATTTCTTTAATCTCACCACAAAACTATTCAAAAATGTCGAAATTTAACCTATCGATTGCTTTAAAATCTTCACATATGAACGCCAACATAAGCCAAATGCATTTGAAGTTTAAGCTTTAAGGCTTTAAAACGCGAATCTAATCGGTTAAAGATTCGAAAATTAGTATGAGATTGGATACGAAGTGAGATCGGGGGTTTTGCGCCTATCGAAGCATTGGAGTCTCCATAGACCAGAGTCCATAATTTTTGAAACCAAAAAAATTATAGTAAGATGAAACCCATTAAAAAAAGAAGGGAATATAAGAAAAATTTAAGGAAAAATAAATAACGGTCGATCTGAGGTCGGGAAGTGGAAAAGGGGGGTGTTTTTAAGGGTAGAAACGGTTTATCTCGATTTCCGACCAAACTACAAATCCTATAGAAAAAAGTTCAGCGGCAAAGTTGTAGGTAATAAAAATATCTACAACTTTTGTACCGACACTTTTTTCACATAACCTTAAAATTTATGTGAAAAATTCTAATAATCAAGTTTTTGGTTTTTTGTTTTTACCTTTTACAAAAAAAAAATCGTGAAATTTGGTAAGAACTTGCCCTTTAATGTCCAAAACACACTGTAATTTTTTTGATTTAAATTATTTAATTTTTCACCTTATTATGACTTAAGTTTGAAAAAGCACCCTAAATTTCAATCGAAATATCTCACGTCAAAAAATCTGGTTTTTTAAAAAAGTCGGTGGGCTTTTTGTTCGTTGAAATCTCTACTTTAAATAAATATATAATAAAAATAAAAATAAATAACGGTCGATCTGAGGTCGGGAAGTGGAAAAGGGGGGTGTTTTTAAGGGTAGAAACGGTTTATCTCGATTTCCGACCAAACTACAAGTCCTATAGAAAAAAGTTCAGCGGCAAAGTTGTAGGTAATAAAAATATCTACAACTTTTGTACCGACACTTTTTTCACATAACCTTAAAATTTATGTGAAAAATTCCAATACCTAAGTTTTTAGTTTTTTTATTTTTATCTTTTAAAAAAAAAAAAAATTTTCATGAAATTTGGCAGAAACTTATCTCTTAATGTCCCAAACATAGTGTATTTTTTATTTATTTAAACCTAATTTTCAATCGATAATACTCACGACAAAAAAGCTCCTTTTTTAAAAAATTGGTGGGTTTTTTGTTCGTTAAAATCTCTACTTTTTGATAGTGTAAATAAAATATATATACACATTACCATGTTAAATGTTCCCAGAAAATGCAATAATGCAAAAAGTAGATATTTCAACGAACAAAAAGCCAACCAATTTTTTAAAAAAGGATCTATTTTAACATGAGAATTTTCGATTGAAAATTATGGTGCTTTTTCAATATTAAGTCAAAATAAGATGAAAAAATTAATATTTTAAATAAAATAAAATACACTATGTTTGGGACATTAAGAGATAAGTATCTGCAAAATTTCTTGAAAAAATTTTTTTTTTTTTAAAGATAAAAATAAAAAACCAAAAACTTAGGTATTGGAATTTTTCAGATAAATTTTGAGGTTATATGAAAAAAGTGTTAACATAAAAGTGTAGATCTTTTTATTACCTACAACTTTGCTATTTAATTTTATTCCATAAGACTTGTTGTTTTGTCGGAAATCGAGATAAACCATTTCTACCCCTAAACCCCACCCCCTTTTCCACTTCCCTGATCGACCGTTATTTATTTTTATTTTTATTATATATTTATTTAAAGTAGAGATTTCAACGAACAAAAAGCCCACCGACTTTTTAAAAAAAACAGATTTTTTGACGTGAGATATTTCGATTGAAAATTAGGGTGCTTTTTCAAACTTAAGTCATAAAAAGGTGAAAAATTTAATATTTTAAATCAAAAAAATTACAGTGTGTTTTGGACATTAAAGGGTAAGTTCTTACCAAATTTCATGATTTTTTTTCTTGTAAAAGATAAAAATAATAAACTAAAAACTTGATTATTAGAATTTTTAACATAAAATTTGAGGTTATGTGTAAAAAGTATCGACACAAAAGTTGTAGATCTTCTTATTACCTACAACTTTGCTGTTTAACTTTTTTGCATAGGACTTGTAATTTTGTCGGAAATTGAGATAAACTGTTTCTACCCTTAAAAACACCCCCCCCCCCTTTTCTACTTCCTGACCTCAGATCAACCGTCAATTATTTTTCCTTTCATTTTTGTTATATTATCTTACCTTTTCCAATGGGTTTCATTCTACTATAATTTTTTTTGGGTTCAAAAATTATGGACTCTGGTTTATGGAGACTGCAATGAGTCGACAGACGCTAAGCCCCCGATCTCACTTCGTACCCTATCTCATACTAATTTTCGAATATTTAACGGATTAGATTCGCGTTTTAAAGCCTTAAAGCTTAACTGCAAATGCATTTGGTTTATGTTAGCGGTCTTATGTGGATTTTAAAGCAATCGACAGGTTAATTTTGGACATTTTTGAATAGTTTTGTGGTGAGATTAAAGAAATTCGATTTTTTCATTGTGGAGGCAATGCAAAAAAAAATTCTCTTGTAGAAGATAAAAATTAAAAACCAAAAACTTGGTTATTGGAATTTTTCACTTAAATTTTGAGTTTATGTAAGAAAAATGTGAGCACAAAAGTTATAGATCTTCTTATTACCTACAACTTTGCTATTTAATTTTTTTACCATAGGACTTGTAATTTTGTCGGAAATTGAGATAAACTGTTTCTACCCTTAAAAACGCCCCCCTTTCCCACTTCCCGACCTCAGATCGACCGTTATTTATTTTTCCTTTGATTTTTCTTATATTCTCTTCCTTTTTTAATGGGTTACATCCTACTATAATTTTTTTGGTTTCAAAAATTATCCACTCTGGTCTATGGAGACTCCAATGCGTCGATAGACGCTAAACCCCCGATCTCACTTCGTACCCTGTCTCATACTAATTTTCGAATCTTTAACCGATTAGATTCACGTTTTAAAGCCTTAAAGCTTAACTGCAAATGCATTTGGTTTATGTTAGCGGTCTTATGTGGATTTTAAAGCAATCGTTAGGTTAAATTTGGACATTGTGGTTGTAATGAAAATTTTTTTGAAAAAGATAAAAATAAAAACCAAAAACTTGGTTATTGAAATTTTTCGCATAAATTTTGAGGTTATGTGAAAAAAGTGTTGGCACAAAAGTTGTAGATTTTTTTATTCCCTACAACTTTGTCATTTAACTTTTTCCCATAGAACTTGTAGTTTGGTCGGATAGGTTAATAGGTCTCATCCTACAATAATTTTTTTCATTTTTTACCATTTTCAAAGGCTTAAGCTCTGATCTATCCAATGTTTTACCCCCATTAATAACCTCAAAATAATGCAAATGTTTACATACAACAGCATTTTATTAAATTTCGATTGTTCACAGATGGTAAATACCTTTAAAAAAATCTTTGAAATTGTTTGAAATTAATGGTTCATAATATTTAAAAGGTTGTCGACCGCTTTGACTAGACTCGTAGAATCTTCTTTTTGAGGAAATTAAGAAAAAAGTTAGTCCCATTTTGAAGCAAGACTTGCTTCAAAATGGTAAATGAAGATTTTACCAGTGCCAGAGAGCTGGTCTTGACTGAGAGATGGTTTGAATTTATTCCATTATACCCCGATCAAATATTATCTCATTATTTTGACTCATTTCTTCAAGTACAAAGAGCCATTGATTGATACAGTCGTAGTAAATCTCTTGCCATGGCTCGACTTGATTGAAACGACATGAAAAAATATTAAAGTGTTATTTATGTGTTACCACGACGTCATCAATCCTCAATAAATCTTGATAAAAACATCCTCTACTAGCGGATATCTGCCCAAACCAAGGACGCCAAGCTCTGATGTCATAACATCGAACTTAGATATTAACATCATCGCATTTCATTTTGTCTCACAACCCTCATCTCAACAAAAATCAGTCTTTCAGTTCTTTTCAATTAAACTTAAGAAGTTAAATTTATTTCCAATAAAATGAATTTCGAAAAAAAAATAAACTTGAAAATTTCTTTGGATTTTAATTGTCTAACAAAAATCTTTTTTGTGTTATTTTAATTGCAGTTTTTTTTCTTCGTATATTTACTTTGTTATAATTAATTCATAATCACGAATGAAGCGACTTCTTCACTTTGAACGATCAAAAGAGTCACTCATCGTGCGACACTTGACGTGAAGATGAAGAAGTCCAAATCGATGATTTACAGTCAAATATTTAAAAAAATTTTCAATTAGTCATCAAGACGGAAATTTTAAATGGGTCAATAAATTCGAGCTATGTCGTGTCCTTCGTCGCGATCCATCGATCACTCGCGCCTCCGAATCTCTAAATAGAACACCAGTTTTTGCGACTTAATTTGTGATTTTCCTGAGTGTTAACGTTGGCAATAACTCGCGATTTCCGTTCACTAATGAAATATAATTAACCTTTCCAAGACAAGCGTCGTCGTCTTCGTTCATATTATACTCAAGATGATTTTCTGTACAACAAAAGGGCAATGGTCTGAAAAAATTTGCAAGCCAGTTCAACAAAAGCGAACCAACCAAGACCGGAACTAGTGACTATGTGTATTTTGTTATTGTTTTAAATTTTTAACATTTTTTTCTTTTCATTGAAACGAACAAACAAGAATTGTTAAGGTATTTCACATAATCATTGAAGACGATGGGCAATAAATTGTTAGAATATTTACAGAAAATGAGATCATTTTGATCCACGTGGTTGACTTGACGTGATTTTTCCTCGAACGACCTTCACGGAACCTTTGCCATGGTGAAAAGTAAAGAGGTAAAATGGTCAGAGGTCAAGAAAATAATTAATTTACAAAAAAAAAAAATAAATAAGCCTAATTGCTTGAAAACCATGAAATTCAAGAAGTAAATATAAATTGATTTGAAGTAAATATATCAATCATTTTAAATTTTTTTAACTAATTTCCAAATAGTAGTATCGTTTTCGATGTGGACAGTTACTGAAGCCCTTTTTTTTTTTGAATAAATGATATCCAATAATATGTTAAAATCTGAGGTATCTTTAACAAAATTTCATTGAAATTCGTTCCGTTCAATAATTGTTAATTATTTTAAAATTTAGAGTTATTTTTACTCTTCCAAAAATTTATACACAAGAACGAAATGTTCATGTTAAAATAAAACAATATTCACGCAACAATTATTGTTATTCATTTGTTCGTCTCATTCATTTTTTTTCATGAATCATTTATGTTTTACCTAATAACAATTAAACTAGCATTAAGTGTTTTGTTTAGTTACTTTTGTTTATCAGATTTACTTATTTTATATCTACTAAGTAGCGATTGACTTTTCTGATCAATTTTCCAACCACTTTCTCTATCGATATAATATTATGAAGACTGGACTTCAATAATGGGCTAAGTGCCAAAAAAAAAAATATTGTGTTAAACCCGAAAAAATAACCTTATCATAGCATTTAGCCCGCTTTTTACGTTGTTGGCAATTGGAAATTAGCTTGCTTTTTTGGGTCTAACTCATTTTTTTTTTGGCACTTAGCCCGTTATTATTGTCCATTTTTCATATTTCAATGAAATTTGTAGACTTGGGGCGATAATTTTGAAATCCAAAAAAAATTTTAGTTCGATGAAATTCATTAGAAAAGAAAGAAATATAACAAAATTAAAAGGAAAAATAAATTACGGTCGATCTAAGGTCGGGAAGTGGAAAAAGGGGACGTTTTTTAATGATAGAAACGGTTTATCTCGATTTCCGACCAAACTACAAGTCCTATGGAAAAATGTTCAACAGCAAAGTTGTAGGTAATAAAAATATCTACAACTTTTGTACCGACACTTTTTTTACATAACCTCAAAATTTATGTAGAAAATTCCAATAACTAAGTTATTGGTTTTTATTTTTACCTATCAAAAAAAAAAATTTTTTTTTTTAAATTCTCACGTCAAAATATCGAAATTTTTAAAAAAGTCGGTAGGCTTTTTGTTCGTTGAAATTTCCACTTTCTGATGGTGCAAAAAAATATATAAAAAAGCCCACCAATTTTTAAAAAAAAAAAGATATATTTTGGTGTGAGAATTTTCGATTGAAAATTATGGTGCTTTTTCGATTTTAAGTCATAATAAGATGAAAAATTAAATATTTAAAAAAAATATATACTGTTTTTGGGACATAAAAAGATAAATTTTGACCAAATTTCATGACAATTATTTTTTTTTTTTTTGTAAAATTTAAAAATAAAAACTAAAAACTAAAAACATCGTTATTGGAATTTTTCACATAAATTTTGAGGTTATGTGAAAAAAGTGTTAGTACAAAAGTTGTAAATATTTTTATTACCTACAACTTTGCTATTTCATTTTTTTTCCATAGGACTTGTTGTTTTGTGAGAAATTGAGATGAACCGTTTCTACCCTTAAAAAACCCTCCCTTTTCCACTTCCCAACCTCGGATCGACAGTTATTTATTTTCATTTCATTTTTATTATATTCTCTTCTTTTTCTAATCCTTCTATAATTTTTTTCACTTTTTATCTATTTCAAAGGCTTTAGCTCTGGTCTATTAGTACTACTAAAGACTGAATTTTCATAAATTTAAAAATATCTGCTGCGAGGCGTCACAGTACTTTCTTTTATGGAACTTGCTGTTGATTAAAAAAACTATAAGGACTTTAAAACTATACAGACAGATCTAAATGCATACAGTTTCTACGTATATACGAATTCCCACTCTTAACCCCAGAACCCTCCTTATTTGAAGTTTCCCAGGAAAAAGTTTCAAATAAAAGTTGTAGACTTTAATGAGTCTAAAGACCTACTGTAAGTTTACAGAAAATCGTTAGAACGATTTTCGAAAAAATAAGAAAAGAAAAAGCTCAAAAGCTTCTAGAATAAAGTTGCGCTTTCGGTTAACCGATTTCAACCAAAAGATTTGGAAAACTAGATGTAATATGGAGGCTAAAATCCAAGTTTGGTAAAATTCGGATAAGGTTTCGATACGATATGGCTGTCACATATAAACATACACATACAAATGTTTCTAAAAACCACTTTTATGGATTCAGGGGACCTCAAAATGTGTATTTCCGTCGAAATTCATCTCTAAAATCTTCCTTTATTGTATAGTAGTAAAAAAAATTATATATATACAGCCTATACGAATTCCCACCCTTAACCCATGTCCTTATTTAATTTTTCCAAAAAAAAGTTTCAAATAAAAGTTGTAGATATCAATGAGTCTAAAAATTATAGAAAGTTTAAAGGAAATCGTTAGAGCCGTTTTCGAAAAAAATTGAAAAAGCTCATAAACTCCTAGAATAAAGTGGAGCTTCCGTTTAACCGATTTCAACCAAAAGCTTCGCGGCACAACTAGATGTAATATGAAAGCAAACTACCAAGTTTGGAAGTTTGGTGAAATTCGAATAAAGCTTTCGATACGATATGGCTGTCACACAGACATAGTTCTAGAAACCACTTTGTTGGGCTCAGAAGACCTTAAAACCTGTATTTTAAGTAAATACTTGAATTCGTAAATTTGACCCGATTTCAATACTTCCTTAACTATCTATATAGTAGTGAAAGAAAGTAAAAAAATGGAGTCGCTATTAGTTCTGTTTAAGTATCTACTGTTGTTATTTAAGAAGGCTATAGGTACTGTACCAATTTTGTTTCTTAAAAATGGAAACTATTAGTTACAAGTGAGTAAATAAAGTTACTTATAAAAAATGGCTTTTTTTTTATTTTGAATGGAATAAATCAAGGATTACCAGACTACAAGAATAACAAAAAAGCATCGATAAAGTTTGATGCGTGCAGCTGCGTGATGCTTATATTCGAATTTTTCCAGGAAAAAGTTTCAAGTAAAAGTTGTAGCCATTAATGAGTCTAAGAACCATAGTAAGTTTAAAGAAAATCGTTAGAGCCGTTTTCGAAAAAAATAGAAAAAGCTCAAGAACTCTTAGAATATAGTAGAGCTTTTGGTTAGCCAATTTCGGCCAAAAGCTTCGTAGCACATCTAGGTATAAAATGGAAGCTGAATGCCAAGTTTGGTAAAATTTGGATAAAGCTTTCGATACGATACGGCTGTCACAAGTCTGTGTGTGTGTGTGTGTGACAGTCATATCGTATCGAAAGCTTTATCCAAATTTCATCAAACTTGAAATTTGACTTTCATATTATAACTTTTTATGCCGCGAAGCTTTTGGTTGAAATCGGTGAACCGAAAGCTCCACTTTATTCTAGGAGTTTATGAGCTTTTTCAATTTTTTTCGAAAACGGCTCCAACGATTTTCTTTAAACTTACTATGGTTGTTAGACTCATTAGTGGCTACAACTTTTATTTGAAACTTTTTCCTGGGAAAATTCGGATATAGGCTGTATGCATATATACAAAAAATTTAATTATTTTCAGATTAGGTGAATCTTTCCTGATAATCGTCAGATTATGAGACAGCATGTCTAAGGCATAAAGATGAACAATATATATCTTAATCTGACGCGCTTGAGTATTTCAAAATGGCGCAATTTTTTGCACATTCTAATAATGGCGGCGCGCTTGCGTCACATTCAAATCGTCAGAAGTTTGTCTTAGGTTCACTTAACATCCCCTTAGAAAATCTGACGCGCTCGATTAAATTTTTTTTTCTTCATTTTCAACCCTTACGTACGACCACCCCCATCATAGAAACAATCAGATTATCATATGTACATTTTTAAAAATACGTAGAACATGGATGCTATCAATATCTGACGCGCTCGAGTATGTCCAGGTAACAATTTTTTTTTTAAATTTTTGAAAATCTATAGCCGCTCCCCCCACCGCTGAAATGGTATATATTATATGACATTTTTTTCTTTTTATCATCTAAGCTTCACAACCCAATAGGTCTCGATAACGCTCGAGTAAATCCCGATTTAGCATCGTGGGCTCCCCTACTATTACCTTTTTATAAGAAAAACAATCAAAAATAAAATTTTGTTGCAAGTTTAAAGCGAGTAACATTTGACATGTCGAGCAAATGACAATCGTTTCATCGCTAGCGTGATGCTCAATTTTTTTAATATACCAACTTAAGTCGCATGAAAAATTAAAATCACTAAATTTAAAACAATTAATACTTTAAAACAATGAAAAATTTGAACGTTTATCGCTGTATTTATTATATGTTTGTATACATACATTTGAAAGATATGTAAATCTTTATTGATTAATATACCTCCTAATGAATCCTCCTTTAAAATTTTTTAACGGAAAATATTCAATGTAAAGTGTATGAAATTCGAATAAGTCAAAATTATCCTACTTTTAAACTTCAATTACATTTAAATGACATGCTAATGTTTCCAGATTGTTTCATTTGTTTCAATTGTTGTTTTTCTTCAGATTTTTTTTTTATGTATTCAAGTCTTTTGTTTTCATTGTTATATAAGACGTTGAATGTTTGGTGTTGATTCAAGCGAATCTAATACCAAGAACAAGTTGAATCTCATGAACGTAATTTATGGACTTGCAATTAGCTACAGACTTAGGTATTTACATCTACTATATGCATATTACGTACCTACCTACCTACCTACCTATAGGCGCATATAAAAATTCTAATTTTAAATTTCTCTACCAACATTCATCCTTCGGGATTAAGAAATAAAGTTAATGCAGATAAAATATATAAAAACCAGGCGACGACGCCAATCCTATCTAGACGAAGACCTGTTGCATGAAAAGACAGTCAACAAATCAAGTCCTAGAGTAACAAAAAATTTACGTGAAAATATTAAATGCGGAAGCGTTAAACTAACGCAAATATGACCTTGCGAAAATGGAGACGAGCAACGACAACATTGTGTAATAGCAATTAATCGTTGTTTAGTCGACGAAGGAATTTTCTTTACGAGACGTTTATTTTGTTTTTTTCGAACTTAACGATAGTCTTTTTAAAAACAAACGAAGCTAACAATAGAACAATAAACACGAAATTGGCCGGCTTTTTTTTCTGGTGGTATAGTCCAATCAAAATCAATCAATTTTCAATGTCTCGAGCGATCATTTGCCTTTTTATCTATTAACCGAAGACAATATCGGAAATGAAAAACATTTGATTTTTTGTTCTCTATATAAGATACGAAGATCTTAAACTAGTCTTGTTATAATATTTTTTAAAAAAAATTTAATTAAATTTACCGAAGACGTGAAAAAAAAAGAGCAAAAAATTGGCAAGACTGAGTCATTTTGTTCAGAACATTATTGGAAGATTTATTTTAGCACAGTCCTTGAAAATGGATGTTAAAGAGTCGAAATACTATTAATAGCTCAGTGCTTTTAGCCTTTGAAAATGGTAAAAAGTGAAAAAAATTATGGTAGTATGAAACCCATTGGAAAAGAAAGAGAATAAAGTCTTATGGAAAAAAGTTGGCAAAGTTGTAGATAATAAGTAGATCTACAACTTTTGTAGGAACACTTCTTCACAATAACCCAAAATTTATGTGAAAAATTTCAGTCACCAAGTTTTTGGTTTTTATTTTAATCTTTTCCAAAGACAAAAAAAAATTTGATCGGGGAGTGTAATAAGGGGGGGGGATGATTATAAGGATAGAAACAGGTTATCTCAATTTCCCACAAAACTACAAGTTCTATGGAAAAAAGTTAAATGGCAAAGTTGTAGATAATAAGAAGATCTACAACTTTTGTGCCAACACTTTTTTCACATAACCTCAAAATTTATGTGAAAAATTCCAATCACCAAGTTTTTGGTTTTTATTTTTTTCTTTCCAAACAAAAAATTTATTTTTTCATTGCAGCCACAATTAAAAAATCAATTTTCTTTAATCTCACCACAAAACTATTTAAAAATGTTCAAATTTAACCTATCGATTGCTTTAAAATTCACATATGAACGCTAACATAAGCTTTAAGGCTTTAAAACGCGAATCTAATCCATTAAATATCCGAAAATTAGTATGAGATAGGGTACGAAGTGAGATCGGGGGTTTGGCGTCTATCGAAGCATTGGAGTCTCCATAGACTAGAGTCCATAATTTTTGAAACCAAAAAAATTATAGTAGGGTAAAACCCATTAAAAAGGAAGAGAATATAACAAAAATGAAAGGAAAAATAAATTACGGTCGATCTGAGATCAAGAAGTGGAAAAAAGGGAGGTTTTTAAGGGCAGGAACGATTTATTTTGATTTCCGACAAAACTACAAGTCCTATGGAAAAAAGTTAAATAGCAAAGTTATAGGTTATAAGAAGATCTACAACTTTTGTACTCACACTTTTTTCACATAACCTCAAAATGTATGTGAAAAATTTAAATAACCAAGTTTTTGGTTTTTAATTTTAATCTTTTACAAAAAAAAAAAAAAAGTTACAGGAAATTTGGTGAAAACTTTTAATTTTTGGATTTAAAATTTTTATTTTATTATCTAATTTTCATTAATATCGAAACAGCACCCTAATTTTCAATCGATAATTCTTATGTCAAAACATGTGATTTTATAAAAAAGTCGGTGGGCTTTTTGTTCGTTGAAACCTCTACTTTCTGATGGTGCAAAATATATATATATACATGACAATGTTAAATGTTCTCAGAAAATGCAATAATTAAAGTGTAAATTTTAGTAAATTGTACATAATACAATTGTACAAATACAACTTTGAGCAATTTAATAAAACCATCAGAAAGTAGAGCTTTCAACAAACAAAAAGCACACCAACATTTTAAAAGATATATTTTGATGTGAAAATTTCGATTGAAAATTAGGGTGCTTTTTCGATATTAAGTCAAAATAAGGTGAAAAAATAATTATTTAAAATGAAAAAAATTACAGTGCATTTGAGACATTAAAAAGTTAAAAGTTTTTACCCATTTTCATTAAAAAAAAAAATTTTTTTGTAAAAAATAAAAATAATAAATTTGGTTATTGGAATTTTTCACATAAATGTTGAGATTATGTGAAAAAAGTGTCAGCACAAAAGTTGTAGATCTACTTATTATCTACAACTTTGCCGTTCAATTTTTTTCCATAGGACTTGTAGTTTTGTCGAACTTGTGTTATATTCTCGTCCATTTCCAATGGGTTTCATCCTACTATAATTTTTTTTCTGTTCAAAAATTATTCACCCTGGTCTATAACTACAGTTTCAACCCTAAAACTATGGTGAACGTTGATTTTGTTCCTCTAAAAGAAACACTTGAAATCTTTCATCAATCAAGGGGGCGACGACCGACCAATTTCTCTATTGAATTCATGGCTCGAAGAAGAATACCTACGGTTCTAGCACCTCAAGGGCCTGGAACAATCGGCGTTGAAATCTCCAACAAATCGCGACCAATTCACACTGATCAAAATTAATTATTATCGATAGCGAAAATTTTGATTGTTAAATCATCCATCAAAATCCATGTTGATTTAATTAATATACCGACGACATGTTACGATGTTTCATTGTTCTCATCTTCCTTAGAACAATTGAGAGAATTCGATGATCGAATCACGGACGGAGGCTTTGGCCTCTCCGCCAAAATATTCTAATTAGTTCGTTAAACTGGATGAACGTTACAATTCGTTTGTTTTGATGAAATTTTTTTTTTTTTGCTTGAGTTAAGAGAAATATTTGACACGCTCTGGCTTGTGAAAAAAATGCGTTAATATGATTGGAATTCAGGAGACCGAAAAAAATCAATTTAAATTAGTGTTCGTTCGAATTGACTTGAGGTTGGGCCCCGAAAAGATGTTACGAACGAAAAATATTAATCAGTTTCGATTGATTCGATCACGTGAAGGAGACAAAGAACGAATATGTGTTAGTAGACAAAAATCTTGTTTGTGGTAAATCCAGGATATCTAACGGAAAGACTGAGAAAAAATGGATTTAAGGAGGTAACTAATTAAGGGATTGTTCCAATGAGGTTTAAGGGAGGTTATTTGTGGAATTGTGTTAAGGTCTTTCGTGTTCAATGGCACGTCACGTGCAAGCGATCCGTACTAAAGTAGGTGCGCAAAACTTGTCGACTAAACATTCGTTGACAAGCACAAGACGGAGTAAGTTTTGATGGACGAAGACACCAACAAGAGTCACGTCCACCACGTCCACGTAGACCACACGAGGTCCCGGCGTTCTCACGCCAAACGCTTGAAATTAGCGCGAAAAATGGGCGGAGGCCCAAATTTCCGCGGATGCTTCGGAACTGGAACGCACCAAGTGACACCATGGTGAAAATGAAGAACCAGCCAAAGCAGAGGGATGCATGCCATGGAGGCAGATGCTGCGACAATGAACAGATGGTGCGATGGCTTTAAGAGTCTCGGCACGACCTCGCGTAACCGCCTAATTGTTGTGTTAACTGGCGGATACAATGTCAATTCTCTAATTATCTTCTCGATCGCATCTCGAGCATGTGCTAGACTACGTCGAAAAGACGTAGTAATTATATTGGTGGCATCATCGCCTACCTACCTACCTACCTACCTATCGAAAACACCATCTTCACAATCTCGCGTCACACAACAGGACGAGGAAGCGTTTTTCTAAATACTACACACGGCAAATTCTTAACCATCTTCGACAATACAATTCCCATCATGATCAGATAGCAATCGTTCAATGTTTAATTTAACTGGTCGATTATCGATTCAGACAACGTGGTTTCGATCGATCGAGCCAAGTGACAAATTGCTTCTGTTAATTAGAATACCAATTTGTTTCGCGTCTTCATATCGCAGCTTCGTCACTATATTTATACGTTTTGTTCAACACACTTCTATCGACAATCAGACGACGTAACTGTATGTGTGAGTGCCATGCACTACACACCAATACTATTTTATAATTAATTATTATTATTATTAATTTTATTAAAACTCATAAACATTGAATTGTTCACGTTGCCGCCACTTAATAACATTTTGCGTTTCAATTCGTTTCATTGCATATCGTAAAATGTGTTAACTCTTAAAATTTTCTATATTAATTATATTAATGGTCTTATCTATACTAATATACACTGCCGGCCAAAAGTTTGAGACCAGTTGTAATATATTTATGCTATCACTTATTGTATTCAAAGTTTCGGTAATAAAATAAAAATTGTTGTCCATACATATTTTTAAATTACTGATGAACATCTAAAGAGACTTTTGTAGGTATGTTTCTCAGGTACAAATAGAATTAATGGGTTCTGTTTAAAAACATCCAAGACCGCAGGATGTCTGGCCAGTGGAAGGGTCATCATTATATTTAAAGTAGCTCCGTATTAATTGTTCTTTAATTCTATTCTTCTTTAATTTTGCACTGGCTATTCTTTGTTATTATTTAGACTTTCTAAAACAGGTTATTTTAAATTTTTTTTTAAGTTATGTACCATTTTGTAGGAATAATTTAATTTAGTCTTAACTTGGGGTTTCTATAGTTAAAACGTTTTAAAAATGGGAAAAGTACGAGAAATAAATATCGAAACTCGATCTGCCATTGTTACTTTACATAATGAAGGCAAATCCGAACGTGAAATTGCGTCTCAACTTAAACTTTCGAAGACTTGTATTCATCGCACAATTATTCGGTTTAAGGAAACGGGTAGTTTTCAAGATTTTCCACGTTCAGGAAGACCGAGAGCTACTACTTCTAGTGAGGATCAGTTTATCGTTATTACCAGCAAAAGGAATAAACGCTTAACAGCACCAAAAATTCGTGCTGAAGTGAACAAATCTTTAAATAAACCAGTTTCGCTTACCACAGTGAAAAGACGGTTGAGGAACGCTAAACTGTTTGGTCGTGTTGCCGTTCGGAAACCTTTACTAAGGCCACAAAATAAGAAAAAAAGGATGCAGTGGGCCTTATTCCATCGAGATTGGACAGAAGATGATTTTAAAAAAGTTCTTTGGACTGATGAGTCAAAATTCCAAGTATTTGGCTCAAATCGACGAATTTACGTTCGGCGTAGCACCGAAGAAAAGATGTTACCAGATTGTGTAGTGCCAACTGTTAAGCACGGTGGTGGTTCAATAATGGTCTGGGGTTGTTTCTCAGGCCATGGAATTGGAAATTTAGTTAAAATTGATGGAATTTTGAAGAAAGAGGAATATAAAACAATTCTCGAAAAAAATGCTGTACCATCAGGCTTAAGTTTAATTGGCAATGGGTTCATTTTCCAGCAAGATAACGATCCAAAGCATACTTCCAAGCTATGTAAAAATTATTTATTACAAAAAGAAGCAGAAGGAGTTTTAAAAATCATGAAATGGCCACCGCAAAGTCCGGATCTCAATCCAATCGAGCTTTTGTGGGACGAGCTTGATAGGAATGTCCGAGAGGAGTGTCCCTCTTCACTTGCAGACTTGTGGAGACTACTACAAGAAAGCTGGAACAAAATTTCTCAAGAAACCATAAATAAATTAATAAGTAGAATGCCGAGGCTAGTAGAAAAAGTAATAAAGTGCAAGGGAGGATTTTTTGATGAAAAAACAGTTTGAGTAATTAGTTCATTTTTTTTATAGAATAATTTTTTATGTTTATTTTCCATACTAAGTATGTTTAAAGGTTATAACTATAATATTAATAAACATTTTTACTGTATTTGTCTTTGAATTTTTAAAAATATTTCCTTTTTTTGGCTTAAATCTATATGGTCTCAAACTTTTGGCCGGCAGTGTACATCAATAGTGCGTCAATTCGGGAACGTGTTTATCACTTTTAATTATTAATGAAATTCTTTTTTACGACACGAAATAACAAGTTAGCCTCAAATATTTTACTATTAACAAAGTCAGGTTACATTTAAAATAGTCGTTATATTATTAAAGCCCGCGCTTATTTGAAATCGTCATTCCGGGAACGGTCATTTCGGGAACATTCCCGGACATGATGCCACGTTCTCGGAATAATGATTATTGTTTCCAACAGCAATGCACTTACAATTTTTATTAATTTATTTTATAATTTAGATGTTTTTATTAATAACATTATGGGGACTCCTGGTAAAGAAAAAAATATTTAAAAAAAAACTAAAAGAAAAACAAAAAAAAAACTTAAGAGGGATCGTCCAGCTTATTTTTGCCTAAGAGGAAAGGCAAATGCTAGAAAAAGAAATTTTTTGGATAAGATGATTGAAGAACAGAAAGAAATTAAAAAGAGCTAAGGACAGGGAATATTATAAGAAGAAAAAGGCGGAAAATAAATTGAAGAAAATTGCTGATATGACGAACGAGAGAAGCGAAAGCAGAGAAAAAATTGGAAAAATGCATAAAAAAATACAGAGAAAAGAAAAAGATTTTATATAAATTGCTTTATTTGAAGATATTTCGGTTATATATAGCCTCAGAATTCGTCGATTTGTTCAAAACCTCTGTTATGGAAGTACAGGTAATCCCAGAAGACGACGTTATTGAGGAAAAAAACAACATAACAAATTCTTTGGATGCTATTCCAGGCATAATGGAAATCACAAACATATATTGGCAAAAAGGGTTCGAGGTTTTCATACAATTATATCAATACGAACATTTTCACAAAGAGCTAAAACTATCGAAGCTTTCTAATCTTTGCACCATAAGTTCAGTTGAACCTGAGGGTGTTTTTATGGCTGCAACTGAATATCCAGTTGACAAAGAGCCCATGGCAAATGATAAATATTTTAAATTAAAGGAAAGAGTAAGCATTTATAAATCTGTTTACAACTCATCTTCCTCAGATGGTGGAGATTTAATGGCATTATCTCTTCGTCAGCAGATTAAAGAAAAACAGATTGATGTTGAAGCAAGTACATTTTATGACAAAGAAGTTTTACATCCAAATCTCGTATCCCCTGGGGCATTCTTGCTTGTTAAAGTTCCTACTGAAAAGCCCAATATTTGCTTTAGATATGTCGCTACCTTCAAGACATGTGTCCATGACGATGCTGGGAAAATCTTTGTAACCTTTTTGAGGTCTGTGCGTAACAATACCAGAAAATTCCAACTGGAACCAAAGGATATGTCATATATTAACTTTGAGCAAATAGTCAGTATTATTCTGACACCATTGCTGAAAAAAGAACAAAATCGAGAATACTATTATTTAGATTTTAGATAATGATATTATCTTTTCGAAAAATAATAAATTTTGTTTTGTTTTTTACATATTCATTGTTAGGTTTGTTTACTTGTCGTTTGTTACAGAATGTATTGTTGATTTTCTTACGTTATATACCAATTTTTTCCATTATTTGAAGAAGTTTTGTTAAGTAGACTGGGATTTTAGTTCAAAAGACTCAAACTGTAAGAACTGATTAAGATTTTAAGAATATTATAACTATGATTATAGAAGTTCGACTAGACTGATTTATAACCAAATCAAAACCCTTAGTTATAAGATTTTATTAATAGTTAAAGTAATTTTTCTTAAGTATAAACTATATGGCAATATAAATAAATAATATTGTTATTGAAACCGTTGTTTATAATTTAAATATTTCCTTTCTATATCTTATGATATAAATATCATCATTCCGCCAACATTTTTGTCATTCCGGGAACGCTTGATCATCTTCGGGAACATTACAAAACTTCAAAAATTACGCATTATTTGAGCTATTTTTGAGAACATACATAATTTATTACATTGACAAAACTTCATTCTCTTCAAGTTATGTTAATTCGATTGTAAAAGTTTTCGATATTTTGAAATTTCTTAAATTTAATGCACGATAATAGCAACTTCTTTTATTTTTTAACGTATTTTGCTTATAAAAGATTTTATATGTATTGTTTTCCTTATTGTTTATATAATATAGATACATCATATAACCATATTATTAAACAAAGCTTAAACTATTTACTTTTTTTGGTTTTTGTTCATTTTATCGAACTTAGAAAAACGTTCCCGAAATGATGGTTTTCTGGAAAATATCCACTAAAAAGCAATATTACAAAAAAAATATCTGGTGCGAGGCGTCACACTACTTTCTTTTACATTTATGAAAATACTCGCTGTTAGTTAAAAGAAATATAAGCACTTTGTAACAATACATATAAACAGTACTATATGCATACAACATAGATGCATACGGATACACGAATTCCTAAACTTCATCCCAGAACCGCCCTATTCGAATTTTCCCAGGAAAAAGTTTCAAATAAAAGTTGTAGCCACTAATGAGTCTAAGAACTATAGAAAGTTTAGAGAAAATCATTGGAGCCGTTTTCGAAAAAAATTGAGAAAGCTCAAAAACTCCAAGAGTAAAGTAGAGCTTTCGGTTAACCGATTTTAACCAAAAGCTTCGCGGCACAACTAGGTATAATATGGAGGCTAGATTCCAAGTTTGGTGAAATTCGGATAAAGCTTTCGATACGATATGGCTGTCACACACAGACATGTTTCTAAAAACCACTTTTTTAGACTCAGGGGACCTCAAAACATGTATTTCCGGTGAAAGTTCGAATTCGAAAATTCGACCCGATTACAATACTTCCTTTACTATTAAGTAGTAAAAGAAAGTAATATGTATACACTATACAGCTTAAATATATGTACATATGTATACATAGGTATACGAATTCCGAACCTTCACCCCAGAACCGCTCTTATTCGAATTTTCCCAGGAAAAAGTTTCAAATAAAACTTGTAGGCATCAATGAGTCAAAGAACTATAGAAAGTTTAAAGAAAATCGTTGGAGCCGTTTTCGAAAAAAATTGAGAAAGCTCAAAAACGCCAAGAGTAACGTAGAGCTTTCGGTTAACCGATTTCAACCAAAAGCTTCGCGGCACAACTAGGTATAATATGGAGGCTAGATTCCAAGTTTGGTGAAATTCGGATAAAGCTTTCGATACGATATGGCTGTCACACACAGACATGTTTCTAAAAACCACTTTCTTGGACTAAGGGGACCTCAAAACATGTATTTTCGTTGAAAGCTCGAATTCGAAAATTCAATCCAATTACAATACTTCCTTTACTATTAAGTAGTAAAAGAAAGTAATATGTATACACTATACAGCTTATATGTACATAGGTATAGGTATACGAATTCCGAACCTTCACCCCAGAACCGTCCTTATTCGAATTTTCCCAGGAAAAAGTTTCAAATAAAAGTTGTAGCCACTAATGAGTCTAAGAACTATAGAAAGTTTAAAGAAAATCGTTGGAGCCATTTTCGAAAAAAATTGAAAAAGCTTAAAAACCTCTAGAATAAAGTAGAGCTTTCGGTTACCCGATTTCAACCAAAAGCTTCGCGGCACAACTAGGTATAATAGGGAGGTCAAATACCAAGTTTGGTGAAATTCGGATAAAGCTTTCGATACGATATGGCTGTCACACACAGACACACACAGACACACAGACACACACACAGACACACACACAGACATGTTTCTAAAAACCACTTTTTTGGACTCAGGGGACCTCAAAACATGTATTTCCGGTGAAATCTCGAATTCGAAAATTCGACCCGATTACAATACTTCCTTTACTATCTATATAGTAGTAAAAGAAAGTAAAAATATAAAATTCTGAGCGCTGCCCTTTCATAGTTTATTAATATACACATTTTGCGACAGTTAAAGCTAAGAATTATCATTATAGCTAACAATTTTTTTTGTCATAAAAGCAATCTTGAAATTCGCAACCTTGGTGATTTTGAGTCATATACCACAAAGAATTATTCTCATATGAGAAACTGCATTACTCTTATATAGAAATGTTCAAACCTTCTGATAATTTAAAAGTTCATACTTAAACAATTTCCCTATAAATTACATTAAATTAATTTCGTTTTCAAAGTGAAAAAAAAAATATACACTACGACAGTTTCAAAAATGGATAACCTATAAATGTGCATACGTACAACAAAACGATTTTTAAACACATATCCAAAATAACGTTGTAAAAAAATTAAACTTAGGTCAATTTAATCGTTGAAAATGTCTTAGGCAAATCTTATAAACACTTTCGAAAACTTAAATTAAACATACCTTGAAAATTCAAATGCCGCAACGAACAGGAGCCGGGAACATGCATTGAACGTCACACAAACTCTATTGTTCTCCACACAAAAGTTCCACAAAATATTTTAATTAACACTTTAACACAGTTCTTGGTCAATATTTTCATTTAAATCCCGGAAAATCACAGGAAAATCGGGATCATATTTAACACATGAACTGAACACTTGGCTTATGGCGTGCCTAGCTTTCATTTGTTTCAAACAATCAAAGCCCGTTTTACATTGTACAAACTGTAAGACTTGCATGCGATTGTCAATTGTCATTGATATTTGAGAGGAAAATTTAATGAAAACTCAAAGAAAAATCATTGATTTGTTATCTTTAAAGCTCTTAGTTTGATTTTTTTTTTTGGAATTTTATTATTTAACGACTTAATAATTTTTGTAGCACTGACGTGCATCGCTTTCTTATGTTTCAAACAATTAGAGCCCGTTTTACACTGTACAATTTTTGAATATTCACATGACATCATAGAAATTTGAAACTAATTAAAGTTAATAACTTGGGTTTTCTGTTCATTGTCGATATAGTCGAATATAGTCAAAACTAGCGGTGGCTTAAAAATTGTACCCCCCCCTGGTTTCTCATTCCCTTTTTTATTGTAATTTTGACTGGGTGTTGTAGACCAGGGTCTGTAATTTTTGAACCCAAAAAGAGTTAAAGTAGAATGAAAAACATTAGAACATGAAGAGAATATAACAAAAAGCAAAGGAAAGAAAAAAATTACGGTCGATCTTAGGTCGGAAAATGCAAAATGTGGGGGGGGTTAAGGGTAGGAACGGTTTATCTCGATTTCCTACAAAACTACAAGTTCTTGGAAAAAAAGTCAAAAGGCAAAGTTGTAGATAATAAGTAGATCTACAACTTTTGTGCTAACACTTTTTTCACATAACCTCAAAATGTATGTGAAAAATTTAAATAACCAAGTTTTTGATTTTCATTTGTATCTTTTACAAAAAAAAAAATCATGAAATTTGGTAAAAACTTACCTTTAAATTGACTAGTGATTGTAGCCTTTAAAATTGATTAGAGTAAAAAAAAATATAGTAGGATGAAATCTATTGGAAAAGGAAAAGAATATAACAAAAAGCAAAGGAAAAATAAATTACGGTCAATCTGAGGTGGGGAACTGGAAAAAGGGGGTGTTTTTAAGGGTAGAAACGGTTTATCTCGATTTCCGACAAAATTACAAGTCCTTGGGAAAAAAGTCAAAAGGCAAAGTTGTAGATAATAAGTAGATCTACAACTTTTGTGCTAACACTTTTTTCCAATAACCTCAAAATTTATGTGAAAAATTCCAATAACCAATAAATAACCAATAATAAATAACTTACGGTCAATCTGAGGTGGGGAACTGGAAAAGGGGGTGTTTTTAAGGGTAGAAACGGTTTATTGCGATTTCCGACAAAACTAAAAGTCCTATGGAAAAAAGTTAAATGACAACTTTTAATTTTATCTTTCACAAAAAAAATTTTTTTGATGAAATTTGGTAAAAACTTACCTTTTAATATTCCAATAGACTAGTTTTGAGACTTCTAGCTTTTGAAAATGGTAAAAAGTAAAAAAAATTTATAGTAGAATGAAACCCATTGGAAAAGGAAACAAATATAACAAAAATGAAAGGAAAAATAAATTCCGGTCGATTTGAGGTGGGGAACTGGAAAAGGGGAGTGTTTTTAAGGCTAGAAAAGATTGATCTTGATTTCCGACAAAACTACAAGTTCTATAGAAAAATTAAATGACAAAGTTGTAGATAATAAGTAGATCTACAACTTTTGTCAAAACACTTTTTTCACATAACCTCAAAATTTATGTGAAAAATTCCAATAACCAAGTTTTTGATTTTCATTTGTATCTTTTACAAAAAAAAAAACACATAAAATTTGGTAAAAACTTACCTTTTCATTGACTAGTGCTTGTAGCCTTTAAAATTGGTAAAAAATAAAAAAAAAATTATAGTAGGATGAAATCCATTGGAAAAAAAACTATAATATGTATATAACAAAAATGAAAGGAAAAATAAATTACGATCGATCTGAGGTGGGAAACCGGAAAAAGGGGGTGTTTTTAAGGGTAGAAACGGTTTATCGCGATTTCCGACAAAACTACAAGTCCTATGGAAAAAAGTTAAATGGCAAAGTTATAGATACGCGACCCATGTCATTTTTGACTGCAAAGCCCTCACAAAGTGGCGACACCTGTATGGGATAGATGACGCCCAAACAGGCTCAAATCGCGCGAGCTTAGTACTGGGACTGCTTCTGCTAGGCAGAATGCTGAACCTGGAATAAGCAAGAATCCTTGCATAGCAGGGATGAATGAGCAGAACAGGAGTACAATAAACCTTAGGCTGCAGTGCGGGGGGAACGTGCCCTAACCTGGTTTTTTGCAAATAGGAAAAAAAAAGTTATAGATAATAAGTAGATCTACAACTTTTGTCTTAACACTTATTCACATAACCTCAAAATTTATGTGAAAAATTTCAATTACCAATTTATTTAATTTTTTAATTTTATCTTTCACAAAAAAAAATTTGATAAAATTTGGTAAAAAGTAAAAAAAGATTATAGTAGGATGAAACCTATTGGAAAAGGAAACGAATATAACAAAAATGAAAGGAAAAATAAATTCCGGTCGATTTGAGGTGGGGAACTGGAAAAGGGGGGTGTTTTTAAGGGTCGAAAAGATTGATCTTGATTTCCGACAAAACTACAAGTCCTATTGAAAAATTAAATGACAAAGTTGTAGATAATAAATAGATCTACAACTTTTGTCAAAACACTTTTTTCACATAACCTCAAAATGTATGTAAAAAATTCAAATTACCAAGTTTTTGGTTTTTAATTTTTATCTTTTAAAAAAAAATCGAAATTTAGTGAAAACTTACGTTTTAATGCCCCACACAAACTGTATTTTTTTTTTATTTAAAATATTAATTTTTTCACCTAATAATGACTTTATAATATCAAAAAAGCACCCTTATTTTCAATCGAAAATTCTCACGTCAAAGCATCTGATTTGAACATAATTTGAGTTTTTCACATAAATTTTGAGGTTATGTGAAAAAAATGTTAGCACAAAAGTTGTAGATCTTCTCAATGCCTACAACTTTGCCGTTTAACTTTTATCCATGGGACTTGTAGTTTTGTCGGAAATCGAGATCAACCTTTTCTACCCTTAAAAACCCATATTTTATTTTTTTTTCATTTTTGTTTTATTCACTTACTTTTCCAATGGGTTTCAGCCTACTATAATTTTTTTCACTTTTTACCATATTCAAAGACTTCAGCTCTGGTCGTGTACACAGACACAAACGACCGGACTACCTGGTAAAAAATTTTCTTACCTGTTAAAATCAAAGCACCTGAAAATCGAAGTAATAAAAAAAATAAAACACCAAAAAATTGCGAATTACTTTTTCGTTTTATTTAAAAATTATATATCTATATATAATTTCTAGAGCAATCTAAACAATTCCTGAGATAAACAATGAACTTTACATAATATTATATCATAATTTCATCTTTATAATAATAAATATTATTCCTATCGTCATCTAGTACATTAAAACTTTTTTTTTCCCCCACTTAATATTGAACTAAGTAATTGATTGAACGGTACAAAAAATTGATGACTAAAAATTGTCATATCAGCAGCAATTGTCGATATCAAAACGAAAAAAAAAAATCAATTAAAAATGTATGGTCCATTATGGTCCATCATCTCTCACTCTCTCTCTAAGAAAAATTAATTACAAATCTTACATCTCAATTAAATAATATTATTATAAAATTAACAATAAGCATATTATTTACATAAATCACTAACATTGTAGTTACTTTTTTTTTTGGAAAAATTTCCTTAAATTTTTCATAAAACTTTTATTCTAAAATAGAATTTACAAATTTTCTCCTCTTCTATGTTTTTTTAATAATAATTAGTAGTTCATCATCAATTTATACTATCAATAGAGGTACTTAACATAATCGCATACATAAAAATTATTTTCAGTACAATTAAATTTAAAAAAAAAATATAATGATCAAGATCTGATCAAAAAAAGACTAATAAAATATCTAATTTATAACAACTAAACATTGATAAATGTATTTGCTATTTAATATTGTAAAATAAATCAGTCGGTTAGACAAAAAAAAATTGTTATTTTAATTGTGTTTAATGGCTTTAGTAACTTAAAAAATATTTTTAATGAACACATTTTATTTACTTAAAAATAAGTGGAGAGAATTATTTTGTATGTGCTCTCGGCAATCGTCACAACTTGCTTACGAAGGGAATGTTTTCCCTTAGAAAATATTGCATCTATTTCTTAAATTCTATTTATTTAGGCAATGAAGGCAAAATTGTTATTTTTTTTTCTACTAAAATGAGCAAAACAAAACGAGAAACAAACGGTAAGTACACATTTTATTTGTTGACTATATAATTGGAATGCAATTAAAACAAGATTTAAAACACAATATTTGCACTTGTTGTGTTTATTAAAAAAAAAAAAATACAGTGAAGTCTTTGTAGTCCAATAAACATGATACCGGAGGACAGGTCTAGATTATAGAAATTGCCGGATTACTAGACTTTTCCTTTCTCATTTGTAACTAGGAACAATTTTGAAAATTTTTTAAAAATTCGGCAGTTGAAGTTTCTGGAAAGTTCCAGAACGCATATGGTTTGCCTATATAACCAAAAAAAAAAATAAACTTACTTTCAAGCTCTAATTTAATGTAGAGTCTAATTTGAGAATCTGGTCAATTTTTATAGTCCGTCATGTCCCGGTCCCCTATATGCTAGACTATAGAAACTTTACTGTATATCAAACGATCAATTAAGTACTATACATTTTTAAGAATTGAGAAGCGTAGACTTACAGTGAGTTTTAAATCGATTTGTAGTTGAATTCAAAAATGGTATTTTACCTAATATTCAGTACAATTTCATAGAAGCCAATTGTTTCTCCTATTACTCTAGCTATGCTCCATTAAATATGTTTACGTTGTTTTTTTCTATTCTACAATGGTTTGATAAACTATAAAAAGAGCAATGGTTTTTGGGCTCTTATACTGACAAGAAGTTATCTTTAAGAAGTAAAAATCAAGAATCAAAAAATAGGCCCGCAGAACCATCAACATAATAGAGGGTGCACTTGAGGAAACGAAAATATGCTCCAATAAAAATTTTGTGAAGTTGGCACCCCCAACTACCACCTGGCACTCTACTGCACAAAATTGCAAAAATAATACACCAATCGATTGCCCATCGTGGGTTCACGTTTACCCAGGAAAAATTTTTGTTATTAATCCCATCAAAATTAAATAAATTAAAAATAAATTTTTATACAGGGTGTCACAAATATTTCCAAAAAAATTAACCAGTCGATTGTCCACTAATAATCCACGTTTACCCAGGAAAAATTTTCCACCCTTATTTGTCCACCCTCAATTTTTTCTAACTAACAAAAATTATGTTTTCTTGGGCAAATGATGGACAATCGCCAGAAAAATTTTTTTTTCAAATAATTTGTTGAAGGTTAAAATTTTGATAATTCTCTAAAAAATTTTAATTTTTCTCCTTTCTTTTAAATGGAGGGTTGGAAATCGATAATTTTTCCTGGGCAAACGATGGACAATCGGCGGCAAATTTTCTTTTTCAAAATTTTGTTTTTTTTTTATAGGTTATTTAAAGTCGCTTGTAACATCAATGGTCATCAGCGACTGTTCTAGTTATAAGGATCTTGTTTATAAAATTTTTAAATTAAAATTTTGTTGTTGGAGGTTCAAATTTTGATAATTATCTACACTTGGTGAATGTCGCTTTTACATAAAAGAAATTTTTATTTTGTGGGCAAACAAAAATTTTTCCTGAGTAAACGTGGACTATGGCAAACGTGGGCAAATGATGGACAATTGCCAGAAAATTTTCTTTTTCGAATAATTTGTTGAAGGTTAAAATTTCGATAATTATCTAAAAAAATTTTAATTTTTTTCCTTTTTTTTAAATGGAGGGTGGGAAATCGATAATTTTTCCTGGACAAACAAAGGACAATCGGCGGAAAATTTTCTTTTTCGAAATTTTGTTTTTTTTTATAGGTTATTTAAAGTCGCTTGTAACATCAACGGTCATCAGCGACTGTTCTTGTTATAAGGATCTTGTTTATAAAATTTTTCAATTAAAATTTTGTTGTTGGAGGTTCAAATTTTGATAATAATCTACTCTTGGTGCATACTGCTTTTACATATAGAAAAAAATTATTTTTTTTTAAATGGAGAGTGGGCAATCGATAATTTTTTCGGGGCAAACGTGGACTATTAGTGGACAATCGACTGGTTAATTTTTTTTTTTTTTTTTTTTGGAAATATTTGTAGTTGGAGGCTCTTTTTCTCAACATTCTCAAATTTTCAACAATTTGTGACACCCTGTATAAAAAATTCCTTTTTTAATTTATTTAATTTTGGTGGGAGGAAAAACAAATATTTTTTTTGTCTGCAGTGTTCCAGGTGTCAGTTGGGGGTACCAACTTCACACAATTTTTTTTTCTTTTCAAAATACGTTTTTCCCCAAGGGTGGGCAAACGAAAATTTTCTCTGGGCTAACGAATGAGATATTTTTTTTTAAATTCCGAGGTGACGGTGCCAACTTCACAGAGCTGGATCATTTTAATAATGATGACCTCTCAAAGATAAAACTTAACAAATAAAAAAAAACTTAATATCCAATTACTTTAAAAGGGTAATAAAAACGTAAGTCTTCGTTTTGTGATTTTTACATGTATTTTACTTTAATTTATAATTAGTGTTGTGAATTTTAGTGAGTGGTATTTGTGAAATATAGTAAGTCTACGCTTTAAAAAAAAATTTGTTTTGCTCTAAAATTAAAATAAAATTTAAAATTGATTCGTAAGTCCCTTGACATGTCCCTACTTCAAAATTTATGTAGGTAAATACCTAAATTCTTCCCCAAATTTTAGGTAAAACTTTTGATTCTAGGAGATCACAACAAAATGGCAATTTAAGAACCTAAATAAAATTACACACTAAAAAAAATCGACCTTATAAATTTTGAGGCAAATTTGAGGTCACATATTGATTTACTTAAAACAAAAGTTAAAAATCTCAAGCCCATTTATCCATTGTTTAGAGATAGAAAAATTATGGTACTATCATCGATCAATGTGTATAAATATAAATAAACGATAATTAAAAAAAAAAATGAATCATTAATTTTAGAAAAAAAAAAATGTATTGATTGAAAAATAAACTTGTATATAAGCTATGGTATATAAAAAATATAACTATACATATATTAGTATAATATTTAAAAAAGAAAATAATTTCCATCGATTAAATTCCAAGAGACAAATTAACTTGGGAATTAGAATAAAAGCGCTTCGTTCTAACAGAAAAAAAAAACCACAATAAATTCCAAAATCAAAAAAAAAAAAAAATTGGTACATTAGAACGATATGTATTTGATCTATAAAAAAATAAATTCTTCTTTCCGCCCACATCTTCTTCTACTGCTTCATTTGTTTGTTTATTTTTTTTTTTCTAGATTCCCCAAACAAAAACTTTGTTTCCACTTACCGCGTTCATTTTTTTGTTTTTTTGGAAAAAAATCAAACGAAATCACAAGCTTCTGTGACTGAAATAGGGATAGATTTTAAAAGTAGAGTTGGTCGCGGGCCCGCCAAGTTATTATCGCTCCGCTCCGCTCCCCCTTTTGTATCCTTAATACGCGTCCTAGTTGTAGAAGAGGTGTGTGTGTGTGATGATGTAACAGGTGTCGGATCGAACCACAGTCGCCTCATCATCCCAAACCGGCCCACTTCATAAAATCGGGTAGTTCACGCACGGGAACGTCTCGTGCCAACGCCTTCACCCGTAAATTTCGATCGTCCGTCAACAGTACAACGTCACGATAGAGTTTTCGTGGCTCACCTAATCGTTCAAAGAAACATTTCATAATATCACTTCAATATATTAAAAACTGCGCCATCTTTTGGTGAACTTCATAACGTCTTCCATATACCAATAACTAAAGCCTAATATCCACTAGTTGCGCGATTTTGGTCTCTTAGACGCGTCTATAGACGAATTCCCGTCTAGGGCCTGTTGCAAGATCAAAAATCATAGGTCTAACGTCTCCCGATTAAAATAGGAAACTTTAGGAGACAATTAGAACGTTAGACATGTTCCACAACATTTTGACAATGTGACGTCACTATTGTCTAGAGGCGAGCCATGGCCAGCTCCGTGAATTAATTTATTTTATTTTATCCTTCATGCTGGACTTCGAAGATGAGACAGAGAAATTCACATCATAGTGTAAACGCTAGACGAGACAAATTACAGTGTCTCTAGACGGTCTATAGACCATCTCTAGACGGTTTCTAAACAAATCGCTACAACAATACCAACATGTCTACCAGTAAGTACTAAACTTAAGTGGGTCTAATTCTAGTCGAGAAATTTGAAAAAATCGAATTTTCTTTTCTTTCATATCCTCAAAGTTTAAACCTTTAAGAATATGCCCTCAAGAGGATTTTTCAAAATTTTAATTATTTTTGGACCAAGAATCGCTGATTAAAAAATGTAAGGCATTAACTACCATTGTATGACCCCTGAATATAACTTTACCCGAAACTTTAAACGCGTGTTTCTCGAAACTACTTTTTTCGATGCGGTAGTCCCAATATCTCAAGTTCTAATCACCCGATTTACTTGAAATTTGGCATAAATATTCTTTAAATATCTTTCTATTGCATGAACTAACAAAAAATAAAAATTTTAAATTTGTAATATGTTTAAAAAAATCGACAAAGTTAAAAAATTAGTGAAAAAATCGACCATTATTTTTGAGTAGCCGCCATTTTATGAAAAAAAAAATGTTTTTTCAATTTTGCAGGTTCATGGGATAGCGACATTCGTACTAATCAAGAATCCATCATTATTTTATTTTTTAGATGACCACAATAGTAGAAATCATAGCGACGAGAACACGGTCTTTCTGCCCCTCCCCCCCCCTCTACTTCAAGCACGCAGAACTCAATGAATTTTTTTTTAAATTAATTTTGGAGACTCTGTGAATATAAATAAACAAATGATAAAAAAATGGATTCTAAAAATATCAAATGGTTCTTTTTTATCAATTGCCAAAAAACGCCCCCTTAAGGCTACATTCCACTAAGTGGTTGCAACGTTAAAAACAGTTTCAAAACGATCTTTCAATCATTAGTGACGACATTACTTTTGGTAACGTTCACCTTTTTCTTACAAGATAGACAAATGTCACTCCAAACTCTTAAAAGTAAATGAAATGAACAAAAATCAACGACAAAAAATCGTTGCAAACGCGTTGTGGAACGCAACCTTATCAATTATTACAATTTATTTGATCAATATTGCAAAGGTCTTCAACATTTTCAAGAAATTTCCGTACTAAAAATTATAGAAAAAAAAAATAGTTTAGAAAAGCTACTAAAATACAGCTGATCACAAAGTAACCAGTGACCACTTGTGGATTTCCTATCAAAATTTTAAGGCATGGGTCGGCAACCAGCGGTCCGCGAGGCGTTTTGTTGCCACCCGCAAGATATTCACCGTAGTGCACTTGCTGGACGACATTGAGAACAAGAAAGAGAGCAAAGGGGAGTTCCCCAAAATGGCGGAATTCCCAATTTAAACTGGCGGGGATTCTGCAGTATGAGATTGATTTCGGTGGTAGAATTAACAGTAAATTGGGTGGTAATTTTCGTTGGTAGTTTGGCACGTTTCACAAGGGGGCCCTAAGGGATGAACGTTTAGACAGAATTTGCTTAAATGCTACCCGTTAGATCCGTCACTAGCCAAGTGCAGCCTTCTGCACCAAGCCCGACTTAAAATATTTGGTCCTTTTACAACAAAAGGCTGCCGATTCCTGCTCTAGGGAATCAGAAGGATATCGCGGAACTCTGATGATTGAAGACCTCTGATTTAGTGAAACTGATACTTGATTCATATATTGTGTGAAATTTTGAACCTTCTTTTGCTGAGGTCACTTAATTCACTGATTATGAACCAAGCGCCTTCTTTTGATACGTTCGTTAGTTTACCATATCTTTATACATGAAAATCTTCTGTGCTTGTGTTTGTATTTAAACTCCTCCTAAACGGCTGGACCGATTTTGATGACATTTTGTATGTGTTTTCAAGTGAATTCGCGAATGGTTTAGATTTACACTTAGATTTTTTTTGTCCGCTAGGTAGCACTGATATCAGACTCAAAAAAATTTTCTCTACATTTGTTACTTTTTGCTACATCAAAACCGTCCAGATTGTTACAACTATTTTAAAAAGTTTGTAATTTTTGTATTTAAGACGAGTGAGAAAATTTTCATCACAACCCCCCCCCCTCCATACCCCAAACAAAGATTTAACTCACCCTCATTGTGTTGATCTTTATTCGATGTGCGACACAAGCTGAGGCTGGTCGTCAAAATCCGATCGTCATTTCGTAGTCCCGCGTCCGGATCGCTGTCTTCCTCCATCGTAAAGTGTAACGACGGCACGACCTTACCGTGCGTCGTCACGCATCGCACAGCCGGACTTCGTGAACGTAAAAACTCCAACGCCCGCTTCGACGCCTCCGCCACCATTGCAATATGGGCCGGATCGACTGTGGTTCGCGTCACGGGAGCCGGAGCTTTGCCACCACGCGCCAAGCCCTCCAACTCGTTCAAAACTATGGAAACGGCAAAAGAAAAAATTTCTTTACACTAGAAGATGCAAATAAACGTTAAGAATCTATCTAACGGCATCGTGTTTTGCTTGCAAAAGAAACAGAGCATCAATTACAAATTAATATTGTGTGGCGCCTCGGCGACGAAACAGGAACCGCCCGGGGCCGTCTTCGTTATTCAATAAAATCAAACTACTCATTAAAATATAGAAGCGCTTTTATCTCCCGTATAATACTCTCATTTTTCGTCTTGTTTCGTTTCAATTGCAACTCCCATAGTTTCTCCTTGTCACCCACTGCTAGGTTTATTTATAACTATCTGGGTGACTTAAAGTATATGCACAGAGAAGAAACTTCTTTATTCTCTGCATTATTGTTAATTGTTTTTTTCGATCTGTCTACTTTAAATGTGTAATGTGCAATCTAACGGTCTATGCATGAGTGTGTGTGTGTGTATGTGTAAATCTTCTCTCAAACAGCTATCTATAACACGGGATCTAATTAAAGAAAAATATTTTCCTCAACAACCCGTAAATTTTCAACTATCAATTATTTAAACAAATTTTGGCAATTTTAAAATTCAAAAATACGACTATTCATATTCTACAAAGCAAAATTGGACTACCCGTGATTTCGTTCATGTAATATTTGACAAAAATAAACGGAGCCCTCTGAAAAGAGTCTTAAAAAAAAATTATACTTTGTCAATGAAGATAACAACCAACGAAATCATCACTCTTTTATAAGCTCCTGAAAACTTTTTTTGAGTAGGGTAAGTGCATAAACGGGCTCGTATTAACACAATATGGGAGAAATGTCGATATATAATATACACTGCCGGCCAAAAGTGTGAGACCAGTTGTAATATATTTATGCTATCACTTATTGTATTCAAAGTTTCGGTAATAAAATAAAAATTGTTGTCCATACATATTTTTAAATTACTGATGAACATCTAAAGAGACTTTTGTAGGTATGTTTCTCAGGTACAAATAGAATTAATGGGTTCTGTTTAAAAACATCCAAGACCGCAGGGTGTCTGGCCAGTGGAAGGGTCATCATTATATTTAAAGTAGCTCCGTATTAATTGTTCTTTAATTCTATTCTTCTTTAATTTTGCACTGGCTATTCTTTGTTATTATTTACACTTTCTAAAACAGGTTATTTTAAATTTTTTTTTAAGTTATGTACCATTTTGTACGAATAATTTAATTTAGTCTTAACTTGGGGTTTCTATAGTTAAAACGTTTTAAAAATGGGAAAAGTACGAGAAATAAATATCGAAACTCGATCTGCCATTGTTACTTTACATAATGAAGGCAAATCCGAACGTGAAATTGCGTCTCAACTTAAACTTTCGAAGACTTGTATTCATCGCACAATTATTCGGTTTAAGGAAACGGGTAGTTTTCAAGATTTTCCACGTTCAGGAAGACCGAGAGCTACTACTTCTAGTAAGGATCAGTTTATCGTTATTACCAGCAAAAGGAATAGACGCTTAACAGCACCAAAAATTCGTGCTGAAGTGAACAAATCTTTAAATAAACCAGTTTCGCTTACCACAGTGAAAAGACGGTTGAGGAACGCTAAACTGTTTGGTCGTGTTGCCGTTCGGAAACCTTTACTAAGGCCGCAAAATAAGAAAAAAAGGATGCAGTGGGCCCTATTCCATCGAGATTGGACAGAAGATGATTTTAAAAAAGTTCTTTGGACTGATGAGTCAAAATTCCAAGTATTTGGCTCAAATCGACGAATTTACGTTCGGCGTAGCACCGAAGAAAAGATGTTACCAGATTGTGTAGTGCCAACTGTTAAGCACGGTGGTGGTTCAATAATGGTCTGGGGTTGTTTCTCAGGCCATGGAATTGGAAATTTGGTTAAAATTTATGAAATTTTGAAGAAAGAGGA